>JAVKLA010000084.1:28696655-28740788 GCA_034782735.1 Sagittarius serpentarius
AGGTAGGATGAGGCCCTGGGCAGCCTGATCTAGTGGGGTGGCCCATGGCATGAGGGTTGGACTAGGTGATCTTTAGGGTCCCTTCCAACCCAAGCCATTCTATGATTCTATGATACCTGCAGAATTAAACCACAGATTAACTGTTGAGAAATTGCATATACACAGTGAAATATAAGCTAGCTATACTAAGAAATTATATTTCATCAAGCATCTCCACAAAGAAACTGAGACAAAGACCAGTTACTATCTCACTGAAGAGTATGTCTGAAGGTACTGACCCTTCTTTTGAGAAGTATTAGGCAGATGGTAGGGAATCTCTGCAGGGGCTGTTGAGTGGCTCCTTTCTACCAAAGCTCAGCCTGAGCAGCATCTTCACTGTATTTCACTGCAAAAAGGCATGCCTATAGCTATGGTGTCCATATGCTCTCTCTAGCCCATGTCACTCACAGTGCAGCCCACCAGGTTGGCACTGTTGCATAAATTCTATCAAATGCGGCAATGCTGAGGGCCAGCTTTTAACACATAAGAAGCACCTAGTTCACACTTAAATTAATGTCATTATATGCCTAAATCCGTTTACAAATCCAGGCAAAGGCAATGGGCCTTCAACCCAGGTCTGCTAGAGTCTTCACAAGTGCCCTCCCTGTGGTATGTCCTTTTCTTTGTCTGTAGTAGTGCTTGTGTAAATGCACGTGGTAGCTTTTGAGGGCCTGTGAGCAGCACTCATTCTGTCTTGTTTTATAGGAGGATAACAGTCAGATTGAACGAAGAATCAGGCTGGCATTGGGATCAGGCCAGTATCATTTTGCCATGAGTGGAAAATCTTACCAAATTGTAGCACAGCATTTCAGGCACTTACTTCCAAAGGTAAGATCTGGATTATTTAACTGGAGTAGGCTTGCCATTCAGTAAATTTGGATTGTCCTGATATAATTAGCTGAAGAGATCTGTACCAGGACATCTTTTGGGGACAATTCTAACCCTGAAATACTTACGGGCTGGATGAATCTCTGATATTAACATATGGGGAAGGATCTGAAAATCCCTGGAATTTTTCTGCACGTGAGAGGAGCAGACCTGCCTCATGGTGTGAGAACATGTCTTAAAACATTTGTGCCATATGCCTGGCCCTTGCACAGCACCAATTCTGTCATGTTTTGGATAACAGGAGAAAACATGGTATTACACAGCATGCAATTCAGCATGACTTGTCTGTTTCATGGAAAGGATAGTCTCATGAATTCTCTGCTAGTAAATCCCTGCCTGGTAGTCTGTGTTGCTTAGGTAACTTAAATAACACACGAGGCCTCTTGTCCTTATTGTGATTGTTATTTTTTCATAATATTAATTAAGACACCTTTTACCATTGATCATCAGCCTTTCCTGCTTTGGAGTCTAGCGTCAGGTGTTTGGAAATGTGAATTTTGGGTGTTTTTTATTCCAGATTATCACTGAAATCACTGTGACTCTTACCTCAAGTGCTTAAAAAATCACTTCCTTTTTTCTCCTTACAGCTCCTGCTGAATGGAACAGTTTTTGCTAGAATGTCTCCTGGTCAGAAATCCAGCCTTGTAGAAGAGTTTCAAAAGCTGGAGTAAGTTCCTAATGAGCACTAAGAGTTAGGAAGTGTTTGATGAATTTCCAGGCTTGAAAACAGCCTAGTAAGAGCTAGCTTTTGTCTAACACAGCCTTTCCTGGAAGTGCACAAAACTGAAACTTCCACAGACATGCAGCTTGGCAATTAAATTCCAAAAGCCTGTTAAAAAAGAGACACTGAATTCTGTGTTGGTTTGGCAACCCATCAAAGACCTAACACTCTCATGATTTTGGGTTTTGTTTGTTCACATCATCCTTCATTCTTCTCTTTCTGGGCCTGAAGGAGGGGCACTTGTCTACCCAAGTTTTTTAGGCTGCAGCTTCTCTGGTGCTAGCAGTCTTTTTACTGCATGATTGCTGACTCAGTGTGATAGGTTAGGAAACGTGGCAGCACATCCTAGATTGGCATGCCCTGTGCTGCTCACAGTGACAGAGATGTATATATATTCCTGAGTCCCAGGTGTCTTGTTGCCTCTTACTCAGCTGTTTCCCAAGACTTTTGAAGACCCCCACCCTCACCTCAACTAGCTAGCTCCTGCTCTTGCCCTAGAGCAGGATAAGTTTTAGGCTGTTTCAGATTATCGGCCTGGTGTGAGCAGTTGGAGCACCCCAACCACTGTCTGGTCTCCCTGGACCACCATCAGTGCCTTCCAGTAAGAACTTCCCCTGGACTGAAATCCAGGCCTCAGCAGTAAAAGACACAAGTGAGTCACCTCCTGAAGCACTGGGCTGATTTTACTCGGGTGCTGCAGATAAAAGGATTTACTTCTAGGGCTCATCATTTCACAAAGGTTATTTCACCCTCAGGGTGGGGACCTGTCTCCAGATATCCTGTTAAGCCCATGTTCCCTTTCTCTCTCTACTCCAGCTGCCTCTGTCTGCTCCAAGAGCTTCTGATAGGACTGGACCCCAAAGCAGAGTCCCCATTTATGCCTATTCCCAGTGAACATGAGGTAGCAGTGCCTGCAATCTTTCCTTTTTGAGAGGGCTGTCACCACTAGCCCTTTCCTCTGTTATGACGGACCTTAAACCCAATGAGGGTGGAAGACTGAATCCATTGTAGTGAACATAGAACTTAATGCTAAAAGTATCCTTCAGTCCGTCACAGCAGAAACTCTTTACTGTAGGCACATCTGTGGTGCAAGCCCAAGGCTTGTTTCAGTCTTTCAGCTTTCCGGAAGGGCTTTTAACAAAGAGATTGCATGACCTGCATAAATGACTTGCATGGAGGAGACTCTGATTTCCTCCTGTTAATAGGTCTTACTTTCCCCAGAACTGAACTGTACGTGACTTTATTTTTTAGTTACTTTGTGGGCATGTGTGGAGATGGAGCCAATGACTGCGGAGTAAGTGAAAATTCTTTACAGTATATTTATTTAAAAAATGAAAAATTAATGCAGTGCCAGTAGAATATCCCAGACTGAGCACGTGAGATGTGAGTGCTCTGTTTATTCACAGAGCAGCTGTACTGGCACCAGTACTGATTCAAGCCTGATCCTACAGTGTGGTCCTTACCATGCAAGAGCTGTCCTAGCCAGAGATGGTTGCAGTTTGTCGTCTCAAGGACTGATTCATTTCCTTTGCAAAAACCACCAGAGGATTCTCCAAATCCTCCACTGGGGTTTCTGTCAACATCTTCAGTGTCTGAAGGTGGAGAAGATGAGGATGAGGAGGAGTTTCCAAGGGGAACAGCTGTAGCCCTACAAGGTTTTTGTAAATGCACATTTTAGAAGTGCAAGAAAGTTGTTTTTTTTTTTCCCAAAAGGAAGGGTCCATGTTCAGGAGGGACCCGTAACTCCCTTCTGGGCAGGTTCAGTTCACTCCATGACTTCACGCATCCTTGTGGCAGTGATAGCAATGCCACCTAGGCAGTGAAGCACTCACTTGCCCTAACACAAAGTCCCAAGGATTCTCCTGGGGCAAGCAAGCAGAGAACTTGGTCTACATAAGGTGTGACTGCAAAAAAGTGCTGAAAAGGAGGCAGAGCCAAACCTGTCTTCTGCAGGTGGTAGTGGATGGCTTTGGGGTCTGTGGAAAATGGACTTTCCCATGCTGTTGTCCCCATTCTTCTGGACCCAATGCCTCAACCACACCCCACTGGAGGAACCTTTCAGGTGGAGCACACCCAGGGAATGATGAGGGACTGCTGTTCACAGAACATATCCTGTAATAAGGGGTCACTTCTTGGCTGATGTGTCAGTTGCTGTGTCTTCCTGGTTGGTGAGTGCTGAAGAAGAATGTGACTTTCAGGCTTTGAAAGTGGCGCATGCAGGGATATCACTGTCGGAGCAGGAGGCATCTGTGGCTTCACCTTTCACATCCCAAACCCCCAGCATAGCATGTGTGCCAGAGCTAATCAGGTAAGCATGGATTTTTGTTTCCTCTTTCATAAAGGAGACAGTTCCCACTCCTCTCAAATAATTATTGTTGGGTGTTCCCACCAGGCCAGAATGTACATATCTAGAGAAAAGTAAATGTCTTTGACCTTGAAATTGCCATTTGCCTAGTTCCCATCTGAAATTCCTTTAAGATATATTAATTCCCTCAAAACTACAGGAGGAGGGCATCTACAGCTGAGCTTTATGTCATTAGCAGTATTTTAAATGCGAAAGAAATAGCAAAATGAACAATATACCATAAAGCTGAATCAAATGTCCACAAATCAACCTGTATACTACTGTTAGGCCCTGCCTCTGATACCCTATGCATGCAAAATGTTAGCATATGTTATGCCAGGGTCCTGATTTTGCTTACTGGGGAAGATGAACTATCAGGGAGAGTGCGTTACCCTCGTTGGATACTGTATGTTTACTGCAGGAGGAAAGGACTTGTTAATTTGAACTCACTGAGCAGCTGCTTGGCTTTGTGTGTTTTTCCTCATACGGAGTTGTTACCTGCTCTGTTAACGTCAGCGGGAAAACTCACTGGGGTAAATTGTAGTCTTGGGAACATAGATGAATGGAATCAAGCCCTTTTGCTTGCAGCCAGATTTCTGCAAGTGAAGATTTTGCTTTCATTCAGGCCAGATTTTGTTTATTTCACCTCCCAGCAAGATACTGGCAGAGACTTCTCTACTTGTGACACATGCCTTGTTTTTCAACAGCGTTTGGAGAGGACTGGCAACAGGAGCAGACCCATCATCTAATTGCTGTCCTTTATTCCTGTCTTCACACAGGGAAGGCCGTGCTGCCCTTGTCACTTCCTTCTGCATGTTTAAGTACATGGCACTGTACAGCACCATTCAGTACCTTGGTGTTCTCCTACTGTACTGGGTATGTCTTGGGAGCATGTTGGCTAGGTCTGGATGAGCTACTACTCCCTTGCAGGAGAAACATAGTATATAAGCCACAATAAAACTAGAGTATGGAGCTTTACCTTTATCTGAGCTGCAAACTTCTGTGGCGTGATCATATGGTCCTCCTGTACTCTAAGCTGAAAACTGGAAAGATTCTTCCCATTAAATTCAATCAGTGGGCTCAAGATCCAAGCTGGGCAAAAAGAAGGCTGAGATACTGAACAGTATTTTTGATGAGGGCATATGTCTGTGAAAAGGGAGAATCTGGTGTAAGCATATGCTGTTGCAATGTATTCTGCATTTAAAGCATGAATTAACTTGACAGTAAGCAAAATCCCCTGGAGTGCCTTAAACCACTTTTGCATGACTTCTTCCCAAATAGAGAAGAGGGCTTTGCATTCAGAAGTCACCCAGCATTGAGAAAACATGTCTCCTCAAATAGCCATCTTTTTTATTGCACTGAGTGAACTGGAAGCATCGTTAGTCCGAATAATACACAAATTGAGAGTATTCACTGCAGGGCCAATAATGACGAATCTGTTGACAGGGTGGTGGATTGTGTGGTCCCCTTATCTGCTGAGTAGCGTTTCAGAACAAACAGCAGAGCATTAGATCCATGAAAATAATACAGCTTTCTGGAGACAATATAAACAAACCCACAGCAAATGTCTGATTTGTGATTTTTTTTTTCCTTTGTGTTCCTCTTTTCAGCAACTAAACGCCTTTGGGAATTACCAATTTTTGTTCCAAGATCTGGCTATTACCACTGTAATTGGTGTGACAAGTAAGCCCTTTAGTCATCCTATGTATTAATGAAAGAATGATCTCAAATATTTTTCACCTCCTTGGAAACACATAATTCTATGTACAGAAAGGAAGAAAAAAGAGACTACATAGAGTACAGGATGTTTAGGTTAGTAGAGGATGCATCTTGTTTGAGAAAAGCCGTGAAATAAGATGGGTAATTATTAATGGTGCATTTGCTGAGCATGTAGGTTGTTGATAACTGGGATGTTATTTCTAGGAGTAAAACCATACCTAATGCAGTGGAAAGTCTATTTAGGCTTTTTCCTGTTGACTTCGAAAGGCAGATAAAGAAGATGATACCTAAGGATCCATGCCCAAATGAAAAAGTGTAGGGATTGACTGTTCGGAGTCCAGGTTATATTTGAAGCTGTGTAGGCGGGAAGCATGAGAGGAAAGAGGTGAAAATGCAGAAGAAAGAAATGATGCATGTCAGGCACTACAGAGCAGGAAGTTGTAACCCAAGAATAAGAGAGGAAACCAGCGCTGGAGGGGAAAGAGGAAGATGAGGTTGTTGAGATAGAGTAAATGCAGGGCGAGGTTTAGAAGCAGGAATGGCAAGGGCAGGGGCATGAAAGCATATAGCAAAACCACATAGCTGTCTTCCATCCCTGCTGGAACACAGACAACTGGAAAAGGCCTTGATTAAATCAAGCCTAAAAGGGTCAGCCACAATACCGGGTGCCAAAAGCTACTTTGCTGTAAGTTGCCCATTTGGAACAATGCATCAAGGCTTTCTAAATAGCTCTTCTGGTCAAAGTCTGGATAACTTTGTTAAACATAAGAACAGAGGAAAACCTGTTGGGTCAGCTATTGCAGTCCTCTACCAGCTCAAATAACCGTGCACTAAGTGCTTAGTCCAGGAGAATGCACAGAACATGGGCAACAGAAAGTCTCAAGCCACAGTTAACAAGCAACAGAAAGAGAACAGGAGAGCTTGAGCATATCCTTACATCCTTGGGCCTGACAATAGCCAAATAAAATAAAAATCCAACATTCTGTTTTCCAAAAATGCCTTATGAGAGTCAGATGCCATTAATTAACCTCTTCTGTGGCCAATAGAATTTTGTAAGAAGACAACTCTGTATTTTGTACTTGATATTGTATTTGTATGTATTATAAAGAATATTACAGACTGTAAAAGTGCTGGCCATTGATAAGAGTGATATACAGCAGCACTGCTTGTGTTTTTGACACACTAGTAAACATGTCTGTGCATGTTTCAGTGAGTTTCACAGGTGCCTATCCAAAGCTGGTTCCCTACAGGCCTCCTAGCCAACTCATCTCGCCCCCGTTGCTGCTCTCTGTTGTACTTAACATCCTCTTCAGCCTCAGCATGCAGCTTTTCGGGTTTGTGGTGGTCCAGGAGCAGCCTTGGTATTCCAAGACCGATATACACAGGTAGGTCCCCTTCTTGGGACTCTGCGTGACACAGGGCAGACCTAGCGGGACAGGTCTGCATGATACTATTGATCAGCTTAACTACAGGCCTGATCAGCAGCTGCAGGGAGACCCTGTGCTTCCCCACAGGATGTGAACACATTAACCGGTGTTGTCTGCAGGTCCATAAGCTCTGCAGCAAGTCTGCTGCGCAGCACAGTGCATGTGGCGAGAATGCTTCTGTTGAGCACAAAGAGGACTATTTGGTTGCAGGGCAGACCGAGGTCTTCAAGTAGGTTTGAGCTCAGGCTCTGCCAAGTTCAGCAAGCTCAACCCAGTGGGTAGGATTGAGGACATTGCCAATAACCTACATCCTTGTGATAGCATGAACAGATCATGGCTGTGAGGGAGGATTCCTGATAGTGGCAGTGGAAGCTGGGGGAAATAGCCAGGACAGTGATCATGTGCTAACCAGTGTGACACTCTTTTTCAGTGCGTGCCTCTCAGTGAACAACCACATGGAGAATTCTTCCTCTATTTCCAGCCTGGGGCTCCCTGGGATGAGAGATGGAGCCCATGGGCAAATGGACAATGGCTACAAGAGCTATGAAAACACCACAGTGTGGCTGCTAAGTACCATCAACTGCCTCATTGTAGCACTAGTGTTTTCCAAGGGAAAGCCTTTCAGGCAACCCGTCTACACAAACTGTAAGTATGGGGAGAGAGGGAGGGATCTGTGAGTAAGTCAACTTAGGAGGTCAGTTCACTAAGGAAAAATTAAAACTTGACCAAAGTGATGCCAGCCAAAAAAGCAGGAGCCCAATATTAGTTTTCTAAATTACTAAAGGCCAGTTTTAGTGCCAGTGGCATCCTGTGACCAGCAGCTCTCTGAGCTGGACCCATACTTTGTGCTTCTGTAGTGCTAAAAACTTGGCCTTTTGGGCCAATCTCAGAAGAAAACGTACAATGAAATCTGTGCATTTGCAGAGCCCCTGTTTCCTATTCCAGAACCAAAGACGTTTAGCATTTGCTAACTCTATGACCAGTAATATCTGTAAAGAGGAAACATCAAAGGAGGCAGTAACTCGAAGGGGCTGTAGTTAAGTCTAGTAGGTAGGTCTGTTCTGCCTCTGAAAGACTGTCATGTGAAGGGAAGATGAGCACATGTGATTGTGGCAGTTCTGGAAGTTTCAGTGGGGCACAGGAAAGCTGTTTTTCTCTGTGGGACAAATCCTGCAGCTGTCTCAGGCAAAGCTCTGTTCTATTTTTTGCTGAAGAGTTAAATGAATGCTGCAGGTTTCATGGCTTTGCTGTTCTGGTATAGTAATAGTGAGGTGGGGACATTCCTCCCAGATAGCAGAAGAGTGGGTCATCAGTCTGCCATAACCAGGCAAAACCAGAGTGAGTGGCTGGGGGGGGTGAAGTTTCATGCATGCCAGCTGAAGAGAAAATGAATTTACTCATAACTGGAACATTTGCCTATGGATGGGGAGGGCAATAGATCCTCCGTTACTTAGACTCTTTAGATTCTGATCAAGAGCAAAGTCTTGATGTCACTGAAATTGAGGGCAGAGTTTCTAATCATATCAACAAGAGCAAGACTATACCCTGGACATTTTTCTGAATAACAGGAGACACTGAGCTCAGAGTGAGACTCAGACATGAGAGGTCAGATTGAATGTTCAAAATACTCTTTTAGCATTTTAAATCTGTGGCTACAGGGCTTGTCCCAGCCTCACATATATCTGCTTGACTGTATGTAAAGCTGGGATTTTACTCTCTTCATTTTTCTTTTGCTGAAAGTTCCTTCCTGTATCATGGATTTCTTTTTTTTTTTACTGTTTGACACAGAAAATGATTACAATCTTCTGTAGTAAAGGCAAGCAGCTGAGATTGCTCATAAATCTGTGGGTTTATTTTCTTCTTCTTGTCCCTTCAGATGTGTTCATACTAGTGCTCATAGGGCAGCTTGGCGTTTGCCTCTTCTTGGTGTTCGCTGATATTGATGACCTCTACTCTAAGATGGATGTGAGTATTGTTCCAAGGTGGGTTTTCTTCCTACTGCCAGTCCCATTATAAGTGCACTGGGATTGTTTTTAACAAAAGGCACTGACTTGCAGGGATACACAACACGTCTAAAGGCAAATCAAATTTAAAGAGATGGATTTTAGATGGTGGGATTGAAGAACCTTCTGGAGATATGGTAGCTCCAAACTAAGATCTGTGCATTCTAACACCTGGACAGCTACACATACATGTTTGATTGTTTCAGCACATTGGCCATGCAACAGAAGATGACATCACTAAGCTTACCATGCTTGGTATGTTGGTGGGTTGATAGTTGTGAAGCCAGAAGAAGAACGGGGCTAGGCCCTGCAAGTTTAAACTAAAGCACCATGCTCTTGTGTTTCTCAGACTGTGCTACTCTGCACGCAGATCTTCCAAAGATCTGCCAGCTGGCACTCACAGCAGCTCTCCGTCCCCAGTATTTTCAGGCTCCCTGTTTAAATTTCAAACAGCCACGGTTTCCTAAAGCAGCGTGTGGGTTTAGAATAGTTGCAAAGAAAAACTAGGGGGCTGTCATGGCAATAGAGGATCTGTCTTGATCCTTGATTAATAAATACCAATAGGGCTTGGCTTATTTGGTTTGGCAGAATGCAAGCTGGGAGTTGCCTTGTGCAAATCCATCCTAGGGGAAATGCAAGGGAAGGATAAGATCTACATCAGCCATAGGACAGGTTGTCAGTGGACCTGGCAATTAGTATGTGGAGGCTGGGAGATGTTAACCTCCTCCACCGTGACATTCTCACAGCCTTGTGGTAGGAGTCACAGGAACAAAACAGTAAAAGCAACACACAGCTATTTTTTCAGTACATATGTAATCAGAAGGATGAAGTGTGGTGGCTTTGGATAGCAAGTACTGAAGAAGATGCTGCTTCCAGTCCTGTATCTTTGCGTGACAGTTAGCAAGTGGGTTTAGAAATGGAAATAATGAAACATGGGAAGAGAAACATAGTCAAGGGGAATGGACCTGGATTTTGAATGCCAAGCAGCCTAGCTAAAGCTGCCTCACCGTGTAACTTTCCAGAGCAGTGGCTCAGCAGGCAGACCCGGTTAAAGAATCTGCCACGAGATGGCACTTTAAAGCAAGTCTTAGTCCTGTTGTGGACTGGTGACACAGGACATTGTCAGCACTGCAGCTGTGGGGGGCTAACATGCCTTTGGGGAGAACAGCAAAACTCCTAGTCTATCTGGAGGGAATACACTGGATTTGCTGAAAAGAGAAAAGGAGGGCGTGGCAATAACAAACTCTGCAATAGCCTAGCCCTGGAGAAACTGCTGATCCAAATTTTGGATCCGAGCTGCATCTCCAAACTAAGTTGAGCTACAGCCAGAAAGCCAGTGCTGCCAGCTGTGGGAAGCTGGAGCTGGGTTTGAAGCTGAAATAGTCAGACTTTGAACTGTTTCCTATATTAGAAAGAAAGGAAGCATTTAGATTTCCAGTTGCAGTTCTGGTACTGTTTTCTCATCATAAGTTTAAAAGTGTCTTTATCAATAATTCCTCAAGACAATAGCAATATTGGCTCATCAGCAGCGTACAGCCAGCGTGGGATTCTGGCTTTTGATGATACAAAGCTGATGAAGGGTCTAGAGAACAAGTCCTATGAGGAGCAGCTGAGGGAGCTGGGGTTGTTTAGTCTAGAGAAAAAGAGGCTGAGAGGAGACTTTATCATTGTCTACAACTACCTGAAAGGAGGTTGTAGCAAGGTAGGTGTCGGTCTCTTCCCAGGTAGCAAGTGATAGGACAAGAGGAAATGGCCTCAAGTTGCGCCAGGGGAGGTTTAGACTGGATATTAGGAAAAATTTCTTCACTGCAAGGGTTATCAAGCACTGGAACAGGCTGCCCAGGGAAGTGGTTTAGTCACCATCCCTGGAGGTATTTAAAAGACACTTAGGGACATGGTTTAGTGGTGGACTTGGCAGTGTTAGGTTTACAGTTGGACTTGATGATCTTAAGGGTCTTTTCCAACCTAAATGATTCTATGATTCTGTGACACAAACTCCCACCAGTGTCTAGTGTGCGCAGATGTTGTTGAACAACTTCTCCTGCTTTTTTTCCCCAGCTTGTTTGCACCCCTACCACATGGCGGATCTCCATGGTCATAATGCTTGCAGTCACACTTGCTGTGTCCTTCCTTGTCGAGGTGAGCGTGCTTCATTGAATGTACCTGTCAGCACTAACTGAAGAGACGAAAGGGTCAGGTGTCACTCTTTCTCCCTCCTCCTCAGCCCAGCTTGGGTATATCTAGCAAAACCGGAACCATTGCTGCTACCTTGCCCTTACTTTCTTTCCTCAAAGCCGCACATCTGAATGATCAGATATAAGGGAATGCAAGGCCCAACCACCTTTTCTTTCGTCTGGTGAGTGGGGTGTATCAGGCCGTGCCCTAGGCTAGAGAAATATGGGCAGTCTTTGGTGTTTTCTGTTCAGATCCTGAAGACTGTCAGGAGGAGCTGGTCCCAGTTTTCTGGTGGAGAGCTCTGGTGGAGCTAGTATGAGAAGTGGCAGTAAAAGGCTATTTAAGGGATGTGGATGGGCAGGACAGGGTGGGAGATCTGGGTCTCCACTACTTGCCCCGTGTGTGTCTTGTGGGTGAAGAGGGAAAACAGCTGTCCAGGTCCTCCAGAATCTTCCTTTTGCTCTTACTTTTACAGGAAGCTGTCATCGAGAACAGATCCTTATGGCTGCTTCTGAAAAAGACCTTCCGGTACCACTCAAAGAGCCATTACAAGAGGCTGCAGCGAGTATTAGAGCAGGACTCAGCCTGGCCACCTCTGAATGAAACCTTCTTCTCAGATTCTGTGGCAATATCAGTAGAGGGAAATATGGGAGGCCATAGCAATCCAACATTTGACAGCAATGAGGATGTACTCTGAGGGAAACTGAAGAGGACACGTGTCCAGGGCAGTTGCAGTTGGCTGTAGAAGGACTCTCAGAGATACAAGAAAAGAGGAAGGACCAACCCATCATTGCCTCTCCCATTCTGAGACTAACCAGCTCTGGCTTATTTCTAAATTAACTGGAAGCAGAAAAGCTGTCTGCAGCACCATAAAGCCACACAGCGTTTTTCCTCTCCCTTTGCCCATGTATGAATGGCTGCCAGCTGTAAATGGAACAGCTTGCTGAATATTGGCAAAGTATTCATGGTTGAAACACCCCATTACTGCATCCCTCTCTTGAACTGCATTATGCAGTCCATAAAGGTAGGGGCTCCGCCAGATGAGAAGTAGCTAATTCAGATGCCAGCACTCCTCTGGGGAGATCCCCTTCGAGAAAACAAGTGGAGCTTACTCCTGATAGAGGCTGGTCCTGGGATTCCTATAGCTCTCGGGGGGGTTCAGATACTGCTACCTGGTGTCTGGTGTTTGTTGGGGTTTTTTCCCCTTCTGGCAATCCTTGGCTTTCTGGAGCTGGAAGGAGCTGCAAATCGCTGACGTCTTCTAGAAGCATCTGCTCCCAGCACCATTATGCTCTTCCCATGATGGGAACAATGCAGTGCTCTGTTGCTAGCTCACTGCTACCAGGCAACCTGTTTGCCCTCTTCTCAGTTTAAAACACGTGGTACTTGCATTTTCTGGGTGAAAAATCTGTTGACCTACAGAGCAGAATGATTTCATTGTTTAACAATTCTTTTTTGAGGGAAGTATTTGTTTGGGATATCCATTTTTAAAAAGTAGAATGAAACACATGATAATTGCTCATTATGATCTCATCCTGTGGGTCTACAAGGACATGCTGTTCCTTGTGGTGTGAGCTTGCTCTACTAGAGCTGATGGTACAGAGCTGGGCTGCCGCCTGGCATCATCTCCTGGTTTACCAGTGCCAAAAGAAGCAGATATTGAAGGGGTTACTACCCCCCAAGGGCCTAAGGCCTGAATTAAAAGACAGGGAGCCAGCTAGGTCTCAGAATAATTTTATTAAATTCCGTGGCATGTTAAGTTGAACCATCTGAGGTTTTGGCTCTGATTTCCAACCATAATTGCACTGCTACACACCATGTGTCATTCATCAATTCGTATCCCTCACCTGTTAACCTTTGATGGTGACTTTTACTCTGCTGTGCTGCTTCTGCCATACATAAATGCAACAGCACTGCATATTTCTGCAGGTTTTACCTACTCGGAAAAAGCAGCTTCTACCAGCGCATATTCTCTTAGCCCTTTGATGCTAGGCTGACTTCCTGCTCACCTTGTTTTGCAATCTCGCTCCCCAGCTGGGTGAAACAAAGATATCATTCAGGGAGGCTTCAGACCAAGAGGAACACTTTCTTCTTTGGATAAGGTGTGCAGGAGACTTATCCTCTCTGAACTGACCGCGCAATTTTTCTTCCGCAGCTGGAGCTTGCCCATGCTTTTCCTGGGTGGGCTGAGGAGCGCTTTGGGAGCACTTGAACTCTGGGGACTGTATGTTGCCACTATTCAATGCTAAAGTGCTCTTGCTTTGCGACGGAAACCCAGAGAAACAGGCAGGTTGGGAGTCATGGTAAAGATTCCTTTGGTCTTTTAGAGTAAAAAGCTCTGGAAAACCAAGAGCAAATCAGAGATATGGATTGTTTTGATTGAACATGTCTGTACCACAACAGTGTTTGAAAAGAATTTGGCTTGAATCATGAAATAACTAATACTGTTTTTTTAAGAAGAAAAAAACAACAAATGAAAAATGCTTCAACTTGAATAAAACATTTATTTGACTCAAAGCAATTTTTTCCCTATTTTAGACAAGTCTGACATAAGCAAGTGGAGTAAATACCTTCCTACCTACTGCAGTTTACCTAACGGTAAATACCTGCCAAAGCAACACAACTTGACACAAACCAGAAGTGGTTCACATTTATTCATAAAAGTGTCCCCAAAGTTAGCATGAATTCCCACTTTGCAAGCAAATCCACTGGAAAGTGAAGGCTAGATGCTCTATGCACCCCTTGCAGCTTAAGGAGACACCAAAGAGCAGGGTGGTGGAGTTACTCCTACCATCCTCCGTTTGAGATACAGTAACATTTTCCTTGGAGACAAAATTCACTGTCCTGTTTATGAACTCCCACACACAAGAAATATGTTGCTGCATGTGATAAACTGGCAGCTGCGGTAGCATTGCAGACTAGGCATGTGTGTCACAATTGACAGTATAAAAGTATCAACTCGTGGCAAACCTGTGGCACTTGTAGGGCTGACAAGATAAAGACCTGCTTGCCTGCTGCTGAAATACAGCCTTGCCTGCAAGAGAACAGAATTCAGATGCTAGGTGGTATTTAACCTCTGTCCCGCTTTAAGATGTCAGTGTTGTGTTCCATCTTCCTGTGCAAGGCCGTACTGGGACACGTTTTATTATCTTCTCTCAGTGGCGTCGGCCACAGTTCAGTCAGCAGAGCTATGCAGTGTGTCCCAGCTGCACTGAACTGCTTATGTAGCGTAACTCGGAGCCATCAGGAGACAAGCGATGCTAAGCACATCCTTGCTGCAGAAACCAGCTCATATGCACACATGAAAGCCCCTGTGTTCTGCTCCCTCACGTCAGTGCTGGGCTGGTCCCCTCAGACTTGGACTGGAAATGTATTTAGGGTCAGGATGAGGAATAAGCAAAAATAAAAACTTCCAAGTGTGTTCAGGATTCACGTCTGCATTTTGCATTTTGAGGGTCTCTCGAAAGGATCTTCTACTTCTGGAAATCAGGATGGCAACAAGCAGCTTCCTGCCTGCCCAGTCTGTCTGCCGGGCACCTGCAATGCTCCTTTTGCCCGTCCTCACTTGTGCATGCGAGAGACAGGTACAATGTAGGCGTTCAGTTCTGTCTGAGCGCTTGAACTTGCTGCTTGGCACTCCCAGCTTGTAACGCTGACAGAAGAGAAACAGAATTAAAACTTAGCCACTTACTTAATGAAAAGGGTTGTTTTGTAGGGGTGTTATAGGGGTGGTTTGCAAATTCCTAGGCTGCATAAAGGCAGAGACAGATTGACAGCCCTGGATGTGGCTTCCACAGTCCCTGTCTGCAGTCCAAGCTACCCAAACACAGCTGAAGAATCCCCTAGAGGACTGAAGCTCCAGGCTCACTTTCTCCTTTTGTGACTGGCAGTGGACACCAGTTGGAAAGACCCCTAGTCAGCTTTGCCAGCAGAGACTGTCCATCCTGGTTAACTTTCTACAGCTAAATCAAAGGGGCAGACTCCCTGGAGCAGAGCCAATCCACTGAGCCATGCAGCCACACTGAACAGCTAATTTCAAAATTTGATTTTACTTTTGAAATCCACTTGTCCTAGTTAATGAAAGAAGAAAATCATGTTTATTTTTGCCCTCCTACTTTTTTTATGACTTATTTTGATAGAGTCATCAGTTTTTGTCTACTAATCAGCCCTCTAGAGCTCAGCCTGCTTGGCGGCACACACAACCACTGGAGGAACAAAGCTCCATTTAACAGCTGCAGACCCTCACCAATAATAGCTGTAGGTGTACATAATATTAACAAGCCAGAACAAGACATACCAGCTTTCCACTCACATAGCGCCTTTTGTCTAAGGAACTCGATGCACAACACAGCTCTTCAGGAGAACTACAGATGAGGCTGTGGAGGCAAAGTACCTGCCAAGGATCAACCGGCAACAGAAAGCACAAATAGCTGGTAACTAGACAACCCAGTTGAAGGAAAGGAAACATGAGAATTCAGTTATCATATGCTGCTGGTGTCTGGTGCCAACAACTGAATTTAGAGAACTCATTACTTGCGCTTATGGCTTCTGAAGTCTTCCTGTTGGAAAAATAGTCCTGGAGCATTCTGCACTAACATCCCCCACCAGTCAGTGCTTAACCCTGCTACAGCCTTTGTCTAGTTTGTGGGCAGATGGCACGCAGCCCCGGAGCTAGGAGGGTCATGCTGTGGTGCATGACGGTTCAGGTTCAGTGCACCATGGGCTAATTGCCAAATGCATACAAGGAATGGCAGTGCTCAAACACGCCCTCTGCCAAGCCAGGCTGTGGAAGTTTGCTTCCTGCTTGGCAGTTAGCAATGGGGACACAATTCCTCTTCTAAGAAAGTAACGAAATGTCCTTGCGTGTCTAAAATACAACGCGTTTTTGTCCATGCTCAGGCATGTCCTGTTTTCAGTGTCCCTTGTGGCTGTTGTCACTGACATAGCTTGATACTCAGTATCGGTCCCTGTAGGTAAAAGGGAGTCAAGAAACATCCATCCATGTACCTTGTTTAAATCTGATTAATAAATCTCTTCAGTACTTCCTAGATGATTAGCAGACAGGGTTAGAATACAAGCCTCCCACTTTATTGTGTAAGTGTCCCCGCCTTTCTCCTAGGCCATGTGATAGATTGCTATAGATGAAGGAGCATCCTATTTCAAGAAGCAAGTGAGACTGAAGAGAGAAGGAGGTCATCAGGAGATAATAACAGGCTCTTTCTCTTGAACCTACAGATTACTTGGGAGGTGCTGGAAAAAGTGGTTTTGGACCCGGGAAGCAGTTCAGAGAACAGGAGACACATTTCATTTATGTCTTACTCCCCTCTTGCAACCCACCCAAGGCCAGGTAAATCTTGATTTGATAGTTCCAAGCCATGAAAACCAGCAATGCTCCCTCAGCCATTCTTCAATGGGCGAAGTTTTACTACTGCATGCAATTACCATGCACATGCCAGCCAGTGTCCAACAGCTACTCTGAGCAGAGCTGCCTGTTGCTGTAACACAGCAGAGCTCTGCAGAGCTCACAGGAGCTGCACCCCTGGGCACAGCCAGCTGCTTTCTGCTCTTGCACTGAACCTCCAGCCTGCCACGCCGTTCCTCCTTGTGATCACCCTTACACAGAGCTCGCTGCCCACTCACTGCTGGCTTACATGAGAGCCTCAATGTCCTGGTTTCAGCTGGGATAGAGTTAATTGTCTTTCTAGTAGCTGGTACAGCGCTGTGTTTTGGGTTTAATATGAGGAGAATGTTGATAACACCCTGAGGTTTTAAGTTGTTGCTAAGTCGTGTTTAGGGTAAGTCAAGGGTTTTTCAGCTTCTCCTGCCCAGCCAGCAAGAAGGCTGGAGGGGCACACGAAAGTTGGGAGGGGACACAGCCGGGACAGCTGACCCAAACTGGCCAAAGGGGTATTCCGTACCATGGGACGTCATGCCTAGTATATAAACTGGGGGGGGCTGGCCAGGGGAGGAGCGCTGCTCGGGCATCAGTTGGCAAGTAGTCAGCACTTGCATTGTGCATCACTTGTTTTGTGTATTCCAATCCTTTTATTATTATTGTCACTTTATTGTTGTTATTAGTGTCATTGCTAGTTTCTTCCTTTGTGTTTTATTAAACTGGTCTTATCTCAACCCACGAGCTTTACCTTTTTCAGATTCTCTTCCCCCATCCCACTAGGCTGCGGGGGAAGTGAGTAAGCAGCTGTGTGGTGCTGAGTTGCCGGCGGGGGTTAAACCACAACACTCAAGCTGGCCCCTGACAATGCTCTGTTACTGCTCCTGTTAAATCTTTACAGCCTTTCAGAGCACAAGTCGTACAGGAGCATCCCATCCTTTCAATACAGACTAGAGCAGGAATGTGGACATGCTGGCTTATGAACTGTGTACAAGGCTCTAAGCAAGACAGGCATTCATCAATCGGACCAGTCTTTCTGCCCCAGTGACTGAGTTGTTGTGAGGTCAAGCAAGCATACAATTCAGGGAAGAATGTGAGGACATGTGGAACTACCCGTGCAAGGCTTGGTGGCAGAGGGTGCCTCCGGAGGGCTGAAGGCACCATGATACTGTCTCCAAAGTTTGGGGGTATTGGTATAGCACATGCCATGGGCTGATGATTGTCTTCCTCTGCCTGGAAGTTGTACCACAGGGAAAGGGCCCTGGACACTGACGGGATCCTCAGAAGAGATGGAGAACATCTCCAGGAACAGAACAGAAATGAGAGATGTCACATATGCACCCCTGTGCCCTGCAGGGCACCTGGAACAAGTAGCAGATAACCAGCACATGATCTGTGGTGTGGGCTGTAAACACAGGAGAACGTGTTGTGTTGTTACATACCAGAGATAAATGCTTGTTGTAGCTGCCTTTTAAACTTCTATGGAGAGGAGATTGCTCATTTGTATGGACCATTTGTGCCTGATCAACTGTACACATTACACTGAATACAGCCTGACTTATTTGCTGAAATAAATATAAATTTAATTATAAATCTCTTTTTGGTCCTTTGGGGACAGGGGGTACTATTTTGCTGCTCTCTGTAGATTACTTGCTAGTTTCTTTTACTTCAAAAGAACCTTTTGGCATGGCTACAGCTTCACATTCCCTTACAGCTGAATGGACACCTGGTACTTGAGCAAAACCAGGGCTTTATTAAGTGCACACAGAAGGGAAAGTCCCCGAAGAGCAGTAAGGTGGGACTTGCTGTGCACCAATAAAGGAGGAGAGTTCAAATCGTGAAAAGTGAGAGGATGAAAAAGGCAGGCAGCCCCAGCCTGTCCCTCTCCTGTCTCTGTGCCTCGTCCTGCCATGGCTCCGGGCAGAGAGCTCTTTGTCCTCCGGATCTGCCCCACTCAGAATCTGCAAAGATCCCCCATTCTTGACCAAGCAGCTGAAGAGGGACTGGAGCCTTGTGTCTCCAGCAGCTATTCAGAGCCGGAGTTGAGGTTTGGTTTGCCCTCTGGCAGGGTTTCCTCTCCATAGCAGTCCAGCAAAGATGAGGACACAGCCTTCAGGTTTGGCTTGTCAGCTGGGCAGGCTGCAAATGCCTCTTGGCATAACCCCCTGTGCAAAACCAGGCGCCTTGCCTGGCATCTCAGGGAAATGGTGGCAAAGGCAGAGCTCTGAACAAGCTCTCCAGGATTCTAACCTTACCCTCGCTGCCCTTCTCTTGCTCTCTGAAATACCTGACTCTGCCATACATCTTCAGTGCCTGCAAAAGCCAAGGCAGAAATCTAATAGACCCAAGCTGCCTTCCCCACACTACACTGCAGCCTCTCCTCCGCCTAAGTCAGCAAGGTAGCCAGATGAGGTACGTCGATAAGATAACTAATGGAAATATGCAGCCAAGGTACGCTGGCAAGGCAGCATGTGTTTTGGCTCCAGCTGCAGGAATCGCACAAAAAACTCCCAGATCTCCTTGAGGAATCCTTCAGTGATGCTGCCTTGGATGCGTCCCACCATGTTCCCCTGGATAACACACAGCCCTGCAGGTGCACGCTGATGCTGAAGGCTTCACCTGGGCTGAGCTCTGCAGCACTACCTGCCAGCCTTCTCCCCCCATCCAGCATCGCCCTGGCAGCAGCTCAGGCTCCTTAGTTTCTTTGGGAGTGTGGCTATGGGGACAACAGGATCTTCCTGGGAAGCAAGTCCCCCTGTCACTGCCCTGGGCAGCGCTAAGGAAAAGAGAAGAGAAAGGCTTTCAGGCAGGCTGTGATTCAAGTTTCTCTTGATTGTTCTCTTGTGGAGAGTGCCAAAAGCGCCTCTGCCAAAAGTTTCTGTCTTGGTAAGCTGAGAGGCTCAGAGCAACGGGTGCTTGTGCCAGGCGAGCAGACCAGAGCGGGAGGGAACAGGAGCCAGCAGCAATTCTGAGATGCCTTTATCCATCTATTTTCCCCAAGACAAAGCACCATGCTGTGCCCCCTGTCAACTTTCAGCCCATCTGCATGAAGGTCCTAATGTTTTGTTTGCTTTGCTGGTGGGCGACATGTTGTAGAGCAATTCCCCAGCTCTTTCTTCCCCATGTGTGCACAGCTGAAGGGCGTACCGCACAGAGCAGCACACTTCTCCACTGCACAGAGCAGCACGCTTCCCCTGAGCTCACCAGGGATGAGTTAGCCCCGTGCTGGAGGTATCTGGCCCTGTAAAAGCAGTGTCATGCGTGGACTGACCCACTGTCGTCTCCAGGATGCTGGATTAGGGCACAGGGTGTTGTGGTGGTACAGCTACACCACCTCTAATACCTGAACCATGCACTGTGCCCATAGATACCCAGCAAGTGTTGAATCATTTTGGCCATTACTGGAAAGTTCACTGTGCTTACCAACAACATGTCTCATCCATGCTTCTCAAGATCAGGACAAACTCGGATGACTTTTAAGTAAACTTACCTTCTTGGCTCCCCTGCCTGCAGATGAGGTGAAGAATGCAGTCATTAAGCCTGTGGTCTGTTTACAAGCTCTAAAAACATCAATCTCAGACGTCTGGTAGGACTGCATTCAGATGACCCAACCTGTGAGAAGGCTGGGGCAGAGCGGGTAGAGGCAGAGCAAGGGCACTCGGGGTAAGAGATCCGGGTGGTAACTGATAGCACTTGGACATGGGGACAAAGGGTTTGAAATCAAGCATGGCTTTGCTTTTCAATAGCCTTGTTCAGCCGTTCAATACAGCAAAGTTTTTTCAATAACTTGGTATCAGACACTCACCAATGCTGGGAATAAACCTGATCAGAGCCCAGGGAAGGAGAAAGAGGAGGGCAGAATGACGGGAACATCAGGAGAAATACGAAACCAGCAGAAAATACACAAGCAAAAATACAGGTGAGACTGGAGAAATGTAAGTCCTGAAGAACACTGCTGTGCAGGTGTCTCATTGCAAACTGGTTGGTTCCAGGAATAAATGGCGTGGTCCTGCTAAATAAGGTTACCTGAATCTGTATTCACAGAGAACCATTGCCCCACTGCAATTAAGGTCTAGGCTGTGCTTTACTGAGCTTGGACAGGGATTCCTGCAGAAATCACAGGAGCATGAGGCTGGTGGGGACCTGACATAGTTAGTTTGTCTATCTCCCTGCTTTGAGGCAAGATCTACCTATCCTTAGATCATCCTTGGCAAATTATGTCCTGCTTTTCCTTTAAGTCTTCTCTTGTACAAGATTTCCCCTGCCCTATGTAGCCTCTTTCAGTATTTTACTATCCTTTGAGACAGAAAATCTTCCTAAATGTCTAAACTAACTCTGAAAATATCATTGCTTAATCTAGCAAGAAATTAGTCTGATTCTTCCTTGTCTCTAATAAGAATAGGAAAAAAAACAGTTGACTGACTTCTTTTGTGTATTATAAGAGTTGTTATGTTTCCCTTCAGCCTCCTCTTTTGTAGTTTAAACAAACTCACTTATCCAACTTTTCCTCGTGGGTCCTGTTTTCCAAACTTCTCATCTCTTGCCATTTAGGTCGCACCTTCCTAGAGCCTGAACTCCAGCCAAGGACTTGCTAACAGCGAGTCGAGTGCAATAATTTCCTCCCATCTTGCAGATCTCACCAGCCTCCTGCTACTGTGGCTCAGAATGACAGTCACCTTTTTGGCAAGAGGAAACACAACCTGTGGTTAGCTACGTCTCCTTCTCTGTCGTACACCTGCTTGGCCACTACCTCCCCATTTTGTACTTGTTTCCTCCGGCTACTAAGTGCAGCATTTTACTGAGTTTCATATAGTCATTTCAGACTATTTGCCCAGCATCCCAAAATCATGCTGCATTGTTTCTTTCCACTAAAGCAGGTGCTGCCACTAAAGCAGGTGCTGCCATCAGCTCAGTGTCGTGAACACCTTTCAGTTGACTTTTCCATCCTGTTATCCAAGGTGCTAACAAAACCATGAATATTTTGGGTCCCCTGGGATGGACAGTGAACCACTGACACCTACTTCGGGTTCAACCCTTCAGGCCATCATGAAAGAATCCTATTTCTCAGTATCTTCGTATCTCACGGGGAGCTCTGTCAAAAGCTTAAATGTGCCACATTAGCCGCTTCTCTCTTGTTCCCTGGAGCATCTCCCTGTCGGGGAGGAAATGAGATTGGTTCGATAGGATCTTCCTGTGACAGATCCATGCTAATTGCTCCTTATCACTTTATTTTCCCCTGGGTACTTACAAACTGACTGCTTAAAAATTTTCTCTCACATCCATCTGTGTATTTAAGTTGGGTTGACGGGCCTGTAATTCCCTGGGTCCTTCGTTTTTGCCTTTTCAGGTGCCAGCTCCACAGCTTGGTGGACTGGGGCTGGAGGTGTCCCACACCGCTTGGGGAGCACTTTGCAAGGGCAGGCTGTGGTGGTAGTGGTGGGCATCCCGCTGCCCCATGCAGGGAAGCTGCTGAGACTCCGGTCCAGAGACTGGAGGTCATATTGCTGTAAATGAAATTCACCTCACCCTGGATGATCAAAACAGAGAGAACTAGTAACACCACCCAGCTAATGATAGCTCTTTTGAGTTTCCTTCCCCTGGAGAGTTACAGGAGGCGTTGGCTGGTAGCAGGCAATCACCTGCTTACAGTGGGCTGCACTTTATCTCTTTGCATACAAACCTTTTGCCTCAAGAATGTCCACAAAGGACACAGCTGGACTTCATGTAAGGGCCAGGTACAAGACCCTTAGAAATGGGTGCTGCTTCTGAGAACCAGGGATTGGAATGATTGCAAGTGTATCATGTCCAGGGAGTTGCGTGGCAGTGGCTGATGTGCAGAACAGTATGGTGGACAAGCTTATGGATGCCTTCTCAGAGGAGAGGTGGAGACAAAGGGGGACTGTTTACTTACATTGAAATCTGATTCAATTCAGGCTTTAGACAGTTCAAAATGGCAATGCTTAAAAAAAGAAAAAAATACGTATTTTTGCACCACCTCCCTGATTTTTCACACAAACATGTGCTTTATTTCAGGACAGTAATGCAGCACATTTTTCTTGCCTGGATCAATGGCTGTTTTCAGACTGTGACAGAAGGAGAATGGGGGGGAGACAGCAGTTTCAGGTTAATGCCTGAAAAATGTCTGTGACAACACTGATTGCTGGGACACGAGAGACTGGAAGATGCACAGTGGGTTCCCAAGCCTGCCTGCTGCTGCTCTCCCTGCCAGGGGGACTGGTTGGAGCCCCCGTCTCTCCCTGCTTCTCAGGGGTTCATACTGCATGCTGTTCAAGGGTCCTGTGTCACCCAGCTGGGCTTCTCCAAAGGAGTCATCCAGCCCAGTTGCTCTTTCCATGTAACTCAGGCAGAATTTGAACCAAAGCTCATGTTTGAGGTGGTACCCAGAGCTAATGGGGAAGGTCAGACTGGATCCACACCTGAAAACCACTGTTCCAGCATGCTGAAACCAAGCCCAGGCTGAGACACTGTCATCTCCCCAGAGCAGCTGCTTCTCTCTGACATGCTGAAGGTTGTGCCCGGTGCTAGGATGGCTGCTCTGGGATCAGCTCTGCATGGGTCTGCAGCATAGTCCCACCTTCTCCCATGTGCCGTGTGCCTCGATTTCCCTCCAAACTCTGCGCAGAGCCATCTCTCTGGCAGAGGACCACAGATGTCCTCCCTCCCTTGGCCACCAGAGCTCTGCTCCAGCCAGTCCCACCCTGGCAAATGCAGGAAAGCCAGGAAGCAGAGAGACACACGTCTTGCATAACCCAGGCATTCAAGGGCTTTACACGTGAGGGTGGCTTTTCCTCCCTCTCCTGGGAGCCTAATAAGAAGCGTGTGCACTGTGAGACTTTCAAAGGCAGCAGACAGGACCATGGTGAAAGTAACTTTTAACGCTGGCCTGAGTTCAAGTCAGTAACTGCATTCAACATTGCTTGAGCCCACCAACAAGGACATCCAGGACTGAAAACAGCGTGGTCAGATGGAGGAAAAACTTTGAAAGGATCATTGTGTGCTCCTCAACAAGGATGAAGAAAATGAGCTGGTAAGGAGTGGGGGACAGCACTCGGTTTTGGTTTCCTTGTGCATCTCTTTTCCCACATGCCCGTTTTGGATATGCCTCTGCTGCTTCTTCACCTTCGCTCCCTATTCGGGTACTGTCCCTTCAACATGGCCTTGGTGAAGGCAAAAGCCTGGATCAGTCCTTGCTGACTTTGAGATTGGCTTTGCAAAGTAAGGGCTAAGTGAGGAACACGCTACTGCAGTCCAGAGACTCAAAACATGGAAGAGACCTCTTTGCCCACCAGAAGTCATCTGGCCAGGGAGCAGTGTCCCTTTCCCCACTCTCTGCTCCATTGTCTTTTCCATCCTAATTGTGAGGACCTCTGCTAATGGGTACACTATCCCTCACTGGGTCATCTTGTATCAGAAAGCAAGTCATAGGGAAAGTGCTTACAAATAAGTTTTATCTCGGACAATTGTCTGAAGTAGTGATTAAATCACTTTTCCTGAAATGTAAGGGTCTTTGCTGCTTACCAAGTCTAGGAAGATTGGGCAGATGACCAAAGTCTACCACAGCTCTCATGGCAGGAATCCCTTGTTTCTCAGTCTTCTACAGCAGCTTTTATGGAGCTGCTCTGTCCTTACAAGGGTTTTTTATTAACGCTAATTGAATCTACTTTCAGTCTTTGTGATTGATTATCGATTATGTGCAGCAGCCTGGAAGGGCTGCACTGAGTGCTTTGCAAACACAATCAGTTGGAAATCCTTCCTCTACCTGCTAACAGGGAGTGATTACACAGAGTCTGGTGAGGGTGGGAGTAAGACTTTCTCCTTCAGCTTTCTGTGCAAGGAACAATGGGAATCCAGGTATTTCCAGTGCACAGAGTAAGCACAGAAGTAGATGCCTCTGCACAGGTGTAAAATACAGTCCTGTCACTCCTGTATGTGCTAGAGATGTATATGTGCTGCATGCACTGGAAGCACAGCCGCACACTCCCCAGGACAGGAGTCTCTATCCTCTGCAAGCAGAGGCTGCTAGCAGGTGCTTCCCAGCATCTCCAGTGTCACTGTTTGCCCAGCCTTGGGGACTGAGAAAATGCCTCTGTCATGGGGACGCAGGTGGTCAGGGCATGCACAGGTGGGAGAGATCCTGCCCTGCAGAGCACACCTGCACCCCTGTATCAGGATTGCTTGCAGGGCTACTAATAGTGGGGCTTCAGCTTCCCTGGTTGCCTTCAGTGAATTCCTGCTGGGATTTGGCTGCTGTTTCTGTAAGCTTGTTTTAGACTAGGGAGTTCAGGCCAGTTGCAGCAGCCTGGATCCAGCAGAAAATGAAAAATCTGCTCTGGGAGACAGGTAAGGAGTCAACTAGGGATCATCTGTGTCATGCTGACTGTTACAGGCAGCGTTCTTCAGGGGGCCACTAGCTGATGTGTGGGTATGGCCCTCAATGCCTGCCTTTACTTGCATAAGAAGCAATGGGGATGCCAACTCCCTGATGAGGATGGAGGGCCAGGATGGTTGAATGGATGGGTGGAGTGAGGTTGCTGCCACAAGTAGCCTTTTAGCTGGGAGTCTGCACCCCAGATGAGATGCACCCACTTCCAGGAGACACCTCTCTTGCCCCGTGTAGCCTGTGGCTGCAGAGAAAGGGCCCTGGCTCTGCCGTAGATGCTGCTGACACAGCCCGCTTCGTGCAAGGTTGTCTGCATCAGGCTGAGTGGTGTTTTTCGTAACACATCTTCCTGCGGTCCTGTTTGCTGGAGCAGCCTTGCGTCCAGGTACTGCACTTGTTGGAAAACCCTTCTTGCTGCAGACAGGCTCAGTGGGGTAAATCGGCCATAAACGTGGGTTCCCTCAGCTCTGGCCTTCAGTGCTTCCTCCGAAGTACTCCGAATGCCCCGTGTGTATTCTCTGAGAATAGGCTGGGCACTAGCACAGGCTGCCTTTGTACCTCTGTTGTGCAGAGCGATCCAGTTGATCAGCCGCGTGTTGCAGCTGTAGGGGCAATGACTGCACCAGCCAAGGCCACGCTGGCTCCTGCCGAAACAGCAGCACGGGGCACCTGCCCGGCCCTGTGCTGGCACAGTGGTGAGGACCTGGCATGACCCAGCTGTGCTGGCGTCCTGCAGCCTCTGGGAAGGGGCACCTCCCCAGCACCCCAGGTGTCAGGAGCTCACAGCACCACTCCAGTTATTTAAACCATCCCTTTTAGACATGTACAGTGTACTTCTATTGATTATCTTCCATCACGTCTAATGCATTTTTGGGTTCCTCAGTTGCTGTGCTTAACATACAGCTGTGTGCTAGAGCCCCACTTGCTGGCAACAGCCTGTGTTCGGCTCGTGCTAGAAATCCCTGAATGCTCTTGCTGGGTGACACCCAGCCCTGAGGCCGCAGCTCTTCCCCAGCCTTCCCTCCGCCTTTGCCTGTGGATTTGATCTTCTCCAGTCCCTGTGGGGTGATGGATGAATTGTGGTCCCATGCACCTCCTGTCATTCCAGCCATCCCCCTAACAGGCTCCTTGTTTTCCAGGCCTGCGTTTGGAGTGTATTTTTGAAAATACTGCTATGAAAAGGCAAGCCAGTGAAAATCTCCTTGAATTTACCTAGTTGTGGACACTGTGGTTTGTCCTCCTAGCCTGAAAACACCATTTGTAGTTATTGATTTAAACTTCTGTGGCCTCTGAAGGAATAATACCTTGTATACAGCAGGGCTGCACATCTAAAAGCTACAGAGCTGGTTTGAAATGGATTTTGCTGACCTGGTATAAGGGCTGCATGATTACCTTTATTTCAGTTGAGCTGCATTGATTTCAGCTTAGTTTATGTTGATTATGATCAGAGTTCAGACAAATCAAGTTAATTGCTCTCTTGGACCTAAATAGGTTCTTACTCCACTGCCTTTAAATCACTTTAAAATTATACTTGAAGTTGAACCAGTACAATTGTTTGTACAAGCCCTCTCCAAGGAGCTCTGCTTTGTTACAAACTCTATCCTGTAAAGTGCCAGTCATCCTGGTACTTCTCTGACATCTATTTCAGATGTGGGACTTCCTCATTATTATTCTTTTTTTATAATTTAAAACACAGTTTCCTTCCCCTCCTCTCAACTGCATAAGCCATGTCAATAGGTTACACTATCCCACCACATTGTGTACCTTAGTTGGCAAGCTGTTCTGGAAAAACATTCAGCGTAGTCACACGTAGACATGCAAAAGCATTTCCTTTTACTTACTGCCTCTGCCGCGTCTGCAGGGTCGTTTGATACCTCCTCAGGGGTAGGTGCCTCACGTACCTGCTGCCTGGTGGGTGGGTAATTGTTATCTGTGGTCTGGGTTAGGTATCTGTATTGGGTTTATGTGGCAAGGTTTTGGTAGCGGGGTGGGGGGGGTGGGGGGGGCGTGACAGGGGCAGCATCTTTGAAAGGCTACTAGCAGCTTCCCCTATGTCTGATAAAGCCAATGCCAGCCGGCTCTAAGACAGGCTCAGCCTTGGCCAGCGGTGGGTCTATCAGTGACAGTGGTAGTGCCTCTGGGATAATATGTTTAAGGAGGGAAACAAAAGTTCCTGGGGCTCAGAAACTGCAGCCAGAGAGAGGAGTGAGAACACGCGAGAGAAACAACTCTGCAGACACCAAGGTCAGTGAGGAAGGAGGGGGAGGAGGTGCTCCAAGTCGAGTCTGTTTTGCCCATGATGGTAATTGGTTGAGTGATCTCTCCCTCTCCTTACCTTGACCTACAAGCCTTTTGTTATATTTTCTCTCCCTTGTCCAGCTGAAGGGGGGAGTGATAGAGCGGCTTTGGTGGGCACGTGGTGTCGAGCCGGGGTCAGCCCACCGCAGTATCTCACCTGGGTGATTGCTCCTGCAGCTCCGTGCATGGGCCTGTCCTGCAGCACCCACGAGCAGTGGGCGGCAGGCAGCACCTGTGCTGGTGCCAGGGCGATAGGCCAGGCGTGGGCAGGGCAGCGCCGCACCGCAGCCGCTTGCCTGCAATGCCGCTGCTTCCTCTGCTCGCTCCTGAGCATGGTCGCTCACCTGCCCTTGTCCCTCGTCATCAGCCCTAGGGTGAAGTCGCAGGGATTGCTTGGAGCTGGGCTTTTCGGAGTGGGGAGGAGAGACGAGAGGTGGCTGGGAAGTGCCCTGTATAGGGAAAAAAATGGATCACTGCAGCAGGAATGGAGACACGTGATGGAAAACAAATGCTGTGGGGTTTTGGGGTTTTTTTTTTTTGTGTTGTGGTTTGGGTTGGCTTTTTTCCCAGC
Source organism: Sagittarius serpentarius (assembly GCA_034782735.1). Taxonomy (NCBI): domain Eukaryota; kingdom Metazoa; phylum Chordata; class Aves; order Accipitriformes; family Sagittariidae; genus Sagittarius; species Sagittarius serpentarius. The sequence goes on from JAVKLA010000084.1 coordinate 28,724,634, forward strand.
AGTGGATGCAACACAAAAAATTAAATCTCTTTTTCTAGGTTTTCATTTCAGCCTTAAAACAAAATTGTTTTCCCAAATAAACTTTTATACAATCTACCATAGCATGGGTGGCATGCGAGGTCCGTGGTGGGGGTTGGCTGTGTTCCTGCCTCGGTGCCTGTGGGGAAGCACAAAGGGACACTCACACGGCTGCTGAGGGGGTGGGTGTAGGGCTGCAGGGCCAGGGTGGCACCTACCATGGCTGCTGTCTGAGTGCTGTGAGAGCTGTGATCAGGCTGGGTGTGAGTGACACGTCCAAAGGGTTGACATCCCTGGGTGCTGAGAGCCACCAGCTGTGGATGGAGCATCTCCCCCACTTCCCTCCTGCCCTGCAGGGTGCTGAGAGGGCTGGGAAAGCAGCCAGCGTGTAGAGAAGGATCCAGTTATTCTGCAGGCATTGCAGTTATTGTTAGCCCATGGACAGGTTTAAAACAAACCAAAGGGTACAAATACCCAAAGTTGTTCTCAAGGGGAAAAACTAAAGCTATGGACTTAACAATCATCTTCACAGGCAGTGGACCGTCACTGAATAGATGACTACTGGGCCACCAAAATGAAAGGGCAAGTAGGGAAGATGACAAACAACCTGGGGAATAAGTTGGAGGAAGAGAGTGTACAGAGCAAAAAGAGCCCTTCCATATTTGTTTTCAAGATAAGGTGTACATGGTGAAAGATAACACACCAGTAGGTAGGGTACCTGGTACCCAAGAGGAGTTCCTCGGGGCTTGGCAGCTTGCTTTCCCTGAGGCAGAGTCTATGCCCCTGCCGCAAGGCAGATTTCAGCAGTCAGCACTAAGTTCGCATGGAGACATCCTCCTCGGCGGCGGGCAGGGCTGTTTGGTGCTAGTGCTGCAGACAGAGAACTGTTACCATGAAGGGTCAGCTGCAGTCTTGATGGTAAAAGCTCCAGACTGGAGTTAATTCTTGATTAATCCAGGGAGAGCTGATTTGAGAACGGTCCTCTGCCAGCAGCAGCCCAGCAGCATCCTTCTTTCAGCAGCTCTGCTGTATTCATAACCATGTCGTATCAATCGGCAAACTCTCATTTCCAAAAATGACCTTGAGCAGTTACGAGGGAAGGCTTCAGTCACCAGCCTTTCTTTTCAATAGGCTTGGGTTTCCCGATGAACAAACACCAAGGTCAAACTTGTTAACAAAGAATGCTTTCTCTTTGCTGTACAGGAGATATTTGGCTACAAAACCCAAGGCTGGCGGAGGGTCTTGTGCATTGCTGGATACATCTTGTCCTGTGGGGCTCTGCTCCTGCTCTTTTACTGGAAGCCCAAGTGGGACGTATGGGCAAACTGCATCCGCTGCAGCTTGGAAGAAGCGGATGTTGTTCTGCTCAGCACAACAGTAGGTGAATCCTCCTAGCTCATTGTTATTTGCTGAACCTACTGTTTTCACAGATAGGGCAGCCTGTCTGTCTTTGCATGATGTAGCAGGTTAATAACGCTTTCCACTTGGGAAGTGGAGCAGCAGGGATGGGTCGAGCTTTGGAGGACCAAGCATTTTTATTTGCAGAGTTTGAAATACTGCGTCAAAGACCATGTTTACACCAAAAAGAGCACAGCCACTCTGCACGGAGGCTGGGCACCGAGCAGACTTCGGGCACTGCTGCTGCTCATCCACAGGCTCCAGCAGCTGCCCTCTGCCAGTAACACGTTCCGTAGAACAGCTCCGCCTCGTCCTTTATGTGCACGGGGTGCAGCCAACTGGCTTCAGCGGGGGGAGCATCTTCAGAAGTTGTGGCTGATAGTAGCCTTTCTGCTTTAAAGTTATTGGAGAATGCCAAGGAGATGGGTTTTAGAGAGCTAGATTTCAGGCATTAGTTAAATACTAAGACTCCATGACTGTAAATTAAAACCCAACCCAATTCTAGCAGAGCAAATGCTTAAGATAATTAGCACTTAACAATGCAATGCTATTCCTAAAATAAATGCACTCAAACCACTAAATGAGTAATCTATTGCTCCTTGTAACTAGTTACATTACACTAAAGTGATTACAAGACAATTTAGTCTGACAAATGCGTGTATAGCAGTAAAGCTGAGTTGCTTTTGGCTATGGATGTGTAGCAAGGAACACAGCATTACAGGAGTCTTGTAGAGCAAATTAGCTGGTGCTGAGGACTCAACGTCCACACCAGAAGTATTTCAGAAAGTTTTTACTTCCAACTAGCTCTAGTCTGATCCCATAGACTGAACATCCATTCAGTAGCTATTGAAGCACATCTTCGGATTTAGTTTCATCTTCTCTGAAATTGCTCTGCAGCATGAACCAAAACAAATGGAGATGATTGCAAGAGTGACTTTGAAGTGTTTTACTGATTGGTACTAAACCACTGATGCCCACATCCCTGTCAGTATGGGCTTACATTTGCTATGATTGCAATGATGCCACAGTACTGTAGTTCTCTGGTAATCTCATATATACCTCCCAGAGTCAGGAAGCATTATCACAGGCAACATTTTGGGCTTGTCACTGAACTGTGCTCTATTTCTCTAGGATGAGTTTCAGAGAGACACCCAGAAGAAAGTGACCTGGATTGATTTGTCCACATTGGCACAACCTGTTGGTAGTAATTCAGGTGGTGGTCTTGTAGCTGATAAAGGCTCTGTCATAAACAGAGCTGTAATGAAGCCGCAGTTAAAGGTAAGTCATCTATAAAATGGAGAAGAAAGATGTCAGGGGGGAGGTGGGTGGAAATAGGAGCCAAGGCACCTGGAGGCTTCCAAGGGTGCTCTGTCAGCACCTTCCTGCAAATCCTGTTTACATAAACTCAGGTTTTCTCCTAAAACATGGGGAAGCATTTCTGTAACAGTAAGATGGTTTTCCCTTGAACAGCAAAATGAATTTTTACTCTTTGGTCTTGCAGATGAGATGTATCCAGGTGCAGAAAATCCGTTATATTTGGGACTTTTCTGTAAAAGAATTCAAGAAAGTTGGGTGACTGTCAACAGCCTGTTACAAAACCCTTTGTGGTAGGGGGTTCCCTTGTCTGAACTTTCTCCTATTATCCTAGATCATTAGAGGACAGCAACACATGTCACGATATACACCACAAGTTTGGAGCTGGCCTGACAAGGGAAGAACAGAAGATGAGGTACTGCCTACATATGAGTAGACGTATGAGGTAATTGTGACAGTGACCTATTAATTCTTCCTTTCAAATTCATATGAGCTTCTTGCTACTCATCTTGGTAGTAAGGCAGTGCAAACTCTGTGGGTGACATTCGGAAAGGTGCAAAATCACTATCACTCACACTTTATTGAGCTCATTATCTTCTCAGTGATGCCATAGACTGAATATCTATCTGGGGAAAATGCCACCAGTTCCACCTGGGGTTCAGGGCACAGCAAGCCATGACTGGCTTACTTTGCCATTTTCTCCTTAAAAGGCCTCTCGAAAGCTCATCACAGGGTTTAGCAGAAAACTGACAATCTTTTCAGCAAGGAAACAGTAAAATTATGCATCAGTGTAAAGTCTTTTTGGAAACACTAGCTCCCTGACAGGTTTATTTGTCTTACTCAGCTGTATGGTGCCCCCAGGACTTACTTTTTAGATAAGTATTAATGTTATTTGGGCGCACAGTTTTCCACATGAAGTCTTACCCTATGTGACTAAGCTATAACATGGGGGACTCCTGTTCCTACAGGCAGCTGGTGTGTGGGCCTAATGCCATCGAAGTTGAAATCCGTCCTATTTGGAAGTTACTTTTTAAAGAAGTCAGTAAGTCAGACTAGCACTTGGTGGGACAGGTTTGAAGTGTTTTGAAGACTTTACCTGGGCACACTGGGATGGAGTGATTGATGCTTCATAGGTATAAGCCATGGAGGAAAGTTGGTGAATGTCCTTTATGGCTATTAGCCCTCACTCCTGGCAGAAGGTTACAGTGAAGAACATGAAGCTAAGAGGATGCTTGGTGCTGCATGCTTATAAAGCTAAACATTTCCCTTGTGATGACTGTGTCCCTTCTTGGAGAGCAGTAGTGTGGGGGACTGATGTCCTCCTCCTCTGCTGTAGGCCCTTATTCCCGACTGAACACCTCCCATGAGCTGGGGCATCTTGCCTTGTAACTGAGCAGCGACATGCACCTGGAGTGCTCGTGCTTTCTGCAGCTTCTAGGACTGACCGTAGCCACGTCAGTAACTCTATCCTTCCATGTAGGGTCTTGATAATGATCTGCAGTGAGAATTTTATGGTTACAGCTAAGGCACACTCGTTCCTCTTTAATAGCCTTGTTTTAGTAGTCCAAATGTAGTACAAAGCATTGTGCAAGCTTGCTTGTGACCTCAACAGCGGTGTAAATCAGAAGTGTGCTTTAGAATGGAGGAAAACATTTGCAAAACTCCTATTTTATAATTGCCTTGTTTACCTAGTAACTTTGTGTTCTCTTATGCCGTAGGTGCAAGGCAGGTTTTTTCCTGCATAAATAAGGACACGCTGCAAGACTTCTTCCTCTACAGAGGACAAAACAAACACATGTATGGATGGTTACTTATTGAGTTTGCATATAGAAACGCTGGACATATATTTTTCCCAACCTGTAAGCAGAGGCTTTGCATGCAGAATACTGTCATGTCATCTGTGTTCACTTTGGTGGATTGTAGATGCTACATGAATGTCTTTAAAATAGAAAAGAGCTATGAATGCTGGGACTTGAAACTAGCGTGTGTCTGAACTTTAAGTGGAGTTTTTTTGAAACCCAATAAAATACATGAAAAGCTCCAGGGCTCCTGAAATCGGTTGGATTTGATGTTACCAACCTTTCAGTGCCCTCTGGAGATGGTTTTGAAGAGAACTCCGGTGTAGCACTCTGAAAAGTTTGTTTAATTTGAACTTTGCACTTCCATCCAAGGCTGAAGCTTCATGTTTGAAATATTAATGGTGGTGCCCGGAGGCAGACTGGTCCTCATAAGCTTGTGGTATTTCAGTCCAGATACAGCTTCAGTGTCCAAAGGCTGGCACCCTGATTTAGTGTCTGTCTCTGTCCTAGTGAATGTCAAAGAAAGTATTAAATTTTCATTGAGGGACCAAATTTGTCAGATGAATAATTCATTTCAGTTCCAATCTTTATGCAGAAAGCTCTTTCAGTGGCTATTTTAGTTATACCAGTTCTACAGAAAAGTCTGTCACTCCTTCAGACAAGCCAAGTGGGGGGAAATCTGAAAAACTTCATCCAATTCTTCTGTTGTTAGTTAGATATCACAATAACTGAAATTATATTCTCAGACTTCATTGGGGCTTGTGGCCTGTTTTAGCGTAATACATTAAAGTGAGTGATGACTGGTATTGTAAGGCTGACACAATGTAGAGTAGCTAAAAGTATGAAGTACGAGGAAATCGAGGAAATCAAGCCTTCGTTTTAGCTGTAGTCTAAGACTGATTACTGATGGCACCACAGACCATGAGTTCTTCTTTACTATTTTTCTTTTTCCAAATAAATACCATGTTCATAGTGACCTTCTTAAATCACAAAGTATGAAGACTTTTACGGTAGTTCGGTCTTTTTTTGCCACATGTGTAGTGTCTCCTGTGTAGCAGTTACTTAGAATCAGAAAAGTTAAGGTCACCTTTGTTAGCTAGCTATGGTGGGAAACCAACTGACTTAAAGTCCCTTAAGTCTGTCTTTAAGTTGCCAGCATAGTTGCTGCTGCATAGTAACTGGTTAGCAACAGCTTTTAATTACGAACACCATGAACTACATGTAAGCTGATAAGTTCAGAGCTGGAGGCTATTAATGCTCTAAAACAGCCACGAAAGAATGCTGCCTTGGGATGGCAAAACAGCCCTTTAAATTGGCGTTTAAGATTCCTGGACGCTGTAATGAAATGTTCTCCCCTCTTCCCACCCTTGATCTCTCCTGACGCGTGTTATGTCCATCCCCTGACATGCGTTACATTTGCGTTTGCAGATTTTTAAACCCCTTCTACGTGTTCCAAGCCTTCACCTTCGCGCTGTGGCTGAGCCAAGGCTACATTGAATATTCAGTGGCCATCATAATCCTGTCAATCATTTCTGTTGGCTTAACTGTGTATGACCTCAGACAGGTGAGTCTACTGTGCAGCCTGCCAGCTCCCCATCTTGCACTCTGTTAGCAATTTCATCTATCACAGACACAAGTAGCTATTTATACACTCTTTCTGATTATTTTTTATTGCTATGTGTTCTGCTGTATTGCTACAGATTTATTGCTATAGAAGAGTTAAAAGGGTCATAGCTGGGGGTCTTGAACTTCCTAAGAATTAAAGATGATTGAAGTCTGATACCTGGAGTTTGTAAGACATTATGAAGCTGGACTATATGCGTGAGTCTGGTTCCTACTGTAATTTCAGGAGGATTCACTCCTCTTAAGGTTTGCTAAATACCAGGTCTTAAAAGCAAAAAGAAACATGACTTTTTATTTCTCAAATTTGTTCAGCACTTCTGTCATGGATACAGTGGCTTGGAAGAATTTTCTGATAGTCTCAGCTCATTCACTTCTTGACCTAAAGCACTCACCTGTGATAAACCTGAAACCTTCAGTCTCTATGGCAAAGCAAACAGGTTGAGCTGAGCCTTACACGATGTTTGCGTGCCATTGAGTACCCTCGTGCAGCCAGGTGAGGTTCCTGGTGCTTCCTGCTGGAATAGCAGAACGCTCTCGCTGGGAATTTGGAAAACATTTCCTTGATTTCTGAACCCACTTTAAATACACCGGAAAGGCAAAAAAATCACATGGAGAAGGGATGTAATAGGGAAAAAAGAGAAACTATGTGCATGAAAGTACAGATGGGAAAGAGCAATAGTAACAGGAGTCTGGCAGGCAAACTTTTAGTCGCTCAGGTCTGGATATTGGGTATCACATTCCTCTGTACTGTTAAGATTTAAAAACAAAAACGAACTGGGGATTCCTGAGTCCTGGTAAATGTTTTGTTAATCTTCAGAAAAAATATAAGGGTTGGAGGACAGCACTGAGAATTACAGTTCCTGCAGACAGCATGATATGACTAGAGGTGGTGGCAGGGGTGAAGGGACAGCAGCTCTGGGGTGCACTGACCTGACTGTCATGCTCATGTGCTGTTAGGCACAGCTCACGTTGCCCCAAATTCACTGCTAAAATCATTGTTCCTGCACTGAATTACTGGGGAAGGGCAAGATTCAGCCCTTTGAAAGGTTCCTAGAGAAGGTGGTATAGCAAACACCTCTGTGAAATCCTGCCCAGGAGGCGGCAATAATTTGCCCTTCCAGGAGCTGGCTTTTGTTTGAATCGACTCTGGTTTTCCCTGGGCTGGTAGAGGCACACAGCATGTTCCCTGCGTAGATCCCAGGCCCCTGGACTCGTGGGACTTTGGGCAGTACGTGCTCACCGGTGCGCTGTGCTGACGAGGCACTCCTGCGCACCCTCGGCCCTGCCAAGGGCATGCTTTTGTTGCTGCCTCACACTGATCTCAGCAAGGGCTTTGTGAATAGCTGCGGCATTTGCCAGCACAGGTGCGTTGGCTGCGCATCACGTTTTTGTATCTCTGACTAATATCTGTAGGATGACTAGCACTCCCATGTTGAACAAGCACTTGCATCTCTTTGAGTGCACCTTTGTACTTGAAGTGTTGGTGTCCGTCCTGGTATTGCAGAGCACGAAGAACAGATGTGGTCTGTTCAGCTTTCTTTGGCAAGGCTGGTTTTATTGTGTGACTGATAATTTTGGCAGGAAGAATTACAATGTTTGGGGCCTCCGGATATTCTTCAAACTGGCTTGACATCTTCACATGAACAATGCAAATGAGGAAATCCACACTTGGGGATTAGTTTTTTGCAATTGCAACTTTTAAATCAAGATAAGGCATTCTCTCTAATGGCCTTGCAATGACAGTTGACTTCATCATTATCTCGGGATATATAATTGTCTGAATTAGATTGCAAAAACTGGCAAAGCACAGACACCCAGCTAAATTAGAATTTCTGTTTTTCTTCTTGCAATGGCAGTTTTGTAACAATAGCCTTTACAACTTGGTAGTCCTGTTGGTAGCCTCCTAGCAAGGCTAAAACTGTCGAGCACAAAGAAGCCCTCTACTAAGGGACGGCAGATAGCAGCGTGGCAGCTAAGGAGACTTTCTCTGGCACAAGGCAGGAATAGCCCCTTGAAGGCTGAGGGAGATACAGCGGCGTGAATCGGAAGCAAACAGGAAACGAGGTCCATGTTCCCACGGCAGCTTGTTCTAGGTTAATCAATGAACTCACATCCTGACTTCTAACAAGCGATGTGAAACCTCCCCCAGATAACTCAGCAGAATTCAGTTTCTGTGATGTTAGCATGATCACTGAAATGTAACCTACTGCTTTGCTTGAGTATTGGTGTTTCAACACTGCGATTGCTTTCCCATCAACAGCAGTCTACCAAGCTGCATGACCTTGTTGAGGAGCATAACAAAGTCCAGGTTACAGTCTGCACAAAGAGCGAAGGTGAGTCATTTGTGTCTCATTTTCCTCACCAGCCTGTATAATTAACGAATGTGTTGAAATGTATCTGGAATTGCACAGCTCCTGTTGATTTCTACTGCTGAAACGTGAGGGGCGAGCTGCAGGGAGAACGGGGCAGAGGGAGGTGAGGCGAGCAGGGCAGTGAGAAGTGTGGGCACAGCCTGTGCGGTGCAGTAATGATGCATCTGTATCATTACCATCTGTATCTGTGGCACCTGTAACGATACAGGTGAACCTAGTAATTTGTGTTAAGAGTCAAGAACAGCTTGGAAAATTTAATTTCACAAACAAGCAACCAGATGACAACTGTGGCCTTCTGAGACCTGCTTCTCCTCTCTGCTATAGGCTACTTTCACAATCTTGTCAAGTAGCTTGTGAGCGATTTTCAAGGAGTCTAGATATATGGCTCCCACCGAGGTATGCGCATTCTTTCCTCTGTCTCAATTCTTTGCCCCAAAAATAGGGGTTATAGCTATTTTTGCCTCCCAAAGCTGTTGAGATGGGCAATTGCTAGGGTGATGGGAGATGTAAAGGCCTTGGATGGGTTTTCTAATGGACACTAAGCAAATGAAACTGAAGACACCCACCTGGAGAGAGATGTTTAGACAAGGGCTGATCTTTGAGCTGTTGCTTTTCAGCCAGTATTATTTCTAAGCAGCACTGGTCTCCAATCGTGCAACATAGAAGTTTAGTGATGTTGTGTGTCCCTTGAGACTTTTTTCAGTTGCTCAGAATGTGTGCACAAGTAAAGTTCATTTTTGTATTGTTCTACAGGTTACGAAGAGCTGGAATCTTGTTACTTAGTCCCTGGAGACATGTTTCTTTTAGATGGAAAAAATCTCTCTCTCCCATGTGATGCTGTCCTGATTGATGGAAGCTGCATTGTGAATGAAGGGATGCTCACAGGTACAGCCTTGGAGTTTGGAATGCTAAGGCCCTGTGCAGGTTCTCTGTCAGGGAGATGTCTGTATCTGTTCTAACAGCAAATTGTTTACTATTTATTAGAATAGTTTGCAGCAGGAGGTGGAAAAACTGTGGCTTGAATAATTCACAATTGTCTTGGGCTTTTGAACACTGCCATTGTGTAATACTCATTTCTTATCCACATTAAAAACAAGTAGGATTAATATACTGTCAGGAGTAGAAAATGAAAATACTCAGATACACTGAATATGTATTTTTTGAGGTTTTGGATTCTGATCTTGCAGCAGTTCTGTTCAGGCAGGCAATGAATGAGCACAGGGGTCAGTGTTATACCTAAACATCAAGCCACTACATGGCATGAACTTGGTTCAGGGGCAAAATTTAACCCAAGTTCCGTGATGCAAAATGCTCAGAGAAACCACCTGATATACTCTGAAACTAAAACTAATGGCTGTCACCATAAATCTGCATGTGTAAGTACATAAGCAAGCTAATTAGCCAGGCAAGCTTGAGAACCTAAGGGGTGCTGTCACTTTCTAATATGCAGAATCTGATAGACTTTTAAATCCCCTTTAAGTGAACCTGCATGCTGCTGTTCTCAGGTGAAAGCACTCCCGTTACTAAAACCTCCTTGCCCCTCACGGAGAGTCTGATGCCCTGGAAAACCCACAGCATGGAAGACTACCAGAGACACGTCCCCTTTTGTGGGACAGAAGTCATACAGGTGAAGCCAACGGGCAGAGGGCCAGTGAGAGCCGTTGTACTGCAAACCCGTATTTCTCTTATCGTTTGCTAACTAGCAGAGGGGAAGCAGCAGCCGCAGAGCTGGTAGGAGAGCTGGCTTCTCTTTGCAGTTCGAGTCCAGCACGGGCCTGCTGCCCCTGAGAACTGCTTGTTGCCACCTGATGGCTAAGCCTTGTGCAATGGTACATCTTTTCGAACAGCACTGTTGCGGTACAACGCTGCTATGTCATGTACACAATGTATGGCACGTGTCTTCATTCAGGGTTCAATACAGCTAAAGGTGACCTGATGAGATCCATCCTCTACCCCAAGCCAGTGAACTTGAAACTCTACAGAGATGCCTTCAAATTCATTGTATGCCTCTCCGTCATTGGCATGTTCGGACTTATCTACACCGTGTGTGTATTCATGTCCCACAAGGTAAGTAAGAGGGATGCCTCTGTGTTGCAGGCGCCAGCTCTGAGCCCTCGGTCACTCAAGATCCTTGGAATATTGTTCACTTCTGTAATTCAGTTTTCAGATGCCAGGAATGGGGGTGAGGGGGAGATGGACAGGACAAAGCAGAATAAATCTGTCATCCCCAGGGGCAGAGCTTGGGGTGCTTTGGTCCTGGGCAGGAGGGTCAGACCCCCCTGAGAGTGGCGGGAGCGGGGCAGGGAGGCTGTTCCCATCCCATTGCCCCTGTTGCTCTCGTTGTTTGCAGAAGCCGGCGGCAGATGTGGTGGCTATGGCCCTCTTCCTCCTCACCGTGGCTGTGCCTCCCGCTGTCCCTGCCGCCTTGACAAAGGGCACTGTTTATGCCCAAAGGAGGCTGAAGAAAAAGATTTTCTGCATCAGCCCACAGAGGATTAGTATCTGTGGGCAGATCAACCTTGTTTGCTTTGACAAAGTAAGGCGTTCCCTGGGGCACTGAAAGATGCAGGGGGCTGCTAGGGACATGGGATATATTTCTTTCCACCCCATCTACCCTGATCTAACCCCAGGAAAAGATCCTCTGCAGCTGCCCATGCAGCAGGGTCATGCTGTGGGCAGGGGGCTTTCCTTACCCCGCCCAGGAGCCAGGGAAGGGCCTCCAGGGATGTGCAGGAGGAAGGGGTGGGCAACAGCAGGGTAACTAGATATTTATTTAATCTAGACAGGCAGGCTGACAGAAGATGGACTGGACCTGTGGGGCATCATCCCTTCTGAGGGAAGCAGGTAAGGAAGGATTTCATTTAGCCAGAACTAAACTCCAGCGTGAATGTGCTGCCCAAATGTCTAGTTAGGAGGGAGGCAGTTGCACAGGATACGGAGAGACAGCAGATAGCGTGCAGGAAGTGATCTTTGGGTGCATTTGGGGAGGCAGAGTGCAATGGGTGTCCCTGCTCCTGCTCAGCTCCTTCCCTCCAAGGAGGGCATCTGGGCGCTACTGTGGCAAGCATAGCTGTGTAAAGGTTGCTGCTTATTCAAGGCAAACAGAAGTCAGCAGCAGCATGAGTGCTTTTAATTACCCTGAGGGGATTTGGAGAATATGCACAAAGCTTTTCAATTATGTCATTCTCAGCACAGTTCAATAAATATTCTTAATCTAGTCAATAAACCTTTCATCATTTAAATGTTAGGATAATGCTCCTTCTGTTGAAATTGAGTGTTGCTGACTTTGGTGCCCATCAAATCTCACCTACCTTCTGTAAATGCCGTGAAAAAATATCCATGAGACCACAGATCAGACCTGCAAAGCTCAGGTGTCCTTAGGGATTCCCTCAAACCCATACCAGGCTCTGTCTCAATTCCAAGCCCAAAGACCATTGACATATTCAAGAAATAACCACTGTGTAAACATTAAACTTGACTATATCCAGAATGATACTATTTATTTCATATTACAGTAATACAATAACAGACTTCATGCAGTGCATGTTATGCCAGACTCAAAATATTAGTGTTTTGCAGTGGCCAGGACAAATCACACACCCCATATCAACTCCCAGGTTTCATTAGCAGTTGTTAATATATGAGATACTTCAACACGGCAGAGATAATCATGCCATAATGAATGAAAGGATGAATTCATTGCGAGAGGAGAAAAATCACATTCCCAATACTTCCTCAAAGGACAGAGAGAAAATTACTATCCGATCCAGCTTAATGAGGAGAGATTAATAAGTGTCAACCGATAAAATACTCTTCCAGTGGGACCAAACCACGGGCACATAGGACAGCCTCTTCTTGGCCCCGCTCCAGCGCACTAGGCAGGCCACACTGAATAGGTGCATGTTGAACAGGCTTGGAGCCCACCAAAGGCAGACAGTTCGTGGTAGTGCCAGAATGACTTCCTTCAAGGTAGCCTTGCAAGTAGTGTCTGCTCACGTGAGCAGCAGAACAAAACTAGATCCATATACCAGAATAAATTAGTGTAATAAAAAAAACCTCTGCGAGGTATCAAAACATAAGGCTGCTTTTGCAGACATCTCCAGTCTACACCCGGCTGGGAACTAGTGCTGGTGGCTTGCCAAAACGCAAGGAGGAGCTAGTGCTGTCTGCATTGATCTCATTAGCCTATTTGCATAATTACTCATTCTTAAATGTTCACATTTTTAAACATGCTAGAAGACTAGCTGTCAGCTAAGCTGAATACTGCAAGGCAATGACAGTAAAGGAATTCCATTCAACTTGCAAAATATCCTATTTTTCATTTAGTAAGATATAAATGTTTGTTGGTTTTATGTGGTGTTTAGCAGTTTCACGGTGTCTCTCAAGTATTAATTAATTAATAAGCCAATTATGACCAGGCTGAGAACAAGGTATAATTTGCTGGAAACAGAACAGACCTCGATGGCCCAGAGGGACAACAGGTCCTGGATTCATTGTTCCTTTTAATAGAGCAGCAAGCTGTCACGCTGCTCACTTCCAGATGCAGTTCACTCTGTGTGTGTTGGTAACAGGGGACGGGATGCTAGTTGTGATCAAAGGTAAATAAAATCTATTTAAATTTCTCCTTCACAAGCTAGCCTAAATAGTAACGGGCTGTGTTCTGGTCTGGCAAACACAGGTTGTCGGCCTGCCAGTTTCTTAGGGGGAAAAAATGTGTGTGTAAGAAGAGAGGACTCTGACAAATAACTTCCATGATGAAATTATAGAGCCAGCTAGCTCAGCTTCGCACATGCTTGGTCTGTACTGCGGGGCCAAGGAAGGGAATAAACCTCAAGGCTTTCCACAGAAAGCAAGCAGGGCGTGAATCTTTGACAGCATGTCTTGGTGTAACTCAATAGGAGTCGACCAAGGTACCCATTTTTAAAACCAGGGTGTGAGGGACAAGCATCTGGTGTCTGTGGATACGCAGATGTAAAACCTACAGCTGGAAGTAAAGGTCGGGCCCTTCGCGGCTCTCCCACGTTGCTCCCAGGGGTGCAGAATGCGGGCTGCTGGTGCTCATCCACCCCGGTGAGTGCACAGCACCAGCCTGAGCAGACGCACCCCCTTTCCAGACTGCAGTTTCACAAACCTTCTCCTAGGGCACTTTGCCAAACTTCTTTGAGATCCCTGCTGTAAGTTGTTTCCTTTCCGATAGCTTCTTCTCTGCTTTGTCTAATACCAAGCAGCAATTTTCAAGCAGGACTCCTGTGCCTGTGCCAGCCCCTCTGAGTGTTTTACCGTCTCAGTTACTTCGTGTCAAGTTGAATTACTGGGTACTTTTTGGCATCCTGAAGGCATCTGACCTGTTATCAGAAGGATGATGGGTGGGAGAGAGTGTTGCTTGCTGTTACTGGGCTCAGCTCTATTCAGTGCAGCAGAGCAGCACCTGGATGCACCAGCTGAGGACTTGTCTCTGCATCCCTCTTGTAAGCGGTCCCGCTAACCCTCTGCTTTTAATCAGGTTTCAGAAAATCCATAAGTTCCCATCCAGAACTCCTCTGCCTTGGGGACCTGTGTGCGGAGCCATGGTGAGCTGTCATTCACTGGTTATTTTGGACAAGAAGATTCAAGGAGATCCACTGGACTTGAAAATGTTTGATGGCACACACTGGGTAATGTGACTCGCATCCTCTGCTCATATTCAAAGCATGGACACCCCCAACCCAGCCCACGGGGATTTACTCACAAGTCAAGCTCAAATATATGCCCGTAGGGAAAACGCCTTTGCAGTCCTGGTCATAACATCTCGAATTTGCTCTGTTATTTCTACCATCGTGACGGATTTGCAGCACTGTGGCTGCTTTTTGATAGTCCAGCAATCATTTTCCTTGGGGCTGCCTGCATTTGCTCTCTTAATCTGATGTGGAAACACTGGAGTGTAAGGAAGCAGAGGGGGAGCCTAGCTGCTGCGTGCGGGAAGCAGGGGATCAGACCACGCTGTTGGCCACGTGGTGCGCAGACCGCAAGCTGGCTAGCGAAACGCACAGGCAGGTTTTTATGCCCTTATGCTAAAGGCTGTTATCTCTGATTAGCAAAGGGCCACCCCTATGGAGAAACCACGGCTGGAGCCTCCAGCTGAGGGAACAGCAAGTCTCAGAGAGACCTGGGGAGGAGGTGAGAGATTGAGCCTCTGGGCTCATCCACAGGGATGGAAAGTTGCTTGGGTGGGATCGGGATGGGAGGAGGCATGAGAAGGAAAGGGGCTGCTCTTCTCCCTGACGCGTCCTAGCCTGGAGGGGCTCTGAGTCTCTGCAGTTAACTGCCTCGTCATCTTCTGTCCTTCAACCTTCTGCTCAAGAGAGATTAATCAATAAGTAAAACAGGTGGCCGCTCTTTCAGCAGCACTGCAGGAAGGCATCAGGCTGGTGCTCGCTCCTGTGGAAGAGCAGGCAGCAGCAGAGCACATGACAGCAGAAGGGGACTCTGAGGGAGTGAGCCTTGGCAGCATGCAAAGTAACAGAGCTGGAGGGCTGAAAGCATCCTACACTGAAAATTACCACCGTTCCTGCACAGAATGTCAGTGAGAGTCTTGTAAAAGCAGGAGACTGGAAGACAAAACCAGCTGGGTAAGGATAATTATTTCTCTTTCCCTTCATCATTGGTAGGGCATTAAATTTACATGCAACTTGAGTTTAGAGAAACCACAAAATTTGGCACAGGTTTTTGCTCTCATCAAGTCAAAAGATGCAGAGCCACGTAGGCTTCTGCTAAGGGCAAGGCTGCAGGGAGGCTGTCACTGACGCTAGATAGGAAGACCTGTTAGATAGTAACAAAATACTTCTGCAGCTGGGTGCTTACAGTAAGGGGGAAACATGCTCCCATGTGCTGCTGCCCCTGCTTTAGCAGGCAGGTATGAAGGCAAAAAAGAAAAGTATCAGAAACAACACTTTTCCTTGTACAGGAGGTGGAAGACTCCAGCACAGCTCAGGATGGGGCTGCTGCTCTCGACACCTGCATTGTTAGACGGGGGCCGAAGGCCAGCAATGTAAGTCCAGTTCTATCTGAGAATTAATATTCTGTGTTTTCAATCTGCAGCAAGTGCAAACTCCTAGCACACACGCTACTCATCTCCCTGGGCTAGCAGCTGTAAAATGCCTTCCAACCACTCTTGGTACTGTGTTGCATCTTCCCCCAAAACAGACTCCTTGGAAGCGTATGACCAGAAAAACAAATTCTGATTAAAGTGGAGATGCTGCTCCTGAAGTGGCATCTAAAGCACTTCACGGGCCTAAAAGCCCCTCCTTTCCAACTCTACTATTTGCACTACTAAAAGGTACAGACTTCTCGGAGTCCTCACCGTGTAAAGCTGCTGGAAAATGAAACTACACAATCAGTTTCAGTGAAAACTAATGCAGAGAAACCATTGTTGTGGTTTAACCCCAGCCGGCAACTCAGCACCACGCAGCCGCTTACTGACTTCCCCCCCACCCAGTGGGATGGGGGAGAGAATCAGAAAATAAAGTAAAGGTCATGGGTTGAGATAAAAACAGTTTAATAGAACAGGAAGGAAGAAACTAGCAATGACACTAATAACAACAATAAAGTGACAATAATAATAATAAAAGGATTGGAATACACAAAACAAGTGA
>JAVKLA010000084.1:28740888-28780960 GCA_034782735.1 Sagittarius serpentarius
ATCAACATTCTCCTCATATTAAACCCAAAACACAGCGCTGTACCAGCTACTAGAAAGACAATTAACTCTATCCCAGCCGAAACCAGGACAGCCATGTAAATGGAATAAACATCTAAAGCATGAGTTCTTCTGCAGGAGGAGGCAATGCGAGTAAGGACAGGGCATTACATGGAGAAGCACGGACGTGGGTCCATGAGGGCTGCTGGTAATGGTCGTGTAACCCCACTAGCAGGTTTATCAGCCTCACCCCAAAGCACAGTGTTGTTTGCTTCGCTCTTCCTCTTAAAAGGCCCCTTGGGAAGCTCTGTGTTTTGGCAGTTGAAAACTGTTACGTTTTCAGTCCCAATGTTGACCGAGCCAGCTTCTTCCCAGTGCAAGGAGTGTGATTTCTGCTAGCAGTATACCAGGAAGACAGTGCTGTGGCAACAAGGAAATCAGTCTTGTTTCTAGGATTGCTCTGTTCCTATGGTAATGTCACTGTAACTCATCAAATTTCAGTTCCCAGGACTGTAGATCCAGGAGTATTACATTAATACGGGGTTACTAAGAGAAAGGCTGGGACAAAGCCTGGAAAACAAGTTAAATATAACGAAAAAACACTGAGGTTCCTGAGAATTAAGCTGGGAAGGCAGAGTTGTTGAGACCATGACTCCAAAACTCGTAATCAGTGATCTGATCCCATAGCCAGAAGGCAGCAAAAGTGAAACAGTCTCCTATTAATAATAAATCACCTTAGCAAGAAGGACTCAAATGAGCTAAAGTTCAGAATGGATTTGCTTTGTGTAATCAGTGACTCAGATAACATCTCACTTTCCTGACCTTTTCCAGGCTCCTGTGGAAGGAACAGCAGTCCTACATCAATTCCCATTTTCTTTTGGACTGCAGAGGATGTCTGTTGTTTCACAGAAGATTGGAGAGGAACAGTATGACCTGTACGTGAAAGGAGCACCAGAAACAGTGTCCGGCTTTTGTAGACAAGTTACTGGTATGGCATTGGGAAAGGGCACCTTTAGTGTTTATTTGGACTTAATCTAAACCAGAGCTTATGTTGGAGCTGAAATCCTAAAATGATTTCCGCTGGCCACACTGGTACCGCATGTGTATGACTCTTCCCACAAACAAGCCTTGGGCTTGCTAAATGTCTTTAGTTAACACTACAAACAAGTATTCCCTGTTTATTTGTAAGTTAAAGATGCACACGGCACAACAGCTAGTGAGATGCACAGTCTGAGCTGCAGCCGCTATACGTCCCTTAGCTGACTTGTATCAGCTGAAGATACAGTGCGTGCATAATGTTGATATGTCAAAATACCCAGAGCCAGACATGGGATCACGGTAATGTGCTGTACAAGTTCTTAAATTTCCTCTTAATTTTTTGAAACTCAGGTCACATTCACTGAATACTTCAGAAGGATGCCAAGCAAACACA
This sequence comes from Sagittarius serpentarius, assembly GCA_034782735.1. NCBI lineage: Eukaryota > Metazoa > Chordata > Aves > Accipitriformes > Sagittariidae > Sagittarius > Sagittarius serpentarius. Next base: position 28,742,318 of record JAVKLA010000084.1, read on the forward strand.
GTACCAATGGTCTGTGGCTCTGTAGTTTGTTATTTCAGATGGCGCTGACCTGAAAACAGGTGAAAACAGTTTTGAGAGACAATGGAAAGGTTTCATTTAGAACCACGTAAGATCGTGTGACACAAACCTCCAAACAAGTCAACATCAGCAAGAAAAATATCTTCAAAATTATGTGTCACTTTCTCAGGTTTCTAAATAGCTCCTCTTATGCTGTCTTGATTGTTTCTGTATTGATTACAGCTTGATGAATAATTAGGTACTGCGCTGTAAAGCTGTGATTGCAGTACACAGTGAGTACAAAGTACTGCAAAGTTAAAAGGAACCCTTTGCTTTTAGACTCATGGGAACAGAGAATTGAAAATTTAGGATTTCAGTGAATTCTCACATTAAGGCATAAGCATAAAAACAATTTCCACAGGCACTCAGCATGTATGCAGTAAAGCTTAGGACAGAGTTATGAAGTCAGTCATTTGTCCTCCACCCAGTAATTCGTCTTATCTACCTGTACCTTAACATGCATTTAAAGAGTATAAAACAGATGCATAGGTCACTTACTTGAAAGGTCAGTTAGACAGCCTTGGTACAAAACTGCTGATTTCCATGGAAGGCCACAGTGCTGTAACTAAGGCTATAGAGTGGTTTAAAGGACAGGCATTTAACCCTAGAAAAGCAATCAGCAAGGATGGAATATTCTAATCATGAAACTTTTTTTCCCGTGAACAGTCCCAGCTAATTTCTTAAAGGAGCTTAAGACATACACAAGCCAAGGCTTCAGAGTCATTGCCCTGGCCCATAAAGAGCTACACCTAGGAAAGGATGTAGATGTGAGCAACCTAGAGAGGTAAGGTGTGCTGATGAGCTGCTGGTATTGCTGTGGGCTTGCTTTCCTATCTGCTTGTTACGACCTGCCCTGACCCAAACCTTCCCTCCTCTCCTGCCGAAGGAAGCCTGTTGGGAAGCTGTGCCACGTAACACCTTCCTCTCAGCAGATGCTGATTACGCTGTTAATTGCCTGCTTTACTACTGCCCTTGCAAGGCTCAATTTCAGCTGAATTTCAGAATCTGTTATCAAAGGGTAATGAAAGTGGTTGTGCTTCTGTAAGGCAACGGATTGGGACTGCAACAGAAGTACTGTATGCCATAACCTGTGGGTTTCAGCCAGCTAGTTCCTGCAAATCCCTGTCCCTCTCTCTGCACACCCATCTCTGCTGCATCACTCCTTCCTAGAGACAGCAATGTAGCACATCAGCAGCTTGTCTGAAGCTGCAGAAGTGTTGAAGCTTGTTGAGCACTGCTTGTCTTGAACTCGTAGCGGTTGTTTCCCACCAAGCACGGCTTTCCCGTTGAACAGAAATCGCGGGGAGAGTCTTGCCCTCTGTGCCGTCCACGGGAAAGAGCACGTATGTTTCTGTCCTTACTCCAAGAGAGGAGGCAGAGTCTGGGCTGGCATTCCTGGGCCTCCTGGTGATGGAGAACCACCCGAAGCAGGAGACGAAGCCTGTGCTGCAGGAGCTGGCCGCCGCCCGCGTCAGGAGCATCACGGTCACAGGTAAATCCCCAGGCTCCTTCTGTGGCTGTGCTGGCTGCTGCGGGTTCACTCCTCCAGCATCCTCCGCTGCACGTCCATGGTCTCTACCTGGGCTGCCACTGTGCTATGGCAGATGCGAGGAGCCTGCCTCTCCGCTGTCCTTGCAGGGGAGAACTTGCAGACAGCTGTCACCGTGGCCAGGAACGCGGGTATGATTCACACGGGCAGCAAAGTCACCCTCGTCGAAGCAAACGAACCGGAGGGCTCCGTTCCAGCTTGCATCGCCTGGCAGTTGGCAGAAGACTGCAAAGAAAACACAGCTGCTATCCATGTAAGCACAGCCAGGCATGGTTGCTTTTGAGTGCCAAGGGGAATTAACAAAGCATTTAATGGCTAATAACTGGCTCCTTGCTGGGGATTTGGAAGCAGCTCTGAGGAACAGAGGAAACCTGGGGGGTAGTTTGTATCTACCCCACGGCATATGGAGGTGTGGTATGGACCATGCACCTGTTAGGGAGAAATAATTAATCCAGTGGTTCTTTGCTTAGGACAGCATGCGAAATAACTACACGAATAATCGGCAAGGATTTGCAGGTGCAGTGGCCACTTCAGTCACGCTTAAAGTGTGCAGAATTAATGCAATTATACATACTTGTCTGTGTGACTATTTGCTGGGCCAAACTTCAGTGTCTGAACTAGCAGCCTGTGGCTAACAGGGATTAGTTACATGTGGAAACACAGCTAGAAAACCAAGTACTGCCAGGCGTGAAGTTTTACAAAAGGACACTGCATAAGGCTGTGTCCCTGGCTGCCTGGTGGGAGGCTGATGAAGTGGAAGTGAAACGGCATGTTGTGACCTCAGTCTGAGAATAAATGCCGTCTTATTTCTAGGAGGTATGTGCTAATACAGAGGAAAAGATCACCTTGGAAGGAGAAACCTGCAACTACCATTTTGCAATGAATGGAAAGTCCTATCAGGTTATTGTAAAGCACTTCTACAGTTTGCTGCCAAAAGTAAGTTCAGAGGAAACAAAGCACTTACTTGCCCTCCCAGTTTTATTAAGTGGCAGCGATGTTCCGGCTGAAGAAAGGTGTTTTTCTGCCCGTAGCTGTAATGTTGTCACTTCACATTTTGACAGCTCTGGGCAGCCTTCCACCATGCCTCAGGTTTAACCCGAACAGCTTGCTTTCAGCATCTTCTAAGACCTCAAATGACAAGGGAGGCTGTGGTGCTGCGAGCAGGTGTGCAGTGGAGTTACTCCATGGTCACCTTCTCAATTTCAGTTTAATTAAAAACATCAGCCCCATTCCCATGTGCCAGTACTGTAGCTGGCAATGGTCTCTGCTCAGCAGGGGCATCAGGAACGTGAAATACCCACATGCAGCAGCAGCAATCTTCATCTCCTCTCACCCAGTCCATAAAATAGCTGGTGCTGGGACAGATTGTCAGATTTTATACTCTCTGGCCAGATTTTCAGGTAGGAGAAACCTCAGGCTGAGCAGTTATTGCTGCTGTCATCAACCATCTGTTCTGCACTTGGGAAACCCTTACAAGGCCTTGCTGCTCTAAAGGCTGCTGCAGAGCACGTGGTGATCGCCGGCTTCCCAGCACCTCTTACAGAACAGGCAAGGCAGAAAACAGAGCAGGATAAATCTGATGTTAGAGGGAACCCGAACCTTAAGGGAAGCAAAACCGTGGCAGGGTTTGGGAGGCAAAATCAGAGGGTTTTATGAATGTGTCAGGCACCCATCAGGGAGGCCTGATCCTGCCTGGGTGGAGCGATGGAGGCACAAATGCCTGCCCAAGGCAGCGCATTGCTCTTTCTTGCAGATACTGGTGAACGCGACTGTCTTTGCTAGGATGTCTCCTGGGCAGAAGTCCAGCCTTATTGAAGAGTTTCAGAAACTCGAGTGAGGTTCTCCTTTGTTTTCCTCTTGAACCAAACCAGTAACAAGTTCTCTTTAAAGTGTAATTGTCCCAGATAGTGCTGCTCCAGGCCCGTTTTTCCGACCCTCCCTTCCTCCACACGCGACCCTTGTTTGCATCCTTTATGGCTGCCTTCCTCCCCATTCCCTCTGCATCAGGAGTACCTGCACCCCTTGCCCAGACTTGGCCGCTGCTTCTTGCCGGTGCAGTACAGAAGGCAGCATTAAATGAGGCTGAGCTAAAAACAGAGAGGCAGACCCCTGCGTACACAAATAGCACCCCCTCCCCAGCAACTCCTGCACGGCTGCTGGTGCTGTTCTGGCTGCAGCTTTAGTAAAGCTGGAAACAAACTGACTTAGGAGTTTGACTCCAAAGATGCTCCTCCAGGTCCCCCAAAGGAATGTTTCCTCCCCCAAAGAGGACTCACGCTAACTATGGATATTGCTTGCTAAGCGTAAACAAGATGTGATACCTTTCTGAAAAAGAAACAGTTAATTATTGGTTATGAGGTGCTTCCTCTGGGGATGAAGTTCCCTGCCCTCTCAGAGGCACCTCACAGGTGGTGGTTTGGGAGCTGCTGTATTATTTCAGCAATTCCTGTGTCTTCGGGTCTACAAAGACTGTCGAGGAAAAAATGCCGGTAAAAGCCAAGCTGCAGCCGCAGGAGCTGCTGCAAATGCGCGCACCCTGCTCCCTTTCCATGGCTCCTGGTACCAGAGGGAAAACACTGTCTGGAATAAAGTGGCAGCATTCCCTTTCCCGTTACAGCCTCTTTCAATACTTAATCCTAATTTGCCCGGTGCATTCTGCCCCATCCTTTCCCCACATACAACTTGCCCTCTGGAAACAGCCACTGCCTTCTCCAGGACCAACACAAGTCCCTGCTCTGTGATGTACGTGCGCAGGATCAGGTACGTGCAAGGCTTATGTGTTTGCCTTCTTTTTCCTCCATCAGTTACTACGTGGGTATGCGTGGTGACAGCGCCAATGACCGCGGGGTACGTAGGAGCTCATCTCCCATTCTTGTTAAACTTCCTCTCTTTCAGCCTAAGGAGTGCGGTGACAAGAGGCTGCCCAACACCACTTGTAACCAACATTTCCCAAGTTAGCCCGTGCATACACTCCTCAGCGTGTCACTGTAAAATACTATCTACACGCTTTTTTTTTTTTTTATACTAACATACCCAGTAACACAGGATTACTGTTTTGGTCTTTTTCCCCCAGAAACAGGGGCAAGAGACTTTTTCTTACATATTTCTTACACAATGGTAAATTTGAGGGTCTTAGCCATAAAAATAATTATTACTTATTATATTATTATACTCTACTATGTATTATAATGTATGTAGTAAATTAAATACAATATAATAATAATATAATATTGCTATAATAAATATGTTATCATAATATAATTTTATAATAGTGCATTAGCTTGCTTTGTAAAAGTTGTCCAGAGCCTACATGTGAGCACTAAACCGGAGATGACAAGGTCAGGGAGCTCACGAGAGGGTAATAAAAGAAATATGAACAGGAGATTGAAAGGAATAGAAAGAGGATAAAATGGTAATTTAAGTAGTTTAGCAGACTGTTTAAAAGGAGAGGTATGCACAAACTCCAGTGCGAGAAACTGCATCCAGGGTGGTTCAAAGGACTGTAAATAGGTATAATGGGATTAAATGAACAAAAGAAATATTTAAGCTCCGGAGAAGGGAAGATATCTGGAAAAAGAGATCAGCTGGGCCACAGAATAGAGGAAGATCAGTTACAAAGGAGACTTGACGCAAAACTTGTAAAGCACCAGTAAACAGACTGCGCAGGGTGGGAGGGATGTCTCTCCATCTTCTGACTCCCATGGATTTCAGGCTTTGAAAATGGCCCATGCAGGGATATCGCTGTCAGAGCAAGAGGCATCCGTGGCCTTGCCTTTCACCTCCCAAATCCCCAACATCCAGTGTGTGCCGGAGTTGATCAGGTGAGTTTGCTGGGCGCTGCCTGGGTGCAGTCGCGGGGTGCTGCTGCCTGCTCTGAGCTCCGTGTGCGGGGTCGCGAGTGGGAGTGCGCTACTCTCAAAGGTGCTGATAAACCAAACTTAATTCCTCAGTAACTGTATAAAATGTAGCAGAAGGGTTTTTTAATTGGTTTTTGATCCTCAGATTCCAGCACTGGGAGGTTTTTTCTGGTTTTAGGAGAACATTGCCCATGGTGGCTGATACTGTTGGACAGCTATAGCAGTAGAGTCACATGGAAGGGCAAGTATAACAGTGACCACAGAATAGATTTGCTTGCCATTGCTTGAAAAACTATATATCTATATGCTGCACATAGTCATGGAGCAGCCAGTAATAATGCCATTTAAGCAAATGTATGTGAAAACAGTTACCTCTTTGTGTAGAATGCACTTGATTCCCGGAACTGTTGAGCAAATTAGTAATGAAAAAGCAACAGCAGCTTAATGCGGGTATCAAAACTGTAGCTGCAGAATAAAACCAAAGAAACAAAACACTGCAAATGAAGGGTAGTTAAGTGGCTCTGCAGTACCTTAAGGCCAAAATATTTGTCTATGGAATTTGAACCGTTTTCTGTTCTTCTTAGAGATCCTAAACACAGATCCTAAAAGCAGAAACCCTCTGTAGCACTAAAACCACAGCACTGTAGCTGTAAGTGGGGTTTTTAGCTCTGTTTTGTGTTTTGAGCAGGGAAGGTCGAGCTGCTTTGGTTGCTTCCTTTGCTATGGTTAAATACCTGACCCTTTACGGCCTGATTCAGTTTGTTGGTACCGCTCTACTGTTTTGGGTAAGTGTTTCATGCCCATCTTTTATCAGTACGCTGTGCTCACTGTATGTTTTTATCTTTAGTGGTATTACTCGGCAGGAAAGAAAAGGCATACAGGGCTGCAAGGAATAACAGAGATGTGAAAAGCTGGGTAATTACTGGCAGGGGGTAGATTGGTTTGTAGGGATGCCCAGAATGGGGGAAAAAGCCCAGTGATAAAACTTCATCACTTCCAAAAGAAGAAAGGGAATGAGAAAGGAGTGAGTCCTGCCTAGCTGGGTGGTGGAGGCCCAGGAGCAGGGCTTACTGTAAAATGGGGGCTTTGGGAGAGCAGCTGCCTCTCTCTGCTGGGAAAAAAGCTTGAAAAAGAAGTGCCTCAGGCAGATGAAGGAGGATACTTAAGGAAGAATTACCATTGTGTATCACCAGTGTGTGATGAATCCTCTAAAATTTTAATACATGTAAAGAAAAACAGTGAAGGAAATACATGTATGGATTTACTCTGGGCCACATCTCTTGCCTCAGTTCATGCACATCTTCTGTGCACAGTCCCACAGCGGGTGACGGGCAGAAAGCAAAGTGAGCTGCTGTGAATCTGCAAGGTACCACCAAGGCCTGGTGGCAAGCAGGGACCACCAGTGGATCACCACGCGGGGACAGCTTCCCCAGCCGCTAGTGTGGGCACACCAGCTTTGTCCATGTCCCCACTACCCAACGACATTTCAGACCTGGCACAAAGTGCAACTCTGGCTGGCCTTGCTATTACCGTGGGCTGGGAGTGCGTGACCTGATCTAGTGGTCCAAGGGGCATTGGTATCTGCCGCGAGAAGGGTGGAAAAACATTTGAATGCCGCATTCGGATGTTAGGTCACCCACAAGTGCTATGAGTTAGCAAGGGGTTCGGTGGGACCCGGCTGACAGCTGGCAAGCTGGGCTTGCTAGTCCTTATGGGGTTGCATCAGGGCTGTGAGGCTGCTGTTGTCGGCATGACATTGCTCTGAAATAGCATCAGATGCTACAGTTTGTATCATTAAAGTTGTCATCAGTTCTCAGGTAGTGCTGCCTTTGTTTTTGTTCCAGCAACTGCAAATCTTTGGGATTCACCAGTATTTGATACAGGACGTCGTCATTACCTTTCTGGTTTGCCTAACAAGTAAGCAGCTCAGAGAAGCTGTGTCTGTTTGAGAGCCTGAGTGTAAATAGTTGACTTCATTTCCCAATAAAAATTAAAATGAGGAGCCATTGATGCTAGACCAGTTCCTAGAGTCCAGAGTCTGGGATTTGGCTCATAGTCCTTTGCAAACACAGCTGCAGAGCTCTGTACGTAACCAAAAGGGTTTGGATGCGAGACTGAACTGGAAGAGGAGCAGTTGCTCTGGTGACTGCTAGTGGGGCTCGGACAGCCTGGCTTCAGGTCCTGGCTCTCCTGCGCGTTCCCGGCGTGAGACTCAGTACAGCTCTCAGACTCTCACAGAGATCTCCACGGATGGGGCGATATTCCCCATCTTCTCTGTGTGTTTTCCTGAAGGGGGAATTCAGAGAAGGTTCAGGTGGAAAACAGCGGAGGTCAAAGCCATTTCTTGACTTAGGGCCAGGCTTTGCAGCTTTCACCTGTGATGAGCGGATGGGGGCCAGTCTGTGTGCAGCTCTGCTTGCCCAGCGAATGCAGAGGGATGCTGGTGGGCTGGGCTGCCACGAACTGCAAATGCCTCTGGTTTCTCTCCAGTGAGCTTGGCTGAAGCCTATCCAAAGCTGGCACCTTATCACCCTCCTGGCCAGCTCACCTCTCCTCCACTGCTGCTCTCCGTCACCCTCAACGTGTGCTTTACCATAATCATGCAAACCTGTGGCTTCCTTCTGTTGAAGCAGCAGCCCCGGTATGTAGCACTGGCCGGGCAGAGGTAAGTCCCTCTTTTTGTCTCTGATCTCCAGCCTGCAGATCACACTGCTGCTGCGTGCGGGGCACACTCCAGCCTCGCCGTGGCCTGCAGCCGGGCACACTGCAGGACCCGAACGGGACAATCCCCCCCTGCCCCATCCCGTGTGTATACTCAGTAGAGTGTTGCCAAGGCAAAACTAAGTTGCTGCAGATGCCGGCTGAAATCTAAAGGGCCAGCCCGAGGGCTAACACACGCGTGCTTTTCAAAGGCCCCCTCTGAAGCACGGAGGGCACTGCCCATCTGGAAATGCGGGAGAAGTGGCGGTTCCCAGGCACAGTGTGCGGATGCCCATCCCCGGGGCGGCCGGCCTCCCTCCGCTCCCCTTGGCTGCCCTGCCCCGGGGTCCGGCCGCACAGCTCCTCCGGGAAATAAACAGCCCTGGGGCCGCGTTCTTCTGGAATCTGGCTTGGCTTAACAGAGGGCTGCGAGGTCAGAAGCCAGCTTGTTTCCATGTTCGTGAAAGGTAAAATGTCTCTCTCCGTATTCCAGAGCCGAATTATATTATGTATTATATACATTATTATATATTAATGACCAGCATACCATCACACAGAAATGAACAGGCAGGGCAGGAGGCCCAGCGAGGCGTTTCAGCGGGGATGCTGCTGGATGCCGGGGCTCAGCCAGGGCCATTTCCCTGCTGCTGCACGGATGCATCACAGGGCGAGCGTGCCGGAGTGGGGTGCAGGCACGTGGGGCACGCATCTTCGTAGCCGTGTCTCTCAAACGCTGCTGTTGTTGCTCACCTGAGAGCAGAGATTCTGGCACGCACCAGAAAATTGAGCTGAATTTTTTAGTTTAGTTTTGTTTTTTTTTAATGTATGGTTTTCACTTCTGTGGGTGATACCCCGTTATGAGAGTGGGCTGGGTTGGAAAGAAGAGGGAACTGCTGTTTTGCAGCCTGCTGTTGCTGGAGAAAGCAGGAACAAAAAGCTGGGTGTTACCTTACAGACATTGCTCTCCAGGGAACCAGACCGTGTCCCCCACCAGCCCAGGGGAAAACACTACCAGCAGCGGTGCCCAGAGCGTTGTCCTCAGTTATGAAGACACGACACTGTGGCCACTGTCTTCTGTCAGCTGCATCGTTGTGGCCTTTGTCTTTTCCAAGGGAAAGCCCTTCCGGAAGCCCATCTACACCAACCGTGAGTAGAGCTGGAGTAACCTGTACTCTGAAGACTCCTGTTCCTGCCCCAAAATAACCCTGGCAGGAGAGGCTGCTAGGGAAGGGATGCTGTGGATTTTTCTGTACCCGCACCAGTGACCTGCATGTGAAATAACAGTTGGTGTACGTGAGCTCTTAATTCTCCATTACAAAACAGCTCAGCGAGCACTGCTCATGTTAGCTTCTTCCTTGAGATAAGCAGCAATGCTGAGAAAGGAGACTGCATCTTGTTTTGGAAAACATGTGCTTTACAGAAGATGATGGGCTGGATTTAGTGCAGAACTGCGTTTTATTGTGAACACAGAGAGCATATGAGGATTGGATGTATTTGTTTTGAAATACACACATCAAAAAGAGTTCCTCTGAGATTCATAGTCTTACCTTGCCTGACTTCCATTCCCAGAGATGAGAGAGAAAAGCCTGTGGTAATGTCATTGTTAAATTCCTCTCACAATAGCTTTTCTTTTCTGTTTGAGTTTTGCAGAGATGATTTAGCCCTTCTAGCCATCCACTGACTGATAGCTCCTTTGCAACTGCATTTCATGGATGAGAGGGCAGGACTTTGCTTCATCTTAGCAGAGTTGATTTTGTTAGGTATTTTGTTAAAAGGCAGGTCCCAAACCCATTTCACAGAGCATTGATCACCTGCAGAAGACAGGTGAGACCAGAAAGAAGCTGCCCTGCAAGCAGCCAGGCTGAGATGGACAGAAGACTCTGTCAGCTGAGAAATCTGCACTCACTTCTGTGTTTTGTCCCTGTTATGGGGACAATCCCCAGGAGAAAGCAAAGGGCAATTCCCTTGTCTTTGACACCCAGTCATCCCTGTCCCCTCTCCTCCCTGGCAGGAGAAGGATGCCAGGAGGCCGCTGGGAGCTGTAGACCCAACTTTCCAGCTAGTTTTAAGATGCTCAGCTCCTGGTAATTGCCAGGAATTTGGCACCTCCAGCCGTGTGAGCCATTTGCCATTGCTCTGTGGCCTCCAGATCCTTTGGAAGAGATTGCAAAGCCAGGCAAATTCTTCCTGTGGAAAGCACAGCTAGAGCTGACCTTTGCCTGTCGGTCCCATAAGCACCTGAACCGCCCCGGGGGGGGCAGCCCACGAGAAAAAGCAGCCTCCGCTGCTGCCTGTGGTCTAGGTGTATGGCTGAGCATGAGGAGGAGCGAGCACAGGGCAGGGGCTGCTGGTGTGGCTCAGAGCAGTGCCCCTTCAAGGCAGTTTTCTGTGGTTGTGTGAGAATCAGAACCTGCCAAGTCACTTGTGCAAGAAAAAACGGTGTAGGTGGTGAGCTTTGCAACAGGCTGCTGGGGAGTAGCTCCTCTAGTTTCAATTCCACAGCTCTTCTTTTACGGGGGTGGGGGGGAAAGAAAGGCATTTTACATGATGGCAGTTTTACAGCGTTAGCGTTTGGGTCTCCTGTCAGCATATTTGCAGAGTTGGGTCACCAACCCCGCTCATTCCCAGGGCCACAAACGCTCTTCTTTCCCTAGATGTATTTTCAGTCCTCCTGGCCCTCCAGCTTGCAATATGCCTCTTCCTCTTCTTTGCTGACATTGATGCTGTGTACAGTGGCATGCAGGTAAGCACAAACGAAATGTGCGTTTCCTTTTTTGTGCCACATATTTTGCTGGCCCTTTACCTAAGCATACAGAGCAGAAGCTACAGCTACGGTCATCTTGGAAATGAATTTGCTGATCTGATGCTGACTAGGCAGCCCTTTCCAACTTCTCTAACATCCTTCTGGCAAGGGCTTGATTAATGAGGTAGTCCTCCTCTCCTCTGAAGACTGGGCAGCAACCGGGAGAAGAAAATGTGCTTATAGCTTGCTGAGCTTTTCTTCCTAACAGGAAAGCACAATAGGGTGGATTGTGATTTTGCACATTGGAGGAGGCTTGTTGGCTGGAGAAGTGAGTGGGCAGAGATTGCTGCTGCCCCTGCCCAAAGCACCATGAGCTCGTGTGGGCCGGGGTGCCTCGGCCCTCCCGGGCGCTCAGCCAGGGCACAGGGCAGGCAGCTGCCTCCAGCTGTGCTGCCCAACGTGGGGAATGACCGAGCCCTGCGGCTCATCCCTGGCCACGCTGCATGGGATATATTCGGGTGGAGGCTAGGTGTTAGGGTGGGCATACACAGAGGGAGAGGAGCCACACGTTGTGCGTTAGCTGCAGCTCCCCAGAAGTATTTGGGCACCAGATCTTGCCCCAGACACCTGATCTGCAAGTTTCAGCAGTAGCTTAAATAGCTGAGATGAGTTAGGCAACTCTGTGCCATGGGGAATCTGGCATCAAACCTTCCAAGATCTCTGCGACGAGGAATTACTGTCACTTCCTACTGCCTCCTCCATGCTTGCCACTGGGAAAATGTTAGTCAGCTTCCCAAATCGTTGGGAACAGATGCAAATCTTGGCAAGGCATTTAAACCTAATTGCTGTTCATGACTTTTCCAACAGTTTCTTCGCACTCCTGTCATCTGGAGAGTTTACATCTTACTGATGCTCTTGGTCACCTTTTGTGTATCTTTTTTTACAGAGGTGAGTGCATTTGTTTACCACCTGTTCACTGGGGTGAAGAGAAGCAGCATCTGCCCAGGTCTTTCTACCTCTATTTGAAGCCATGCTCTCCTCCTGCAGAAGCATAAACTCTCAGGCCTTTTTTTTTTTTTTTTTTCCCCTTAAGACTCAATGTGTGTCAGTCAAATCCATTTTATGCAGCCCCAGAGGTGGTTTAGACTTACATCTCTTAAGCCTTTAGAGAGGGAGCGAGGTGAAGGGCGGCTGCCCAGGAGGAGACAGCTCTCAGGGGAGCAGACCGCAGCACGGGTCAGGCGCTTGGCAGTGATTTTGAAACAACCACTTCCCCCTTGTCCTACAATCAACCAGGCCAGAGAGCGCACTGGCTTGTGCCACTGGATATTGCAGGAATGACCAAGCCCTGAAGTGTTTTGTGGGTCAAGGCTGGCTGTATCCAGCACCGGGTATTGTCCCCTGCAAGAAGGAGCAGTGCCTGGCTGTCCCACAGCCCCAGGAGGAAAATCTTGCCCCTCGATTATCCCCTTCAGCTAAAGAGGCCGAGATCAGCATTGTCCTGATATAACCGAGCAGAGCCTTTCTGTGGATGAGGAAGGTGGCGTTCGGCAGCTGTGTTACTGAAGGGGAGGGCACGCAGCCGACCACTGCCATGGGGCTCAGGGTGGGGTTGCACACATAGCAAGGGATGGCTCTTGTCCCTGAGCAGTCCTCCCTTCCAGTGAAGGGCAACAGCACTGACCCTGTGCCCTGTCACTCCGCAGGATGTTATCTTGCAGAACACGCACCTCTGGCTGCTGATTAAATCCTGGCTTGGGTACCACTCAAACAGCCAGTACCGAAAATGGCAGAGGATGCTGCAGAAGGATCCCAACTGGCCTCCTGTAAACACAGAAGACTTTGCAGCAAAAAGCACGGATGAGATTTACTTTAACCCCACCTACCAATACAGCGACGAGGACTAGGTGAGACCCTGCAGCCGGGCGCGGGGCTGTGCAGTGCTGGCAGCTTCCCCGGCTTGCCCTGAACAGCCCGTGTTTTCATCCTTTGCTGTGCACCAGATTCAGATGTTTGAAATCCCCACGCAAACCCATCCATTCAGAGGCAGGCTGGGCCTGTGCTGCCTGTGCCCTGGAGCACAGGCAAGGATTATTCTCTCTGCTGCTGGTAAAATAAGAGCCTTGACTCTACTCTCTGGCAACAGCAGGTCTTGGGCCTTGCCAGCATCTCCTACAAAGGCTCAAAAATACTGAATACAGCAAAGTGACAGCTTCTGTTCCTCCGCATCGCACTCTCACTCCAAGTTTCAGCCACTGCTTCACCAAATCCTGCCAATGCACCCACCAGGCTTGAGGGGAAGGCAATCCAAAATAAGTGACCTAATCTTCACCACACAGAGGAGCACGAGCACAATTGCAAAATCCTGCCTTCAATGAAATGCTGCTGCTTCCAAGAACTACAAGCAAGTTCCCCAGATAAAGTAATTCCAGTTTTCTTGCATCCCAGAGTGAATTACAGATGTGAGAGGGTGCACACGCTGCCCTCGCCCAGCTCTCCCTTGCCAGTTCTTGCAGATATGATGCTCTGAGTACAGGAAAGGTTAAAGCTCACAGATTGCTGTAAGACCAGGCTGGCGAGGATATGCCCCACTTACTTAAGCTGGTGAAGGCAGGGGACACCACAGCTGCTGCACACACGCACACGTGGCTCCCCCCGCCTTCCCAGTTCATGCTTTGCCGCTGCCAGGTCCTGGCCCAGATTTGGTGTCACATGGCAGAAAGCAGAGCTAAGCCTTAGCTTCTTGCTTTAACTAGGTCATGCCAAGAAGCAGGGGTTTTAACGTGCTCTGGTGCGTGGCTGCTGAACAGGTACAAGAAGCTCAGGCCCTCCGTACTTGCTGTTTCCATCTTCAAGTTTTTCAACTACATACTTAGTTTAGCCATGAAAGGGCTTTTGATTACATTTGCAGAAAGCAAAAAAGGACTTTCAGGTTCAGTTTTATTATAATATATTTTCCCTTAATAAAAAAGAACTTTATTTAAACGTAATAACAGAGGGCACTACAAAATACAACCAGAAATCTTGGCTTTGTTATTATTTCAAACATTGAAACAACTGATGTTTAAAAAAAGCTTCTGATCCCATTATGTAGATGTTAAAAGCAGACAAAAATAGCAAGCCTCCTACAGACAGCTCTTTTGCTCTCGTCTCTCCTTACAGTCCAGGCAGCTGCCTGTGGTAAATGCAACGCAGGATTTAATTTCTTACATGCGATCTGCAAATAACATGGTTCCAAACACAAAAGCCAGATACTCCTGGTAAAGAGTAATAAATCACACTCTTCCAAAACAGTTTTCTTCTAAGACAAGCCACACGTCAGCTTTGTGACAAGGAAATAGTGGGTCTCTGTAGATTTGGATGTGGGGCATAGGTGCTGCGCAGCTCATTCTCCAGGTACATCACCCACAACACTGCAGGGACCCTGGCTTTGCCTTTCTGCTGGCTGGAGGAAGATCGATCTTGTGCTGGGGCTACCAACTGCTTAAATTCAACTTCTGGTCACTGAAGAGCCAATGACCCCAGCTCCAGGGGGCAAAGGCTCCTGGCTGCCCTTGCAATCCATGGTGGTCTTTCTTTAAACGTCAGTGCCTTGGCAGCTCAAGGAGTAGAATCACAGAATGGTTTGGGTTGGAAGGGACCTTAAAGATCAGCTAGTAAGCTCGGTCAGGTTCAGTGCCAACAATTGCTGCACTTACAGGGATGAAGAGGGAAATTTCAGCGACACAGTGACCCCAGTCTGGAACCAACAGCTGCCAGAGAAAAAGCTAATGTTTTTTTTTTTGTTAGACCTCCCCAGACTGGGGGTCTGCTGCTCCCAAAGGGAGTCAGAGGAGCCACGGAAATGGATGCTTTCCAGGCAGGAGAAAACTGAGCAAAACACCATTGTGCCAAAACCAGGAAACTCATTTAAAACACCGAGGGATACAGCCTGCAAGACCTGCCCACCCTTCCTAGCTCCCGCCCTCGCAGGAGCAGCTCAGTTTAGGCACGACAGGCACAGGCTCCAAGACACGGTACATGCCTTGTCTGCCCTTTTGCAGGCCTGAGAACCTGGGGTTTTCCACTTGCACAGGCCCTCAACTGGACGACACACAATAAACCCTCAGCAACACTTTTATATTACTTTTGAATAAAAAAAGAAAAAAAAGTAAAAATGTTAAGGTTAAAAGAGCATATTCACAGAAAGAGCCCACAGGATGTAGCTGATAAAACCAGAATGTGTGTGGAAAGCCTGTGCCAGCCCTCAGCAGAGCACTGGGGGTGTGAGGATGGAGAATTTGCTTGCAAGCGCTCCCAGACTACCAGAAAAATCATCACAGGCAATGAAATAAAAGCAGATGTGGCAAACAGGCTAGTGCTGCTTTCAGCAAGGGTGACACAGTTGTTAGTAAGTCTCAGTGGCAGCGGTGGCCACAAACTGTCCTGGGTCCCTCCTAGCTGGGGGGCCCACTCCTCTGCTCTCAGCTTGTCCCGGTGGCCCATCAGTACTGTCTCTCTCTGGATCTGCTCTGGAGCAAGCCCAGCAAGGAGAAGGCACCGGCGGCAGCTGTTACAAACCCAATGGCACTGATTGCTCTGTTGGCCTGCGAAGGGGAAGTAAAACATAGGCTGGAAGCATGACAAGCTTTATTTTTTTTACCCCCAGGCATGCTAATGAAGAGCAGACAGGGATAATCAAGGCAATTAAATGAATGAGAGACACCTGCCCCATAAGCAGAAGGGGTAACACCCAGGCTTTTACCCTTAGGCTGTGGCATTTGGTAAGAGGGTATGGTCAGGGTGCAGACAGACCATAGCAGACCTCCTGGTCCGGGGTCTCTGGTGAGGCTAGAGGCAGTGATGGTTTGGTCCCCACGCCTGGGGCTTTGCTGCCCCGTGCAGTTTGCAGGCTGTGCCCTGGTCCAGGGGCTCACAGAGAGCAGCCAGGAGGTGCGCCCTGAGGCACGCGGGGGCTTACCCATGCTACTTACCTGGTCGGAGACCCCCTCGCCATAGCGGAGCAGTGTCACAAAGTGCTCGCAGTTGTTGCCGAGCAGGTCGTAGGACACCTCCTGGTCAATGAGGCACTCGGCGCGCTGGATGATCTCCTCCACCGGGAGGGGAGCATAGGTACCATCGTACTTGTTGTTGATGTGGTAAGTGTCATTTCCCACCACATCCTTCAGGAGCTGCATCCTCACCCGGGCCTTTCTGCTGAACACTGACTTGGCGCTGGCGAACGTGGCCGGGGGCCCTTCGTCTGGGGAAGGCAGGGAGGGGATGAGCCAGGCAGGCCCCGTCCGGCCCCTCCAAGGCCTCGGAGGGGTTTCTGGCTGGCTCTTGGAAATGCCATCTACACGCACAGGGTCCACCACCAGCCCAGGGCGGGAGACAAGGCTCCGGGGTCACCCCAAAGCCCCCTCTGCACCCTGCTGGGCTGCGCCAGCCTTACCTACAGGCGTCACGTTGATGATGTACCCGTCCCCCAGGTAGAGGGCCCAGTGCTGGTAAGCTGGCCGGAAGATCTCGATCAGGTCCCCCGGCTCGGGGTCACCGGGGTGGGCGGCGCTGAAGCTCCGGACAGCTGCCATCTCAGGCGTCTGAGGTCAGGACATGCCCCTCTTGCTGGGCAGGCTCAGTGCAAGGCAGGGTGGAGAGGGGAGGTCTGGGATGTGCACGGGGCATCTGCTGGGGGGTGGCAGGCAGGGGGGATCGTTAGGGCCCGGCACTGGCACGCTCACACGGTGCGTGAAGCATCGGCAGGTGGGACCGGACTGCTGCTGCCGTGGTTGGAGGCGGTGGCGGTGGCGGTCTCTGCAGGGCCCTGGCTGGGGCAGCCGGTGCCGTCTGCTAGCGACGCGCTGGCGTGGGGTAAGAAAGGAAACGGCCGCCCCCCACCCCCCCGCCAAGCGCTGCAGGCGAGGGGTGAAGCTCTCGGGGGCTGGCTTCCAGCTCGCAGCGCCCGTCCCCGGCTCACTCCGCCGCACGGCCCCCTCCCCGGGCCAGCGCTCTGAGCCCTTCCCACCGCTCCCGCCCCACCCGCAAGACTCCGCCGGTCCCCTCCCGGTCGTGCTCCCTTCGCGGATCTCCTTGTGCCAGCTCCGGCGCAGGGCCGCAGCTCCCCGGTGGGGGGGGGTGGGCCGCGGCGGGCACCCGGGGTGCCGAGCCCATCCCCAGGCTCTGAGGCACGGCCGGGAGCTCGGCAGACCCGCGCCCGCCGCCGGCACCCTTGCAGCACGGCACCCGGCACCCCGGAGGGGACCGCATCCTGCTGGCAGACGCCTGCTCGCACCCCCGGAGCTCCCCCCGCTCTCCCAAAGCCCCGCTCACCCCCAGCGCCCGTCCCGCTGCGGCCGCGGCCGGGCTGCCGCCCCGGGGAGGGCGGGGGCAGCGGCGGAGGCTGGGCGGGGTCCGGGCTCCTCCCGGCCGCTGTGAATGGCGAGGAGCCGGGGAGGGGGGTGGTCCGGGCAGGCGGTGCTTGCACGGTCCCCGGGGAGCTGCCTGCCCGCCCGCCCGCCAGCCAAGCAGCCGCTCCGCTCCGCTGCGGAGGGTGTTCCCAAATCCGCCCGTCGGGTGGAAAAGCTCGTCCGGCCCCGGGGGAGACGGGCCGCCGCCGCCTCCTCGCCGGGAGCCTCTGCCACGGCTCCCGGGGCCCCGCCAGCGGCGGGGGTGGGCTCCGGTGTGCGGAGCCGGGGCGGCGGTCCTGCCGAGCCGAGGGGTCTGTGAGCATCCCGCCGCGGGAAACCTTTCGAGAGGGAAAGGGGATGCTGCCGTTTCATTTCTTTGCTGGTGAAGAGAAAGCAAAGGAGGTGGAGCTCCGAGTAAATCCCAATGGCCATTTTAGGACAAAGAGATTTCTAGCATGGCTTTTCATGTCGCGGCCCAGGAATTTCCTTCAGGACATCAGAGGAGTCTCATGATTGTGCCCAGCAAGAGTCCCCTGAGCTGAGAGGTGAGCACAGCTGAGCAGGGACGGCTACTGCCGGCACAGTATGCTCAAAAGGAGCGTTCACTAAGACCAGAACTGTCCTCTGGGTGAATTGAACTAAGCGGTGTATTTAAAGCCCAGCGTTTTAAAAGTCAGGTGAGCAAGCTGGTTGATTTAACAGATCAGAGCAGCAGCAGAGTTGTTACCTTTCTGGCTTCTATAGACATGAAACAGTTAATTTGGTGGAGCGCTGAATTGCAGTTCTGCTTTCTGTATCACCGCCTGTTTCAAGTCTGAAGTATTTGCAAAGCTTTGTAGTGGAAAGCCAAGGCAACTCTTGTAGCATTGAAAAAAAAAGTATATCCGTGGAAACCCAGAGATCTGCTTTACCTGGGCACAGCTGGGCCCTGTTGCTTGGGAGAACCCCGGGCTGGGGTCTTGCAGGGTAGGGACTGGCCTGTGCTCCCACGGACTGCAAGGGGAAGGGAGCGTGGTCAGCACCGCTCAACATTCACAGAATCGCACTGTTAGCAAGCTCGAGAGCACAATAGCAAGCTGCCGCTGAACAGGCAGGAAAGATGCTTTTATAATCACGGTGAAATTCCAGCATAAGGTTGACAGGTCATTTGCGCATGAGTAGATCTCTCGCGCTGATTCATTTTCATTTTGTAATGAGGCTGAAAGCCCCTTTCCATTCACATCCTCTCCAAAACAGCTGTCCTGTGCATGTATGGACAGCTGGCGTGTTCTTGAATGGACCAGAATAAAATGCCTTATATCTACCTAAGTGTTCATGGAGGTTACATATACTTTTCTGGCTAGCATCACGTATGAGTTTATGGATACAAGCAAAAGGAGAAAGGGTAAGTAAATAATAAGCAGCATTATGGCAGAAACAACAGGAAGCCCACGCTGTTCCTCGCCGTAATCAGAAATGAACCTACAAAGAACTGGAAAAGCATCAGAGAAACCTTAATGGTGCATTCCTTATGCCTCAAAGCTTCACTCACAGCACCGGAAATTCATCCAGGGCTTGTAGAAGGCCCAGGCAGTGCCTCGGTCCCCTGAGCCTTGTGAGTGGTCTGTCACGGGATGGGTGTCTCGCACACTGCATGTTATTAGGCCTTGCCACAAACACCTTTGGTCTTCTGTAGGGGGGTCCTTAGCATGGTCTGGGACTGAGCCGGTGCAGATCTCTACCCACATTCATCAGAGTGTGGCAGCTTGAGAGTTTGCAAAGACCCCAAGGAGGGTTTATGACAGGACCTCATTCTTCAGAAAGTCTTTGTTCATTTACGCTCTTGCTTAGCCCTCACAGGCAGGGGGCTGATGACAGCCCTGCTTCTTGTCCACTCCGCCCTGACAGCAAGGAGGCAGCTCTCCTTCAAACAATCACTTCTTTCAGTCCAGCATTCCGGAGGGGAGTAACAGGGGCCATCCTTTTTACTACCCCCTTCACCAGGTGAGCTCAGTGTCATCTTACTTATTTCTCTCCCCAGCTGGACATGCCTTGCTAGAAGAGGAGTAAGAACTGTGTCCAGCTCAGTCAGCTAATCCCCTCCCCATGGAAGGATTTGGGTAAGATGATCTCATGAAGACCTGCCTGGGATGCTATAATTAATTCTGACTGCATCAGTCTACAGTTTGTACATCCTTCAGAGGTGTGTACATGATGGTGTGCAGCACAATTGTGCTGGCAAATTCTGTCTGGACTTTGTGTTTTTCAAACAGCCTCTGAAGACAACACATTCTCTTATGTGACTTAGGACATATTTCAGTTTGGGGCTACAACACGAGATCTGAGAGGTATTTTAGATGAACAATCAAAAGGTTTTCAGCAAATGCAATGATTTATTTATTATTATTTCTTCTCAAAGTATTAGAAATACTATTAAAATACAAGAGCAGAAAGTAATTCAAATGAATTGGAAATATATTGCTAACTATAAGTATTTTGGTATTGATTTTGATCAAATGCAGTGTTCACGATGCAGCCATAATCTTGCTCATGTAGTCTGTCATCCAATACATCCCTGGACTGTTTCAAAAAAGAATCTCTTGATATCGCAGCTGTATCCATCTTTCTTTTCCTTCTGTACAATGGGAAAAAAACAAACCAAACAACCATTTTTAATTTCTGTTCTTAGCTGTAGTGAGAGGTCAAATAATGGTGTGAGCATGCATGAAGCTCGATTTTGGAGACACCCAAGTTTTGTGACAGCGATGCGTACGCCCTGTGTAAAGTAAATGGTGTACGTTCGTTTCTGTAGAAAAAGCTAACTTTTCCCTCGTCTTCCACAAATGAGATCCTGAATGCTGTGGTTCTTTTCTGGTCCTGCTGGTATATGACTAATGGGAGTTTTGATGTTTACAGGTGCTAAAAGGGTTGTATGTGTCTTGACTCTGCTGAACATAGCAAAGCTGGGAAAAGCCTTACCTGTAGAGGTACACTGCAGAGGAGATGAGAAGGACGATAACAACGACGCCTGCCACAACTCCAACGATGGCAATTGTATGGTCCTCAGGATCCTCTGTGGGAGGGTCTTCAGCTGAAGAAGAAATAAAAGCCCCGTCAGTGAAAGCTAACCATACTGTGAACGGAATTTTTTTTTCTCAACCCTTGCCTGTCTGCTCGGTTTATACTGTGTTCTCTGATGAATGTGGTGTCCTGGAGTGGTGTCAGTCCTAGGCCCTGTATGCTCTACAAAGCCCTGCTGTCATGCCTTCTAGCACCTCTCCACTGGGGGATCTGACCCCTTCTTTCTGCTTGGATGACCACAGGCTTCCCCACCCCCACCCCACCCCACCCCCAGTTACTAATTTATAGCATGGAAATGAAGAACAAGCTCAGTCTTCTCCCTGATGGCACCCATTTTTGAAAGTGGTGTGTGTAATGCAGACAGTGAAATCCAAAATAGTTTTATTACCTGTCTTTTCAGCCTCGCAACTTGGTCCTGTGTACAGTTCTGAACATTCACAGTAGAAGTGGAGAGAGGCGCTGGTGTTAGCTTCAGAGCAAACTCCATCATTCTTACAAGGATTTGGCATACATGGCCCACCTAGCAAAAAGGAAGGAGAAACACTTCAGACCCTCAGATAATCCAACCCCGAGAGAACTGTTCTTGCTTAGATTACACTGACTCTTAATGCTGGACATCCCCTGTATTTTAAGGCATGTTACTTGTATGTGACAACAGGAATAAGGGAAAGAAACACTGTTTCTACAGTGAAACATCAGAGCAAGATTCCCCAGCAGGCTTCTCTTCTATACACACTCTGTTGCAACTATCCCCAACCCAGTGACGTCCTATAAGCAGTAAGTCAAGACTTGTTAGCGTCAAAGAAAATGTGATAGTGGTTCACTCACTCCTGTAGCATCCACGAGTGTAGTTTGAAATGCCACAGATTTCATCAGATCCACACACTGTGTTAGAGCAGGAGACAGTGGAGCTTTCTGTGCACTGGCATCTCTGAGAGCAGTCATCCGTGGTGAATATTTCTCCAATCTGCAAGACAGTAGTTAAATGTTAAAAAGTAGCAAATAAAATCAGCCAGAAAAACTATGAATGGAGCGCTGGGGCCCCATGCTACTCTCTCTGATGCCTTCCTAAGGAATGGCAACAGTGCAGATTTTTTTTTTCCCCCAGTAGTTTGTACAAAGAAGAAACCGAGCAGTTTACTAATCCAGCTCTTTGAAACTCAAGGATGGCCCAAGAAAGAAGGCAAAAGAAGAGTTTGGGGTATGATATCCTAGCCCCAGGTAGGGTATGTGTGCAGCCAACAATGTCTAACTGTTGCTGGAGATAAGAGAGTGGCAGATGCATCACAGCATGCCTCCACGGAAACATGGAAATGCTATGTGCCGTTTTTCTGGCAACTGACACCTGTTTGTAGTGTCTTCCTCCTCCCATAAAACAATCTCTACTGTCTTAGGCCTTTTCTGTACCAAATCTCTAGTGTTAAAACAGAAATCTATGAGATTATGAAGCTGTTCTATCCTGCAGTGACAATGGAGGATTCTCTGTATTCCAGAATTCAGCCTTGCTTGGGGGTCTCTTCACGTCATAGCCAACTCTACAGACTCTCAACCCTGCCTATACCACTCTTCACTGAGAGGAGAGGGACCACAGTGACTGACAGAATTTCTCTATAACTAACTAACTAACTGGTGTGTTGTAAACTTTAGAGCCTATAAGGCTATTATTTAGCATAATAAACGTGAAGAATTAATGTTGAGGTCAATGTAATCATATACTTTCTTCAAGTAGTCTGCCTTGAGTATTCTGGCAGGCAGAGCTTTCAGAGGCAGTCCAAGTGATCTACTCTCTCTTCACTTCCTTCAGTGACCAGAATTTTATTAAACAATTGCTCTTTGTTTCTAATGCAAAATTATATGCTGAAGAGAATGAGGAGATTGTCAAAATAATTAGCAGAAGAAAATATTGTTTAGTGCTGCAGGAGCTGTCTGACCCACAGAGAGACTGTACCTCATAATATTTGTTAAGGTATGTGCAGCCACACTGTTTGTAAGGCACACAGTCAAAACCACTAAGAACATAGCCAGGGAGACATTCACAGCCTTCAACACAAGGTGATCCGCACTCAGAGGGGCTGGTCAAGTCATTGCAGGATGCTGGGCATGCAGACATGCATGAGCTGTAGTTGCTGTTGGCAGGACACGATATACCTGTAAAAATAAGGAGAGTCCAGTTATAGCAGGCTGCTGTGCATTACTTACACAGTGCCCTTTGAGATCCAGAGGATGTTACCATTTTGTAGGAGGCAATATGGTGAACACACATACACAGAGATGTGCGTACATATCTAAGAGTACTGAACTTGTAAGTAAAGCACTCCAAAGTCAGGAAATGCATCATCAAAGCTATTTGTATGCTGTGCTCTCATTCCTGGTGTTCACTGACCTCAAATAACTTCTCACACATTCAGGGTAGCCATCCCTGCAGGTACCAGAGCTGTTTCACAACTCTGGGAGCTGTTTTTCACCAGGAACACAAAGTCATCTAACCCTAAGTGATGCAGGGGAAGTATGGTTTGATAAATCTCCCAACTTGAAAAAAAATTAGGAAAAAAAGGTTTATTATAATATTATTTCAGCATTTTTTTATTTTCAGCTAATTTTTTTTTGTCTTGAAATTTCACAGGCAAAAAAGAGAGTTAATATATTTTGTAGATTTAAAAAGCGATTGAAATAAAATGTTTTTTCTTCAGATTTGTGGCTTGTGATGGTCTCCAAAATTTTAACTTTTTTGCCCAGTTGGGAATGGGGACATTTTTTTCTCTCACAAAACCTCTGACGACGGGGGAGGTGACAGCTCTGCTTTCCTAAGTAGCTTCCTAAGCTGGGATCTAAATATGAAAGCCAGCACAGGCCACAGAAGAGAGGCCAGAAGAGCAAGTGTGCATGCTAAACTGTGAACAGTGACTGAAGTGTGAATCAACATGCTTTCACCCCCCCTGAGAAGCTCTGACATACGGTGCAGCTAGGAAAAGCCTCAAATCTCAGATTTTGGGAGTCCTTTAGGCAGAAATCATACTTTCTGGCTCTTCCTGTGCTTACCACAAACCGTCTGTTGCCTCCAACCTTCCATACTGACTCCTTGCTGCTGACAAGCCAGCACGTATTCCTCCAGACTGCGACATAAGGTAGCATCCTCATCTCCTTCCACACACACATCGAACAGGCAGCTCCTATGTGCAACATGAGAAAGTGTTCATTCCCAATACCTTTGTTATTGTTTACTTTCTGCTGCTTTGCTGCCTGAGTCTGAGTTAGTTCCATTTTCCTGTATCTGGCTGACAGGAAAAGAGAGGAACAGAAAAAACCCAAGCCCTAGCCACATGATTGGGAAGATCAGGTCATTTGTTGTGCAGCTGCTGCTAACATGAGAGGTATTTATATATGAATAAGCAACAAACAGGTACCTGACTGCTTGTCACAGTAAGTTATTCTTTGCCATCTGCTTTTGTTTTGGGTTAGCAGGGCTGTATCTTGCTTATAAAGCATTTTTTAGTGCTGCTAAGTCTTATAGCTGGACTATACACTTCTTTCAACACATGGGTGCCCTCCCCATGTCCATATGCCTTGAATAATGACACAGAATTCTGTATTACGCAGTGTTTGTTTGCCAGTGCTACCTTCTCAGCTTTGCTCATCATCTGAATAGCCATGACCTGATTTTCAGAGGCACTTAGATCTGAGATGAATGGGATCTGCAAGTACGTGGCACCTCAGGAAAATCGGGCAACCACTAAGGCGGCAGAACAGGCTGCCCAACCAAATTCTAGAGTGAGGAGAAAAGTAGGCTTATGTTAAGAATCAGGATTTATACATTGAAGCCAGTGGTCCAGTTTAGTTGGCTTAAGATACCTTCACATTCTTCTCACTGCTAAGAGGGACTTTGAGGTGGGCATTATCTATCTTTAAACATTAGGTACATCTATATGACTAAAGAAAACTGGCAGCTACTTGGCAATTTTGTGACTGATGATAGATGAATGATGAATGTGGGGATGAATCAACAGGTTTCCTGCAGCTCAAAATTAGCTGTGTAGAAATTGTATATGTAGGAGGCCAGAGTAGCTTTGAAACACGGCAGAGGGAACTTTCTTGAAGATACCAGGTTAGTTACTCTTTGCTAATCTGTTTTTTGCACTTCTCCATAAAAGATTCAAGAAGTGTCACTGACAGCTTGAGCCTTCATGGCTATAGCATGAAGGCTAGATTTTATGAAGCTAGAATTGCTAAAAGGAAACTAAGAGAGCCAGGAACTAAATTCTCACTGAATGTGGACAAGAACTGTAAGCACATTGGAAATCCCAGCCTACAGGTATAATGCTTAACACTGCTGCTTTATCCGTGTAGGAAAAAAGGAAAGCTACTTTCTAGGGCTAACAGAAAAGTGAAACTCTAGATAGAAAGACAGATCATCACAATTATTTAAAAATAAATAAGTGGATTTAAATATATCAGTAATGGGATCACTGGGCCCAGTTCTCCAAAGGCATTTACTAGCCTCAGTTCCTATTAATACCCTGGAGACTGAAGATGCAAAGTTCTTGTCAGAAACTAGCGTCAAAATGATTTTGCAAATGGGGAGAACAACTATCTGCAGTAAACACTTACGTGAAATAGAAATTTGGTGAGACCGTAGAATGACACTTTACGAAAGGACCATTAGAATCAGTCAGGATTTGACATCTCGAAGTTCTATTTTCTTGCTCCAGCTGATTTTCATTGCAGCCTTGGAAGAGTCCTGGATCTGGTTCCTCCCTAGACTCATCTTTTGAGTTGACATCTCGTCTGTAAATGAAGTAATTATGAAACCATCCATTCTCTGTACATCCAGCATTCATGGTACTACTCTCTAAGTAACACCACCAGAGTACTTCTGTCTTGTGGTGTAAGTGTAAGCTTATTTCTCTCTCATGATTTATCCTGAATGGGAAGGAGATAGATAAAGCAAACCAAAGATGTCCTAGAACACTTCCTACAATCTCAGAGATTTATGGGTATTTAAATCAAAAGGAGTATTTGTAATTGTCTCTTTGGAAGTTCTGCATGACACAGGCTTCATCTGATGCTTCCTTCATCCCATCTGTTCAATAAAACTTGAACAGTAGTCAGAATGATGCAGCTGGAGCAGGCCACTATTTCTTGGACATGTGCTCACGTTCACTGAACAACTGGCTGCATGCCCGAAGTGCCAGCATTCTCCTGTAAGCATAGCTTCCAGAGCCCCTTTATGCTCAACACTAGCCTACGTACTGTTTTCTACTATTCTGGCAGACAGCTTTTTGCAGCCAGATTATATTCTGACAGCTATTACAATTCCATTTACTTGCTGAAAAAGTTCTGTATTAGTGGCTAACCAACCTCCAAAGGTCTTTCAAAGCAAATTGAGAAAGGAAGGAAGGAAGACAGGAAAGCAGGAAGGAAGGAAACGAACTTCTTTCCCTACCTATTTCAATGTTGTGTATGGACTAATGAGCACAGAATTTGCCTGACCACAAATATGCTCATTTATACTTAGAATGTCCTTACTTTTTGTGTAGTGGCAGAAAACACTAGATAGCCATGCAAGTAAGGAAATCAGACTCTTCAAGAACCTCTTCTGGGAGGAACTGTGAATTCATCTTGATGGATTTCAAAGCTACTTTCATGTTCCAGAGGGAGGGATGACACTGAACCAGGATTTGCCCTCCCTCAGGCCCATCCAGCACAACATGATGTATTTATCTTTGCCAGGAGCCATGAGCTTAGCAAAGATCTTATTCATCCCTGTGCCCTAGCAGTTGTAATGGCTGTGACTCCAAAGAGGGATACTGAACTGGAGTAACACAGTGATAGTTCAGGCCTCTTTGGCTAGATAGAAGGGCACTCACTAATAGTTCACCTTAGTGAAGAGAAGGAAAAGTCCCTATACATAGACCAAAGGAAGAAGAAAGACCAGAAATAAGACAGCATAGTTATTCCTGGATATTAACTATAGCTTAATTCACTCACTTCCAGTGGCTGTGCTTGCCATGGACATTAAGTAGAAAATTAAGTACCTGAGACGAGAGGTTGTTCTTTTCAGAGGAACTTTCCAGGTCTCACCAAATACATTCACGTTCTTCACCCAAACACCATCTGGATTTGTGAAGTCATTTCTGTATCTCCCATCAAAGTCACCACACAAGCCTTCCACTCTGTTTCTGTAGGTATTGGCCAGCTTTATATCTAGGGAAGTTCAGAAGAAACAAAAGCCATCACACAGAAATCCTCACTTCTGAGTATATTGAAGAGGTGGAAAGCAGTGCCAAGTACCACATTTCATGATTCAGATTGGAGTTGGTAATGTGACATGGGCTTTATACATAGGATATGAACACAGCTCTGAACATACATGTTCATACATCTATTCACAGGACTGTTTCTGTGCTCTGCAACGTGGATCATGAAAAAAGTGGTTTCTTGCAGCCAATAAGGTATTACACAACATCACATCACCACCTGAGTGCTCTTAGTGCATACTGCTTACTGCTTTGTAACAAACAGAATGCACCACCCACTTTTTGCCCTTTACGTAAAATCCACTTGGTTGTTGAGAAACAGATGCCTACAAAACAGAACTTTTCTTTCTGCAGTTGGAATTTCAGGGTTTGGAATGGTAGTAATGTGTATAAATGGCCTGGCACTTTCACCATACACTCAGAAATAACATGGCTATATTCTGTTGTAAATCAGGAGTAACTCTGCTTTGAACAGAGGAGATAATGTGTTCTACTTACACGAGTGAGTTGTGTGCGTGTGATATGAGTCCTGCTGAGAAACACTGAAGAATGGGATTATCTGGAATAGGCTTGAGAGGAAACATGTAAAAGGATGCACTCACAGCTGTACAGCTTGAGGACCTCAGTCCTATGACTGGGTTAAGCTGGCAAAGGGGCAGATCCAAACTTCACTCCATCATCCTGATCAGCAATTTTAAGTGATTTGCTTTCATTTATATCACTCAGGCCTTACTTAACATGGAAAAAAGTAGAACAGTCTGACTCTACATCTCATTTCTCCTAAGTTCAGGTGGATTCAGATGAAGAAATGCCAGTTTTATGATTTTTGTGGTTCCTGGGAAACACTTTTTGTTTTAATTTTTCTGGAAGTTCATACCACAAAGTGATACAGGCTCAAAGGATGAGGGTTTCTAATTTTGCGTTCAGTTTAAACCACCTTTGGAATGAGAACATTTTTTGAGACAGTGCATAAATATTCCTGCACATTGTTTTGGTATGACTTACCTGCATTTTGATTGCCATCAAAGCTCAGGTACAAGCCAAAATCTGTCTCCAGGTAAATTCTTCTTGTCCTCTGATATATACGAATACCTTCATGAGGACGAACAGGGGGTCTCACCCTCACACCATCCAACTAACAGGGAAAGAATAAGTTATAATTCATAACATAGGCCAAATTCAAATCTGACTTCAGTACAGGTCAGTGCTACAAATGAACACTCCTTTTCTCTGGTTTTATGATAAATATATCAGATAATTTAACCAGGTAAAAAAATCAGTATTCAGTTTTTTAAACATAACAAAATCATGTATTGAGGAAAGTGATCTAGACACAGTATTTTCATCTCCTAAGAGATTTCTATTATTGAGCTAAAAATGTATATATGAGCTACGCGTATTCTTATGCACCAATAGGAAGGAAATTAAGATTTCCTAGCATAACTCACAGTTTTCCCTACCACTGATAAAAATTTGTATGGGTTTATTGTAAGTCTTGGGATATTTGGTGGTTTATTCCTAAATCTCTATTTATTCATTAATTTGTTTGAAGTAGAATTATATCCTTCATAGCTATAGAGAAATAAGACTCAACACAACTGAAAATCACCTCTGTGGTTGCCCCACAGCACTGCTGTAATAATACAGTTAGTTTTAATTCTTAAATTCTTCAAAACAGACATTTTTTACTCAAAAGTGTTTTACTCCAAGGGAGGGCCTTTCTCTGTGCTTTGCAGTCAGTGACAGACTTACCACAAGCTGCTTCTTCTGCCTGAATCGCACTGTGTGATTGTAAACATTGACAAGAATCTCTTTCAGGTAAGTAATGCGTCGACTTCGACGAAAAGGATAGTTCATGCCTTCAATGCTGAACTGCGTCAGAGTATCAGGTAGGTCAGGGATGGTCTGAGCCAGAATATATGTGTATTTCCCTTGAAAGTGGTGCACCAGACCATCAAAGGTGATGTAGTGTGGGTCGCCCATGATCTGGCATTTCCCAAAACCTAAAGTGGAAGAGCTTCATTACTCTCCAGTCTGAACGTGCATATGCCAGAACCCTTGCATGGATTAGTTTAAGTTAGATAAAAAATGATTGCTGCTAGCATGCAGGTCTCTTAAAGCAAAGATGGGTGCTCAGGCATCACCCTAGTGAATAGGAACTCAAATCGAGAGACGACCAGAGAAACTCATTCCTCTGCTGAGAAACAGTGTGAGCCAACTGAGCTGAAGCAGAACATTAGGGTTTACAGGCTTTATAGAGACTAAGTTGTGCACATTGGTCCTCTGCAGAAGAATGACTGCCACACAGCCTGGCTAGCAGCGGGCTCTTCGAGATACCGGTTTCATAATCCTCAGCAATGTGTTGCTACAAAATTACTGGAATGTGAAAAGCAATGTCTAATTTTGGCTCTCTCACTGCTGTCATACTGATTTCTTCTGAGGTTACTAAACTGATCATTGGGTTCACCAGACCTAACAATCCGGTGCAGCGACTATCGTCTAAGTATCCTCCTTGACCACTGAGTGCAGAGCAAACCATTATCCTAGCAGCAAGGCTCTCCTTAAGACTGCTGGGGTACCTCTGCTGTGGTATTCTGCCAAAATGCAGCAGGGGGAAGCTAGATTTGCATTATGCTCTTGTACTGATCAATACAGTAGGACCTATGCCATACTATTCTTCAAAATTGAAGTGCAGAGTCACTAGACAACAAGCTATATCCTAAACAATCCCAATTTACCTAGACAATATGCAATTAACTTTGCTTAGCCAAAGCAACTATCGAACCAAGAGCACCCAAGTTCTCTGGCCTACTACTTATCTGTTCAGATCTGCTCTGTCCTGTTTTGCCTGTATTTTTTTCTGTTCTTAAATAAACATGCAATGGAAAAAACAGGATCATTGCCAAATGATTCACAGACATATATGAGTTTTGGTTTCGGTAGATGCAGTGCAAAACTTTTTTCTTATTTTTTGATTTAAACTAGTCAGACAGAACTATCAAATTTCTAGATGTAAGCACATTTTCAAACTCTTGCTCCACTTCCCTCTACAAATTCTTTGTCTTGTACTGGAACTTTATTCTGAGAACTTTTTGTGTTCAATAATGTGTTGTCAATAGCACTGTCAGAGCTGCTGCCTTTCCCTGTGGAAAAGACTGGAAGTGCCATGGAAGAAAGAATGGACACCCACATCCTTCCTCCTTCTCCAGCCCTCATGGAATACCAAGTGAAGACCTGCCTGCACATACCTGTTGGATTGCACTTGTGTTTTCCGTTTTTGATCACGCAGGTTTCTTGAGAATCACAGCTATAGCTCTTACATTCGATGACACCATTCTTCTGACACTGGCATCTTTTGGTGCAGTGTGGAGTTATCCAGGTCTCCCCAACCTGGACACAAGTTGTGTTAATAGTATGTTATCAAGGTGCTCAGCTTTGCAATGCGATAAAAGTTCAATAGCAAAGGGCGTGGGGGCTGGCTAGGTGCAAACTGTCCAGTTGGCGATTCCACAACTGCTCAACCCAGGTGTAGTCTCCCCAAGAGCCTGGGAGGGGGGATCCCAGTCCATTTATCTTACTGTCTTCGACATGAGAATTTGAACACAAAACAGGACTAGGATAGACCGCTTGAATAACTCTGATCAATTGACTAGTTTTGAATATGCCTCAATTTTGGCCTCAGGTGTGAAGTACCAGGGTCCTGCATCTCCTAATACCTGAGCCTGCAGCTTTTAATAATCAGATGAAAGGTATTTAAGAGGTAGACCCTGAAGTTTGTTCTCTCTCTCTCTCTCCCCCCCCGCTCTCTCCCGCTCCCCCAACTTTCTGCAAGTTTTGCAGCCAGTGATTTGCTCCACAGACAAACTACTTACACTGTAGTAATTGTTGTCATCATCCCTGCAGCCACAATTGCTCAGAGGTACACACTTGCCATTACTGAGCACATAATTATCATCACACTCACAGCCCTCTGTGCACTCTTCTGTCTTCTCACAAAGGGAAGAGGCAAAAATGTCATTGCAGGTTGATGGGCATGTGGAGACACAGTCAGTGTAATGGCTTTGGTGTGGACAGGGCAATGCTGTGTGGGTGAAGAGAATAGAACCAGCATTATCAAATACGTTTAGAAA
Source organism: Sagittarius serpentarius (assembly GCA_034782735.1). NCBI lineage: Eukaryota > Metazoa > Chordata > Aves > Accipitriformes > Sagittariidae > Sagittarius > Sagittarius serpentarius. The sequence goes on from JAVKLA010000084.1 coordinate 28,773,057, forward strand.
GTGCACTGCATACACGTGTGCCTGCCTGAAAGCTGCAATTTAGCCAATAAAATAGTAGTATAGAATTGCCTTTTAATAGCTGATTTTGATCAACAATCAGTTTTAGTTTTTATATTTAAAAAAACAACAAAACCAGAACAGAGAACCCTCTCTGGAGCTGCCAATTCAGTTCTGTTAAAGGTATGCCTGAAATGGTGGCACCTGGTGCTAGATCATTCAGATTCAGTAACCTTGTTCAGCTTCAAATGCCTCTTTGGGCACTGCTAGAAACGAGAATCTTGAGGGCAAATTCCTTAGAATGTTCAGCCCTCCAGTGATGCAAAACAGGTATATATCTAGCTTAACCACAGACATAAACATATGCAAGAACAACAAATACGCATTGTCAGGTTGAAGATTCATCTAGCTCTATACCCTATTTCTGCCAACAACTAGAAATGCATAAGGGGACAGCTCAAGAAACAGGGTAGCAGGAGAAAAGGTTTGTTTGTCCAGTATTTTCCTCCACTTGTGGCAAGGAGGCAACTAGGATTTTCTGATGGACCTGTTCAACATTCATCTGGCTTGTTTTTTAACCAGTTAATTGTTTTGTCCTCCACAACATTATGTAATAATTGATTCCATAATGTAACACTAAATTGTGGGAAAAAAAAAACAAACCAAAAAGAAACCCACTGTGTAATCTTTACTCATTTTTACATAATTTGTTTGTAGCTTTATTGAATGGGTGGAGTGAGGCACATACACTGAAAATTAATCTGAGAACGTGATCCCTAATGAGCAACTGGCCAAACTGCCAGTTTTCCTTCAAAACACAGTGAGTGGCATTGAGCCCTGTGTCCTGACACAGTATCCCACTTTGTTTTAGTCTTGTGGTTATATTATTTCTCCATTTTAGGCTCATTGCAATATATCACAACACTCATTTTGCTACTAAAGCCATTCTAACTCCACATTACTATCCATAACTTATTTAGTCCCGAGTTATTACTGGGTTTAGCTCAACCTGAACACAGTTCAGTGCAACAATGGAGTCATTAAATCATAATAATAGAATTGCATTTTGTGAGAATTTGGGTTTAATTTTCCTTTACATAACTTGTTCACCTAATACTGCTAATTTCTTTTCATGCTATCAGTCATCTAAGGTTCAGGTTTTTCCACTTGCTTGTGCACTTACGACAGAATGTGCTATTCTTCCATTTAATGATGATTCCGTGATTCCTGCAGGTGTCCACATAGACTTGAACTATGTTGCAGAGAGTAGACTTCATGCCATCATACTGGCACATGTCATAGATGCAGATCTGTATGTAGTCTTCAGGCTTGACTAGATTATGACATGCTTTGAATTTGTCTGATTTTAGGACATTGCACTGGCTCTCAATGACTGGTTTATTCTCAGCAGTGCAAGGAGGAACATCATCTTCTCTTAAGTCTGATAAACAACTGCATGAAAGCACAGACACAGCTGCATTTAAGTTTCAAAGGCATGTATAAGATGGAGACAGAAACCGAAAAGTTTGTTTCTACTGAAAGGTATTAAACAAGTAACGCTAGAGACTACAGTATTCTTTCTGTCTATGAGCGAAAGATTAGGCAGAAGTAGGCCTGCCGGGCAATCACCATGCTGTGTCTGACCCTCGTTACTCTCACTGAACCTGACCCTGACTAGATGATTGACTTCTCAGCTTGACCTCGGACCTGTCTTGTCACTGCAAACTTGTGTGGTGATCTGGACTCTTGGCTGACCCTGACTTCCACCCTTGGGTCTGCCCTGCTTGCCTTGCTCTGGTAGCGTGGGATGGGCCCTGGCTGGTGAGGCCACTGCTCTCTCGGCTGTGTCATCGCACTTCGCTCCCTGTCCTTTAGGGAGCAGCTGGCCCTCAGTGTTCCCCAACACCATCCTCCTGCTCTACGTGTTTTCAGCATGAAATAAACAGGGGCTATGTCCACACTGTGGACTGCCCCAAAGCCTAATTCCCCTAGTGTGTATGTAGATCAATAGAATGGCTGTGGTTTCCCTCTGGCCTGTGCAGTGCTTTCCTGTGGTGATGGATTTTTTCTGAGCTTCAAATGCAAGAAAAGTCTCATATACAGGACTTGTATGTTACAAAGTAGCAAATAGTCAAAACAATTGAAAGGCCACTGTTTCCCCAAAGGAAGATGGAAGGTATGAAAAGAAGTTACATTTACCCTTCATCACTGTCTTCCTCCACTTTCCAGCTATTTCCAAACTGTGTGACACTGACAAGTGTACCATTGGGCAAGGACAGATCATCGTCACGATTATCATTGAAGTTACCACACATGCCATGTACCTGCAAATCAACAAGAACCATATTCTAAGCACAATCTGTTCTACATCAGCTTCCCCAATAACTTCTTATTCATTGCCTATGAAATGATGTGACCAAATCACCACCAACAACCAGTCTTGTACCAGGCATTTCAGACATACTAGTGTCTGACTGCACCCATGGAGAAACGAAATAAAAACTGCAGTAAGTCTGTGGTTCCCTAAGGCTTCAGGGTGTTTTATTCTATAAGCTGGATGTATTCCCCAGCCAGGTCATTTTTTTTTTAACTACCCTCTTGGAACACAAGGGAATTGTTGTGAAGCACAAAAAATAGAAAGGAAAAAAATGACATGTTACAATACAGCCACAAAGAAAGATGCAATAGTGAAACACAGGAATAAAAGAAAAGTAAATGCACAAAGCAGTGGTTTTGAAACAGTGCCAGATGTTTACATAGCAAATCTTACCTTTGAGAAATAAGACTGTGGGAGGGTGATTTCCAGATGGTGATTGCCATCATATTTCACTATCACACCAAAGTCAGTTTCCACTACTATAAATCTGCCAACATTTCCAATGGACACGCCTCGCAACCGGTTCTCCACTGGAGTGTAGACTCTCTCATTGTTCAACTGGAGAGACATCATTTGTCAGTATGGACATTCTTCCATGAAAGCTTTTCTGCTCACAATCTATATTGCTTGCAGTGCTGAAGATTTCTCTATGACAGTTTTAGCATCTTTACACTTCCACCATTGCATATTCCAATGGGTTGCAGGAATCTGCCTTTTAGCTGAGGAGAGCTGGGCAGGACTCATAGTCTGTGCCTTTAACAGGGAGCTGGAAAGATCTCTGCTAGTGAGCAAGCTCTTACCCACCCTTTGGGTGGCTTCCCTGCCTTTGGTACTGCCATGGATCCCCGTGCTGTTCTAGATCGATGCAGTATGGCTCTTGTTAGCTAGCTATCAGTAATTGGGTTGACAACAGCTATTGAAGTGGGGAGCCCCATTCTTTAGTTCAGGCAACAGTTCTCCAACCTGGAGGCTCTGGGCTCCACCTCCAAGATATGGCCAATAGAACAGTAAAGCCAAACCAGAAGCCTTGGGAACTAGTGAGAAATTATATTTCCCCATGATATCCAGTTAATGGAACTGCCCACAAGCATCAAGCATACATGTACGTATTCCTTAGGAAACATGAAGATCCTTTTTCCTACAGCTAATGTAGTGAGCTAATTTTAAGATACTTCTCTCCAGAATAAAGACTACCACCACCTACCATGATTCCTTGGCTTTTCTGAAGGGTGATTCGTACACCATACACATCTATGTAGACTTCTTTCAGGTATGTGGCCCCTCTTAGTCCTCTGTCTTCATTCTTGCCAAGGATGGTTATAGGAATGACACTGTTGGTGTTGACAACCTCAACCAGAGTGTAGGTGCAGGTACCCACAAAAGTGTACATCATTCCATCAAATGTGAAATAATGGGGATCTCCTGCCACTTGACATATTCCTTGGCCTGAAGGAGAAAAAATGATCTAAGAACTTCGGACTGGATTTCACCATGGACTCAGCTGACCAAAGGTGTTTGCATTAGTGCAGCAACCTAATCCTGATCATTATTATGTGGGCAAACCTTCACAGAGGTATCTCAGGTTCATGCCAATGACATTTATTTGGAAATAAGAAATTTCCAAAAAGTGTCTCCTAAATTTAATTTGCAAATTTTGTACAAACAGACAACTTGGCAGCAAATGAACCTCTTTATACATTTCTATATGCTGTTATAGCTATGATTTATGGTAGCTGAGAGTAATACAGAGCTTTTCTACTTAGCTATATAAAAATACATAATTATATGTATAATATAGGTGTAAATATAAAAATAAATAAATTTGCATCTATATACGTAGATACTTAATGCACTTGCCATCACCCAGACTCTCAGACATGCAGTTCTCAGTTATTCCCAAATATAGAGCTTGCAGCACTGGTGATGTGGGACTTGACTTTGTATTATCAAGACAAAAAGAACCCAAGTGACATTGCAAACTTTTGGGCAGCATAAGTTTTTGCTGAATAGAAGGGGATCTGTGCTTGCAAGACAGATCGTCGTGTCTTTCCATTTCTTAGCACTGGCAGCAGTCAGTTGGGACTTCTTTACCATCTCATATGGAAAGATATTTGTAATAAAGCTAGAAGGAGAAAGAGGATCTAATTATGGAATTGACATTGAGAACCATTTTCAGGCAGGACTTACCATTGGAATGACAGCCTAGCACACCATCCTGAATACTGCATTCCTCTCGGACTCCACACTGCCAGGATGTGCATACAATGGTGTTATCAGCCTTGCAAGTGCAGCGTTCAGTGCAGGAATAACTGGTGAACCAGCTTTCCTCCAGCTGAGCAGAAAAAAGTGTAGAAGTATATACTATAAGACAAATTGGAAGGCAGTACCATAAAGGACAATCAAATTATTAATATGTGAATGTGCATGATATATGATCATTTGGGCAACTGGAGCCACAGAGCTCACAGATCAAGACGGCTGCCAAAATGAGTCTATTTTGTTATTATTAATGCTGTAAACAATAACTGTGTTAGTGTTATTAACATTTTTTTCCCTCATGGTGACAAAGAATGAGATCCTTTGTTCTTTCTTTTTTTTCTTTAAAGTCTGAGGTAACTTGCCTGGTGATACTGTTTTTTTTCATCAACACAACCACAGCTGCTTTCCGGCACACATTTGTCTCCACTCAAAACATAGCCTTCCTTACAGAAGCAGCCTTCCACTGGTAAGGAACTGCAGGAATCAACTGCTGAGATGTTCAAACAGGTAGAGGGACACCTAGTACCACAGCTCTTGTAGATGCTGCCTCCAGGACAAGGCATTGCTAGAGAGAAAAAGAAAAAGTAAGATAACTCAAAAGGGCAAAATCATGATAAAACTTTTCCTGATGCTTTCACTATTTGCTGCTGAAAATATATAAAATTGCTGTTAGAATGTCTGACACTGGAGAGTGCTGGGTACAAAGGATTTTTTTTCCATGTGACATGCGTAGCTTTTCGTAGAGGTGAGTAAGACAGGTGGGCCACCCTGCACTTCACCTTACAAAGGAAGTCAGACTTCGCAGGCTTGCTTTGAGGGTAGGTCTGATGTGATCACACAGGACTAATTGTGTTTCATTCAGTAAACCTTTCTCTGCAGGTTTAAAGACGTAAAGTCACTCCATCAAGGGAATATAAGTATCTCTTCATGTAGCAGCTGATATGGCCCCATTACTGTAGTTACTATTTGAACACCTGCCATATATTTAAAAATAGAACTGAAAATCAGACTGTCTTTCACTAACATGCCTTGAGGAAAACATATTATACTGTCACACCCCTCCTGCTCATGGTAGAATTGGGCTTCTATCCCTCAAAGCATGCTCACCAGGGAAGACATTACATTTTACAGAAACCCTGAAGCATTTGTCCATTTCTGTCATCTCAACCCCCCCCTAAAAACTATTTCTGGCTACATTCTGTGATGAATCACTACATATGACTCTCATTCACTTCTGTCCTTACAGCAGGATCTCTTAGTCCTGTCAGGCAATTACAGCCAACATCTCCAGTCATCTAGCCAGAGTACCTGACTTTTTTGTCAGATTCTTAATTGAGTTTTTATTTGAATTGCTGATGGAAGGAGCACTTGAGAGTCAATCCTCTTAATGTGACCAAGTCTTCTCTATCACTATAATCAAGCCATAGATATTTAGATCCTGGGCTATGGCCTCAGACTATGGAGTCTGAATATCCATAGTGTTAATCTGATTTGGAGAGTTAGAAGCTCATTTCCTCTTTTTATATATGAATTCTCTGTGCTCTGTCTTCCCAGGGCTGACTTACTGGATACTTTAAAGCCATTCTAAAGTTGCAGTAATTCTTTTTCCAAACTGAGCAGCTCCTAGAATCTCTCAATGTTTTTTCATGGTTTAGTTTCAACACAGAGCTAATTGTTGATCACAGAAAAAAAAGAAAAAGAAAAAAAAGGTGTAGAGCTGCAGAAGGTAATACAGTGGTAACTGGTATAATCAAAATTATTGTAAAAGAAAAAAAAACATAGAGAAGAATTATTGTTTATTTCAGTGTGGTTGACCTTTAGAGGACTTCTCTTTTTCTCTCCAGGTGTGTACATTGTGGATATAAAGGTCCTTTAGAAGATGTCTGGCAAGCAGAAAACTGCCCAGAGCTGCATAAAATCGGCACTGGTGGAACCCCTGGAAAGATTTATTCTAAGAAATATGTGTTCATTATATGAAATTTCCCATAAGGTCATTCTGAAAAGAATTAATCAAGAGATAAGTCAGAATACTTGATTTCTCTGCTTTATAGAGAAATACTTGTAAACTTCCTAGAAACAGCTGTTTCTCAAGGTCTCTTCTTAAACTAGTTTTTTAACCAAAAGCCATCGGTAAGCATTTGTGTATGGAGGACTAACAGCTCCACTCGCATTGAGGATGGTAGATTTTCAGTGGAGCAAAGCAGCGGTTATTTCCCCAGTGCAGAAGGTCACTTAAGATACAGTTGAATGTAATCAAACTTTTCCAAGAAACTAACAGTAAATTATTAAAACTTTAAGGATTAGACCTGCATGTATTCAAATGTTCTTGAAAATTAGTATTTTATACAAATACTAGAATGGTACTGAAACTGAAGCAGGCTCAAGACATGACAAAAGATAGACTATACTCAAAACATTACATAAAATGAAATAATATGCATGAAAAAGGTAGAGGAGAATGTGCAAGCTTTTGAAGTTTAGATCCAGAATAGATATTTATAAATCAAAACACTCACGGCAAAGAGTAGCATTCCTCCACTCTATGCATATCCCAGCATTGATACACGACTCAGCATAGGCCTGCAGGCCATAGCATAAGGATATTGCCTGTCCACCAGTGAAACACATGTCATAAACACAGTTTTCAAAGAAATTCTCTGGAGGCACTTTGGTATGACAATCTTTGAAGATTCCTGTGTAAATCAAGAAAGATATACAGAATGATAGAAAAAAAATTTGGAATTACAAGATCACCACCATCTATTTTCTGTCACGGCAAATGTACTGTGAGCACTCCAGGCTAACTTTGTTTAGTAAGTTAAACCAACACTTGAAACAGAGCATGCACAATGAGACTTGGCCCTCTGGATCAGGCTTGCTTCTTTTTGCATGATTGATACAACATAGTTTACACAAATTAAGAGTTGCTGGCTAGGCAAGCTGCTAATTCCAGACAACTGCAGGGGCTGTCCAAAGCAGGGAACATGCATAGGATTTCAGATAAAGTACCTGTAACACATGCAGTGACAGTGCCCTCTGAACAATTTCTTTTAGCAAGCAGAGTGCAAGTCACTATAAAGCAAAGAGCAGCTATGGCTCCCTGCGCACATTCTCAGATAATCTTCATGGACACATTGGCACTGTCTGACTGGCTGACATCTCTCGATCAAGCGCCTATGAATTTTATGTTGGCTGTTGTCCTGGTTTCGGCTGGGATAGAGTTAATTGTCTTCCTAGTAGCTGGTACAGCGCTGTGTTTTCAGTTCAGTAT
>JAVKLA010000084.1:28793087-28834607 GCA_034782735.1 Sagittarius serpentarius
CTGCAGGTAGCAGGAGCCATCGGGTCAACACAGGTGGCAGGGCAGGCTGCAGCACAGGGCTCGTAGTGACTGTTGGCAGAGCAGCCTAGTGCTGTGTAATAGAAGATAAACCTATTGATTAATCTTTTATTAATTACTGAAGCATTGGGTTTTGTTTAAGATTGTGTTCTGGTTTTTTTTTTTTGAAATATTTGAGGACATCTTGGAGTTCTGAGGCAGTCTCACGCATGCCTTTGCTGTCTTACCACCCTTCAATTTCTTTTGAGGTTTGGGCTATTTATAGTGTCATTCATGGGGAGAATTTCCTGGGAGACCTCTTATTCCTGAAGATGATTGCTTTGAATTCTTGCACTGGGCTGAGGATATTGGTGTCATGTTAGTTATTTGTCCTTTGCACGTGCCAGATTTATGTTATAGTCCTGATATTAAATTCTAATATTTTTTCTCTTCACCAAGGTCTTTGATATTTGTTAAATAATCAGGATGTACAAGTGCTCTATTCTGTTTTTAGATCTTGTTACATACATGACATGTAGATACCCAGGCTAATTAGAGGTTTTAAACACTGACATTTTCAGGTGAGAAGGTGCCAGAACTGAAGTTCCCTGAACAATCTTTTTTCAGCTTCTATATTTTTATGTGATGTGGTTGAATTTTTAATGACATATTTTCTCACTCTATTTTTAGCCTGCTTTCCTAAGGAGACAGAGATCATACAATTACATTGTACATTTCTCTGCTTATCCTCCCACGTACTAAATTTGACCCAGCTGACTTATAGGAAATAAGTTGGTAAAGTTGGTAGAGGACAAAAACATATTCAGGTCCATTAAATGAAATAGGTGCAAGGCAAAGAGGAGAAATCCTGCAAGCTCCTTCAGCAGAAAGAACAGCTACAGAGAGGGCTCACTCCTGCTTAGAAACCATAGAATCTATGTGAGAGACAACCTCAGTAATGTCCCCAGCAGAGAAAATGCTCCAGCTAGAGACTGCAGTCAAATGTGAAACAAAAGTCAAAACGAAATCAGGCTTCAGTCATTCTAGTGTTTACAGACAAATCTCTTCCTTTAGTCTCCCAATCTCCTTCAGTGCAGAAAGCACACAGGGCACTGGATCATTATTTCATGTTCCTTACATTGCTTCTGGTGGGAGCAGATCTGTTCAGGACTTTCAGACAGTATTTAAATCCTGTTCTAAAGATAACATGGTTTTTATTTCTATAATATATGCCTGAATGCTTGAGAAATGCTCTTTATTTAATCTTTACCAATAGAAGAAAGGTCATTATTCCCATTTAATCTCCAGCACAGACTTCTGTCTATTACTTCAATACTTGACACCTTATGTCTTGTGCCTCTCTGTGTTTTTGTCTCTTGCCCAACCTCACTACCTGCTCCACTTCCATTAGTGTGGCTACAGTTTCCATTGCACAGGCTTCTTACTTCAGTCCTGGCCTTTAATTCCAGGCTGCCTACCAGTGTTGCCTCATCTCCCATCTGAAGCCATGAATCACTCTGCCTGTAGAGGACACTGATGCTTTCCTCCATATCCATAGGGATAAATGGCCAGCGCTCCCCGCTTTCTTATATATATGGGAGTTTGTGCCACTGATCATGTAGCCAATACTTTCCTTCTCCCTTTCTCCCAGATCTCCTGCTCAGCTCATGAGTTGTGTTCCTCATTCATCCTGCTCTCTTCGCACTGCTACAAACTATGAGTTTCAGACATTTTCTCTGTTTGATCTCAGATTTATTCCTCCCATTAGCTCTGATTTCATTATTCCTGCAAAAGCAACAAGCTCTGACCCCTGGACTGGCTACCTAGTCTGTGCTTCTGTATCCTTGGCTCTCTGCCTAGCCAGCTTCAACCTGTTTTCCTCTTTTCCATAGACTTCTAAGCAAATTCTCGTTTTCCTTTCTAGGTCCTATTTGCTTTCTCTAAATCCAGGGTTTTCCACTTAGCTTATTCATTAGTCCTCTCCAGTTCCTAGTCAAAGCTCCTTTCTCACTGTCCCAGACTGCTTGGATTCCTTACCCCCATCTACAGCTCTGCTTTTCATCTGCTCCGGCTCACACCCCTTCTAAGTTCATATAAGGTATCCACCTTGATGTGTTTTTGCTGAGGTTGCTGCAGGAGGAGAAGACACAGCTTCTCTTCTGTTGACTGGGTGCCTGGCCACTCTGCCTGGTAGAGAGGCTGGGAGCATAGGAGAAGGCAGCTCAGACTCTCAGCAGGGAGGGTGGGTAAAACTCTTACATGTCTACTAAGCATGTGCAAAATGAGATTTTTTTTTTCTCAAAGACACTTAAGTTTAGGCATAGCTTCTTCACAAGGTAAAAATCTCTCTAAGTCAAATGTCCTTGATAAAAATCTCTCTAAGACAAATGTCCTTGACACACTTAAGAGCCCTGAACAAAAATATAGGGACACTAGAGGAATTCAAAGGAAAAGCCTCCAATTACATTTAAGATGGACTAGACAGTATTTTCTCCTTTTGTCTGAAGCAGCTTAAATATTGTCACTAGAATCTTCCCAAAGGAATCAAAATGAGGACTATATGTAACCCTGAAATCTTTAGCCTGATCAGTCAAGATTGTATAAATTCAAAACAGTGTCTTGTAATGCTCTGTCTTCAGGAAGTCCTAATTATATCCTCCTGACAAGTGGTAATTTGCAATAATCTTTGATACATACGGCAGAAGGTTGCATTTCTCCATGGTGTCAGCTGGACTCCTGCAGCTTGGCACACATCGGCATAAGCCTGCAGGTTTTGACAGAGGGCTGCATTGTTCAAATGAAGTTCACAGAGATCATACTGGCAGGCTTCAGAATAACTTTGTGGATCAACTACTGAGTGGCAATTCTGGAATGGACCATTGGAATCTGTGATCAGACCACAATATTCATTGCTTTGGATCATATGTTTTTCATCAGCAGTGCAATTTGGAGTATGGCCATCATCTGGCAAGCACCTAGTGTGGAAAAAAAAAAAAGATGTGGAAAAATTCACCAATGAACTTTGGATGCACTAGCACCTAAGACACTTTTCAAATGATATCTAACAAAACTAGAGGGCTGTCCCCAGGCTAAGCATGACATATTTTGAAGCTCTACATTTCAGACACTTAGGATGGAAATTCAGATTTTAATATGATCTCAACCTTATAACCTTGGAGAGGCCTAGAAGAAACCTAAATATTTTACCTTTCTTTTATGTCAAGATTTCTACATGGAAGATACCTAGGAAAGGCAAACAAAAAGTAAAAGCATTCGAAGTTAAACCTCTACTATCATTAAATAATGTATTGTGAAATTATAAAATAAATGTAAAGTATCTTGGAAGAGTTCAAACAAGATCTTCAAGTGTTAGCATTAATACACTATAAAATTAACTGAAATCTTAGAGGACATCTGCAGTGTTTTATTCAAATTTTCTCTTTTTAAGCACCCTTAAATTTGCTGTGAAACTTTACCCAGATAGATAAAGTAAGTACACTGACAAGAATATATTTTATTTCATGTGCCTGACATTTTTGGCCCACATACAACAGTTGCTTAAAATACTAGTCATTGCATAACCAACAGCTAAGGCCCAGCATCCCCACTGGAGTCCTACCTGGAGTCATTGTAAACCTGCCAACTGTTGCCAAGGCTGGCCGAGTCTGTTTCCATCTCTCCATCTGGGTTAAGAAAGTCATCTGCTTTTTGCCCATTATAATTTCCACATATCCCACAGACTTTAGACAAATAGGTACTGGGAAGAATGATTTCTGCTCTGTGCTTTCCATCAAACTTGACATTCACCCCAAAGTCAGTAGTAACCACAACATACTGCCCGCTGAAGGAAATATTGACACCCTGTGCCAAGGTCAGAGGGAGCACCTGGCTGATTCCATCAACCTGCAGGCACAGAGAAGGACAATCATTATAATCACTTTAAAAGAAGTATTTTTAATGGTGACCTTTGTAGATCACATCCCTATATTGAGCACAGGGCTTGCACCGTGAGCAGTAAGAACTCACATTGTATTAAGTATTATTTGACATGAACGTTGTATATGGGCACATAATCTAGGGCCTTGAGGCCATAATAACAGCTACGTAGCTTCCAAGTGTGGTCAAAATGAGCTTGGTGAAGCAGACCCAGCTGGCAAAAGTCCCAAAAGTTAGCATGGTCTCTCAGCAGTAACTGCTTACAGACCTATCTTTTATTTTGGATCAAATAAGATTAAAAAAATGTAGTTAGAATGGATTCTCAGAAAATTTTCAGGATTGGACAAATCTTGAAAAAGCTCCTTTTTATTTCTTTCTCTTTCTTTTTTAATTTTCGCATTTGACATGCCAGACAACAGAAAGTAAGAGTCCAAGTAAAATTTTCAATTTATTTAAAATTTATGAAAATTAGTATCTACTTTGAATGTTTGTTCTTATTACATATGTAAGAAAGTTTGGTTTACTTAGAAACATATATAATAAAAACAGTAAATACAGGGGAAATGTATAAAAGAGAAGCTGTTGGACAAATCTGGATATACGAGTTCACTGTGTTTCTAAGATCAGATGGGAAAGGTCTTGGTGTACATTTAAACCTTTATCTCCTGTCACATAAATCACTGTACTATTTTCTTATAAGAAGGGTGGTAATGAAGGTGACATTCATTTATTGGGGGTTTGGATCAGACATGTCTGCTGTCTTGGCCCTTTATGGAAAGGAGCCATAAAGAAGCCTTAAAATACAGTAGCTGGCCAAGTGACACAATCAGTGTGAGGAGAGTCATCAGATTGTTGCTCTAACACTCTCTCATCTGGCCCTGCTTTATGGCAAATGCCAGGTTTTAAGTGAAGTTAGCAGTGCTGTGGAATAACTAGAAATCAGCGATGAGTGTGCAGCTTTACAGGCTACCACACAGGCTTGGGAAATAACCACCAGCATGGACTCAGTTAATGCAGGGCCTTTTTAATCCCTGATGCAGACCAAGCTTGAGCATGGCGGGGAAGCTAGAAAGGTAAGCTAGCCCACCAGCCCCATCTGGAGTGTCAGCTCTAATTCCACCTATTAGCAACACAACACAAAATTTTAGCCTATGTTTTCAGTACTGAAATTGCAATGTTTAAGAACTTCATACTACTCCTACTCCTAATATTTAGAGAGCAGACAAATATTGACTATATTTATGCTGGAAATTTGTAGTCATTGTACAACAATTTCTTCATTCACACTATGAGTTACTGATGATAGATAGTGGGCTCCAGCCTTACCTTAACAACTCTGTTTTTGCCCAGATTGATCCTATAGCCATACACATTGATGTCTACATATTGGACGTAGGACACGCGAGTGTTGCCTCCCCTGTGCTCATTGGCTGCTTCCACGTTGAAGTAGGGCAGCGAGCTGTTGCTCTCGCACAGTTTTGAGAGGGTATAGGTGCAGGTGCCCATGAAGTCATGACGCTGCTTGTCAAATGTGTAATAGTGAGGATCCCCATGTATACTGCAAATTGCTTCTGGAAACAGGAAAAAGGAATACGTTCTTATTAACATATGGATACATCCAGAAAAGGCACCTCATTGTGCAGTGGAAAAGCACAATCATCCCCATTTTATAGATTACATATGGAAGAACTGGAACAGAAAAGGCAGATTTTTATGTCATAAGGCAATGCCATAGAGAGATACCCAAAGAAATTAACTGAAGCAAATAAGTAGCACTGGTGGTAAAAAATTTAGGTGCCCTTCTACAACCCATTGACTAGCATATGGTATTGGCTAAAATTACCTGTCAGTGGAGGTGGTGTAGATTCTGTTGGTGTATATGTTGGTGGTACAGGGCTGGGGACAGCTTCTGTTAGTAGAAAAGACAAGGCAATACAATGAGTCATAACATTACAGGGTGAATGCTACTTACACACCAACATACATGAATTTCCACTTATTCTTCATCAGCATAAAGTTAGAAGTTTTTCATTGAAGCAAGTGAAACTACCTATATATAAAAAAGAGGATGTGTGGGTCTTCTGAGCGCTTAGGAAAGCTTGTCTGATTGTTAGCTTGGTGACAGTGACAGAGCTTGTGCCAGCGTGCTTCTCTGGAGCTGGAAGTGTATTTACAATCGCATATGTAACTCCCTCTAGTGTTAGGCATGAAGGTCATACTGTCTGCAAGTGCTGGCAGGTCTGGGAGTGAGTCGCCTGCCAGCAGATGCCGTGTAGCAGAAATAAATAACTCTGAGGGCACTGGTGGGTTTCTAATCAGAGAGTTTTGTTGTTTCTTCAAAATGATATTTATTTCTTAGGAATGTGACAGCTGTAAGACCTTTCTACTGACAGACAGAACAAAAAGTCTTGTTGTGGACTCCTCTCTTGCCTGCTTCTGCTTGCTAACAAATATTAGCATCTTCTCCAACCATTCTTCATTCATCACAAAGATATCTTCTAAAAGAAGTGGTCCTCTTGGTGTACTTGCACGTCTGAGCTAGCAACACTAGGGTGAGTATTCTCTTGATATCATGTTCATTCACCTAGTGACATGCGAATGAGTGATGGATCTCAATCTCTGGAAGTACAACAGACTAACTAAAACCTTCAGAGCACACCCACATTCACTCCTGCCCCTCTGCAGAACAAAGAACAACTCTCCTCATTCAGGTACTCTCCTATTGCACCCTTGTGAGCCCTCCACTGTGCACTGAGTGCGTGTTAACAGTCAGTGTACAAGAAGATAACCAAGTGATTAATTGATTCATGGAGAACAGTGGTTTCCAACCTACTTATAGATGCACTATAGGTACATAATAATCCAAATGAATCCACAAGTAAGGCAGTTGGTCTTCTGTATTACTGACACTGCTAATGACATTATTAATAGGGATTAAGTTGTAATATAGAAAACAATTCACATGAGAACAAGTTAGAGATTTTTGAATAATGATACAGTAACTACATACTATGATGGTACTGCTTTTGTGTTAACCATGTGATCCAAACTCAACTGGATGTGGGGGTTTTGCAAGGTACTTATGATTATAACTTAGAAGCAGCCAATAGACTTCACATAATTTGAAGTCTAGTGTATACTGATAAATCTCTGCACAAAATGATCCCATTCACTTAATGAGCTCTAACTTCAAAGCTGAAGATACTTTGTAATAACCTGCCTGCAAAATGGGATCAGCTCCTTTGCATGCATTGGTTTCTTGTACACCAGTTTCTTATATGCCCATTTCGTCACATCCAGCTCCCTGCTCGAGTGTAAATGCAGTTTTTGCATACCTAGCCCAGAATTGCTCTTTTTGCTCTTTCAACATTTGTGAAAAATTACAGGAATCCTGACAATGGCTGTATTCCCACAATGGGTACTTCCCAACAAGCTTTAAGTTAACTTTGTTGTAGAGTTGAGCAAAAAAACAGAAGAAAACCTCTTCCTAAGATTATTGTCCTTTGAGATCTAAGGTGAAGAAGTTCTGCAAATGACAGTATGAACATTAAACATCATAACCTAAAGACTGCTTGCTAAAGTTGCTTTGGAAGCTAATTTTTCATATGACAAATGGACAGATATTTAGTTTTTCATGAGTCTGATTAAAATGTCTATTCAATCAAACATTCTTGTAGAAACAAAAAGGTTGGGAGGACTTTGACTTTTACCAGACCTAATAATTCACTTTCATCATATCAGTAGCCATACAGTTGAACAGTCAGGAGCACTGGTCTCTTGCTTCTTGGAGTTACGTTAGTGCACCATCCAGTGGCTGAATCATGTGCTAATACTCCTGGGAAAATGAAGAACTGGCTCTCCCTAGCCCTCCAAAAAGAAACCAAGACCTCCAGTATTTTTCACAGAATTTTAAAGACAGTTATATGTTCTGAGGGTGTGGACCTGAATGGAAGTCTTTGTCCTGGCTAGCGTAAATTTGAAACATTTTATTGTCGTTATACAAGTAGTATTTCACAGAGAGTGAGGCCTATTAAGACCTAACGACACTTTCTGTATGGTTTTCAGCAAGTTTCTTGTTCAATTCACATTTTGCAAGTATTGCATGTTTGTCAGTAAAGGTGGGATGAAACTGTAATTCTCTTCCAGATCCTAGTCATCCACAGCTTGTGCCAGTCTTGGCTGATTAGTTACAGGGTCATGGATCAAGCTCAAATTGCTGATTCATAGTCAGAGCTGGGAGTGCAGCTCAGCTTTACTGACTCACTATTACTTCTTTTTTGTGACATATGGCAGTGCTGTGTATTTGCTGAGCTCGTATGAACTGAATTTTTCTGTAAAATGCTCATTAGAGCATTTAATCTGGAATCCAAGACCAACGTGCATAGCCTTGACTGGGTTTAAGAGATGCACTTCAGACTTTAATTGAAGGTAAAGTTTGCTGGACCTTGTGAAAATGGTCATTTTCAGAGAAGGGGATAGCTTATTCTGGATGTTTAAGGTGGTGAGGAAAGATTTAGGAAGAAACTACAACAGAACAGATAACATTCAAATGAAGCAAGCTGTAAAGTTTTTGTGATTTCTGTTTTGTGGTTCAAAGTATGAGTTTGTATTGTATGTGGAATTGAGTAATGGTCAACAGCTTAAACAGAGATGAGGAAGGAGTATACGCTAAGGTACAAACACAGACTTACCACAGGATCCATCCCTTACTCTCACATTGTCCAGTGCTGTATCCCCATACTCTGTCAGTCCTCGGACAGCCTCAAAAATTACCTAGGCAGGACGCACAGTGAATCACTACATCAGAGTTGTTTAGGCAAATATGAGATCATTTCCCTTAGCATGTTTTCAAAATATTCTTTCTGGTCTATCTCTAAAGGCATCAAGTAAGATGAGGCTGTAACAGTTCTCCTAGCTTGCCTCGGAAACCTAAAATATATGTTCTGTAATAAGGTAAGGACTTCAAGAAACATTGTCCTCTATTTTGCTGACTGATAAATGATTTATGAGAATTAGTTGTCTGGATTCTACAGAGTCCAATGTAGGCAGCATCCCAAAGTTCAAACATTAACTCACAGCAGACAAACCTTCATTTAATTAAGGCACCTATAGTCCTTGACTTCTTGATAAAATGAAGGAGGGAAGGAAGGAAAAAGAGAGAAAACTAAATATATATTACCCCCTAACTAACAGCACCAGTAAAACTCAGAGGGTTGTTTGTTTCTTCTCTTAGTTCATTGGCACAGAGCATGAGGCCTTATTTTTACAAAATATAAGCCAAGCAAATCTTGGTTATATTTTCTAGCTTACACGCACAACCTTTTGCAGTCTGCAAAGGGAGAACAAATGCTGACACTGTACAAAGAAATCTAATCCAAAAATACATTACCTTTATCTTTCTCTGTGTTGGAAAAGTATGAGCGATGGCACCATAGTTCCATAAGGAACTCTGGTTTCCCTTCCGACTCCACACCACAGACTCCCCTGTGCTGTCTTGGATAAGCACTCTCAGCTCATTCATGTCTTCTGACCCAAACATATAGTACCAGAAGTCTATGCATATTTTTTCAGAAACTATAGTATCTGGGCTTTCAAGCCTGTTAGTGTCAAATGGGATCAGATTACTTGCTTCTTGGTAGATGAAATAGCCTTCTGCAAAGTGAAAAAAGTTAAAATATAGTTGGATCTTTGTAACTTGTTACGTGTCATTTAAAACTGAAGTACAACCCAACTCTGGAAGAAATCAAGGGCATCATTAGCAGTGCTAGGAAGCAAAGTAGAGAGTGTTTGGAATTTAAATTGCAATGGTTAGCACCATGTAGTTATCCAAACTAGAATGTGAGCTGGAGAACAAAGCAAATATATTCCATCTCACACAAACAGTTATTTTGAGACCACAAATAAAGATATAGGTCTCTTTCAAGACACAGCACCTCCAGACACAGTGCCCCACTGATCCATGTTCAGTTTCCTCTTTCCTCAAAGGAAAATAATGCAATCTGCTGTACACCTTCTCTTGCGGGATATATTTTTTTTTCTAAAGATTTTGGTCTCAAGATGAGCAAATCCCTAGCACAAGGAAAATCCTAACCTGTCAGAATTTAATTTTGTCTCAAACTGGAAGGGATAAAAAGTAATGCAGATATTTCCATCAAAATATTTAGGTTTGACATTATGAGAAGGAAGGAAACTTTTCAAAATTCAGAAACTCACAGTATTTCTTTTAGGATTTGAAATGCTTCAGTCTGAATTGGTTCAATATGAGATCACATTTTGCTTTAATAGGGCTGAAGCATTTTGCATGGTCTAAGATCAAAGCTACATTTCCCCAGTGCAGTTAAAGTCAAGTCTCTCCCATCTGACTATGGAAAGGAATCAAAAAGAAATGAATGACCATTTCTATATGTAAAGTATGACTCCACACATAGCATCTAACATTCAGTCATAGGTTTTAGTTGGCAAGAAATAAAAGTCATATTTAAAGTTACATGGTCTGTGTCAGATAAAAAAATAAAAACATTTTTTATGTGAATACAAATTAAAAATATTTCTTCTTTCAACAGCCAATTTTAATTGCTACTATCAAAATACTAACAATGCAGAAAATTATTTAGCAAAAATCCCACCTAATACTGCTCTAATCCACTTACTGAGTCTGACAGTAGCTGACCTTTCATTCTCAGGATAATTACAGAAAGCAGTATGACTGCAGACTGATCCCCCATAAATGGATCTGTTAGTACCAGGGTAGTGGTTCAAACAGATAGAGATAGAGCCATATTAAGCCCTTGCCTGATGATATGACCATGTTAGGCTCCAGTTTTTCAGTCACATGTAGTTGAGGACAAGCTTTTAAAAGATATTCTTTAATTTAAAACTTGATCTTGTAACACTTTGCTAGCGTGAACATTATCTAGTATCAGTACAGTAATCATTACATTTATTGCCATTAACTGGTACCAGTGTAATTTGGCCACAAGACCTCTCTTGAACAATCATCTGTCACACATCACTGCATTCTCTATGAGGCCTTAAGCATGACATAATTAGCTTTCTTCTACTTCCAAGCACTGATAAAGATTTCCAACCCATGATGGGGCAACCCAGTTTAATTTACTCATAACTGACATGGTGAAAAGTCAAAGACAGGTGTCAGCATGAAACAAAACTGAAACATTCCAAAATGCTTCATGAATCTCTTTTCTCTTTCAAAGAAAGAAGAATAAAGGTAGTCAAGTTGTCTTCAACAGAAAATCAACAATGCCACAACCGAGCACCTACTTCCATCAGGATAGTCTCCATTAGGACCCGTTCCATCAGTCGGAGTGTCATGCTTTGTTCGTATCCACACTCCCTGGTTGGCATTGCAAGGTTGGGTCCAGTCACAAAATGGTCTTGAGTTGTTGTTAAAATCACATCTGGTGAGGTAAGCTGAAATACAATACATTAAAGTAGGGAAGAGGGGATAGTATGTTCAAAATCTGTCTTGGATGTTAACAGCACTACTGACATGCACTTACCTGTTTCAGGATCCCATGTTCTCAAGCCACCAGTTGGTGTTCGCTTGATCCTGCCAAGAAAAACAACACAGTGAAGCCCCTGTGGTATTAGTGACTCAGAAACTGTTTAAGAATGTTAAGACCTCAACGTATGTCTTTGGGTGTTTCACTCAACAACTGAATAGATCCAGGTTTCATTCTCGTCTGATTCTTTCTCTTCCTGTATGTACTTACTCCTTCATGATAAAGCTCTCAGAGTGAGTCAAAGGTGAGATATGTTCACTTCATCTAGTGTGGAAGGATCATCTGCTCTGTATCCTACTGAATTGAAAGGAGACCATCTCTCTTATGTACAGGGAGCTATGGAAGGGATGGATAGATGCAGCTCAGCTCAGACAATACCAGGCTAATAGCAAAGACCTGCTATTAACTTTCTCATGGCATTGTCATCCCCACTGTTGAAAAGCAAAGTGTGTAAATGCCAGTAAACTAGTGTACTATGTAAGTTATTTGTTGGAAGGCTATATATTTCCTTTAACTCCTGCAAATCTCTCATGACACAAAGCTGTCATCTCATTTAGCTCTTCTAATTTACCCTGAAAATGCTGCAGAACAAAAGCAGTTACAAATGAATAGTCCTTGTGGTGCTACAAAGTCCTTAGAGATGAGTTGACACAAGACCAAAATCTCACCACAGATCACAGCATAAATATCTCTGCTCTTTGGGTGTTTTGCATAGGGAAGGGATTTCCAGGACTGCAAGGCTACAATAGTAGTTCTTGACATATTCTGACGGTAGTCCACAGTTTCAGGAGGCAGGGTTCAGTTCCAGCCTCTGTGGTGCCCCTCCTTAATTATGCTTATTGTACTTGACACAGTATAGAGAATCTGTCCTTAAGTGAATGCTTTGCAGTGAATGTCTCCACTGCCCCTCAAAATTTAAGAAATTATATTCAAAGAAACTAGGGAGATCAGGAGCAAATATCACACAATCAGTTCATCAGTGAAATGCAGCAAGCAACTGGAAAACAGACTAAGCTAAGGCTAAAGAGGAAAGAGAGTATGTGAAGACAGATAAAGAAAATTTTCTTCACTGTTCCTTCCTGGATTTCTTCTTCCATCAGAAAGGGAAAGTTGTGATAAGTTGCCACTTGGTTTCTATTCAGCGCTATCTTTAAACTGTTACACATCAGGCAAGTCCTAAGGCAAAGGTTACTGTAGGTATGTTGAGAGTGAGAAGTGGTTTATAATTACTGTGGTTATTTTGTCAAGATCTCTCCTCTTCAGATATGCCATTAGGAATCCACATGTTACAGGTTTCTCTCAGATAGGAGCCAGTGCAGAATCAGGCAACAACAAAATTAAATTATTTCTTCTTTTTCAAAATGACATGGTTCAATTGTACAACATTCCACATTTAAAAAGTGAAGAAACATTCCACAGTTAAAAAGCAAAGAAAAGATATTTATCATTAACAGCTAAGCTTCCTGAATTAAGCTTAATTCAGTAATGCGCTACTTACCCTGTGGTATTCAGCACTGAAATACAGAATAAAATCAGACTGTATTGTAAGTGCCAGAGGGTCCCCATGCTAGAAGACAGAGTTAAGTCTTCTGTGTGGTACAGTCTGCATAGTAATCATCCAGGTGTACTCAGCAAGGAGGAAATGAAGATGACCTACAGTGAAACAGAAGAATATATTGACCAGAGGGTGGAGGCGATTATAAAAATCTGTTCAACCGTATATCAGTTATGTTCCCTGGGTTATCTACCTCGAGAAAAGCACATATGAACCGAAAGCTCATATTCCATGTCACTTGCTTTGACACCCTTAGTCATTTGCTGGAGAAATTTATTTGATTTTGGCAATTTTTGTTGCTGCTGTTGTATATTAAAAAAGTCTGCAATTTTAAAGGGATTTTTTCTCACATTAATAGCAAGACAACTTTCTTCATTTTAAAACTCCTGCCCAGCTTTCACTGCTCATATAAGTGAGATTTTTCATATTGACTGAATTTTCTCCCTTTCTGAAACTAGCATTCAGCAGAGCAGATAACAAGCTTTCAATTTACTCACAACAGTCATGTTGTTGTGGGCACAATTCAGGAACTTGCTGAAATATTATTACTACTGTATTGCCCCTTGTTAAAAATAAAAGGATCACTTTCTGGGCTGCAATGAAGTCTCTGTTGGTTGCTGGCACAGAAAAAGCAGGTGGATCATTCCCACTGCTGCTTGGGCCTTTGCTGTTCTGTTCTTTTGCAGCATTCCTTACGTTGGGGCCTGCAAACAAATGGCCCAAAGGCAGCAAAATTCCCTACTTCACCTGGATTTCATGAGTGATAAGAATCAAAGGAGTATCAGAAAGTGTACAGTCTTTCCCTGCATTGCCTGCAAACCCCAGACCATAGCTCTTATTTTGTCTAAAAGGAAGATGTCTCTGGGAGTGGGGCATTCTGGAAAAGTGGCCTCTTAGTTACAACCACTTTCCCTTTGTGATTAAATTCTGATGACTAAGGTCATTAAGGCTTCATAATTTAAGTCTGTAATTTCTTCAACTCCCTTTCCTCCTGCTCAGCACAAAACATTTTCACTTGCCATTAACAAGTAACTGAGAGAAATAAGGAAGGATCAAGGGAGGCTAAGCAGAAACGCAAACATATTTCAAGTTAGATGTTAAGTGATGTATTGACAATAAGCCTGGGGCTGCTTTCTGCCACAAGCTCATTCCCCACACAAGCCCCTTCAAAGCCAGAGGGTGGATGTTCACTTGACTGGTAATCATCCCCCTCGAATTAAAATTCTTTCCTAGGAAAATGTGTGCATTTTTGCCAATCAGTAAACAGGGAAGACAGTTCCTGTGATTTAGAGACAAAAGAGACTCATTCCCTGCACAAAACCATTGACCACACTTTTCCATTTCAGTTGAGGAGAGGTCTGTGTGATGGGGAGAATACAAGTAACCTTCAGATAAAAGTTGCATTGAGCACACTGCATTTTCAGCAGGGCTGCTGAGATGCTGGTCCAGCAAATGGTAATCTGGGCATTGGCTGTCCTTAGCACTGTAATGGGTAGCAAGGGGCCCTTCAGGTAAGCACATGCCTTCCTTCTGCAGACAGTTTAGGGATTCCTCATGAATCTGATGCTGCTCTGTATGATTCTGACAAGAAGATGTGAGTCCATCTAGGAAAGAAAGCAACGCTCTGGTAAATCTGTCCATCCAGATGATGCACTGTCTTTGACCCCTCGACACCCACGGTAAATATGAGGTGCTGCAGCACCATGAACACTCCTGTCAATAGAACATGGCATGCTCTCCACCCATGCTTTGTGACCTTTTCTGTCACTTTGTCACTCCTGTTTAATGCCAGCTCAGGTACTCTGTGAAAGGTGAACTGGAGCACTGACTAGGGCTTTTCAGTGAGAGACAAATATTAATAGCCTCTTTTACATATGGGAAGGATGACAAGGAAATGACTTGCCATTTGATTCCAGCGGGATGTGACAGTATCCTGTATTCCTGACAGTCAAATGGATCACCTTGCAGGCCTACTATTTCTCTTCTCCATCTGCGTGCTTTGTATCTCTGAAAGGCGCCTGGGAGACACTGCCATTTGTATAAAAATACTGGTCTGGACTGCACAGCAACCTGAGGAAGAAGAACAACAGCAGATCTTCATTTCTAATACAATAAAGCTAAAATTCTTTCCAAGGAAGTTCATTAGCAGACAATCTTACAAACAAATTTTGCTTTACTTCTGCCTTAAGCCACAGATACAAGTGATGAACACCTGGCAGCTAATCCCTGTGACTGGCTTCCTAGTGCTCTGTACTGCTATGTTTCTTCTTGAAACTAGACGCCACATTTCATCCCATCTGCAGCCAGCATTAGAAATTCTCCTCACCTGCTGCATGTTGACAAGGCACACTGGGGCTGCTCATGGGAACTAGTTGCCTTCAGGCAACACAAACAGATTTCCCACATAAAATCTGCAGAAGAAGATGCCAATAGCAGGTCTTGTCAATGAACAGCGTAACATGCAACATCCTCAAAAGGACTGAGATAATGCTGCATATAACTTCATTTCTGGCGGGTGGTCAGAAAGGGGCTCTTAAAGACGCTATCATAATTTTTGCAGGATGAAGTTATGTTTCCCAGGAGACAAAATCAACCCGATACCCCTGCAAAGGGACAGCATAATGAAAACACAAGCAAAAAAAATTGTCCCAAGCAAGACAAATCAAACAGTAAAAGAAGAAAACTCAGCAGTTCATCCAGTCTAGTGAGTGACGACTAGTGCAGTTTTTGCTGCACAGTTATTCTAGCATATGTAAATGTCCTCAAGTATCTAAGTCTGGTTACTCCATTTTCTTGAATCCAAGTGTTTTCTGATGAATAGCAATTGCAGTCCACTGTGTTGCTAATGCTTGGTCTGTGGTGGTGTAATCAGTAGAAAGCTAGGGAGCTTGGTGAGCTTAAAGAATGGGGAAAATTATACAGAACCTCTTTCATCTAAGCCATAGGTTTGGGCTTAGTTGAGCCTCGCAGTGACACTATGGGAGACTGCCACACTGCTACCTAGCACAAAACAGAGTTGTCACTGGCTGATATGAAATGCTGATTTCTTGTTGGGATGCACTCGCAGCACATGTATATCCCAGGCCCTATTCCATAGTCTGAGGCTGTACCTAGAAGAGATTTTAATTGGATAACTAAATGGCTGTTCTTAAATGGCAGAATTCTGTGCAGATTCTCTTAATTTGGAATACATCAGGTTCAGTAAATTTGCACATAAAAACTAAACATCTTTATCTGATCTTCAGACAATATGAATGTATCTTATTGGGCTTTGCACAGATTTAATCGCATTGGGTTTTTTGCATCAATTTTAGTTAAATTGATCCCATTTGCATGAGTAAAAGGATCTCTCTGTTGTTTCTATTCAGATAATAATTAAATTCTTCCTCTGTCCCAACAAATGACTGAGTCAGCTTTTGCAGCATGTAATACCTCTGTCACTGTTTCTGGAATTCCCAGTGCCCTCTGGGCTCCACTCTGCCTTTTACTGACGTTGTATATGAGAAGGCACTGCCAGACCTCTTTTTCCTTCAGAAATCTGTTTACGATGGACTCTTGTTGGAGCTACTCCCAAGTCACTGCTCCGGTAAACCTTCACTAAGGAGTTATGAAACAAATAATCAGCACCCATAAATCCATAATCAGATAACTTTAGATTATACAGAAGTACAACGAATCCCACCTTTGCTCTGTTGAGTAACATGCTTTGGTAGGCTGAGAAGGAAGTACACAAAAAAAATCTGTGTTGCTGGAAAATAAACAGATGTTTCTTTGATGAGTAAAGTGTACTTGTGTTGTGTTGAGCACAAGCTGAGATCGTTTTTCTAACTGCTGGCTTTCCAAACTGAAGCTTCAATTTGAAATTCAAGTCGTCCTTTTCCTGGTCTGAGAGCTGTAATGGTTTTGAAAACAGAATGTAGCATTCTTATTAGAGTGCAGGTGCCAGATTAAAATTTAATTCTCTTTCTTATGTTTTGAACAGTTCAGAGCTAACGCAAATAAAAAGACAGTAGCTTTTCAGTCAGTATTCTGAGTTGTCAATTGCCTATGGACAAAATTCCTGCGTGCAAAAAGTACTTTTATACTGTGACCTAAAAGAAATGCATTTTCAAGGTAATGTTCATGACTTTATTAGGTGCTTACAAATGTGTACTACATGGATAATGTATTACTAAAATTGTAACTATTAAGGCCTTTCTTATCTTTGAGTTGCAATACATCACAATGTATTTCATATCCAGCATACCAAGGTAAAGAACATAACATTCCTCCCAGTTAATGCTATAAAGAATTTTTTTCTGGCATTCCAATGGATATTTGAATAAAGACAAGACTGTCATAGGTAACTACTTTCCTCTTAATTTTGGGGTGCTATACTTGCAATCATGAGATTAGTAAATCAGTTCATAAAAGACCATAATTTTTTCCAAGACTGTCTATTAATAATAGATGAGATATAAAAGACAACTTTGAATATGTATTTTGGAAGCATATCTCTGGCAGGATGAAACTGCTGATATTTATCTCTAACTGCCTTTTTTATGTAGGGTTGTTTTTTTAATTCAGTGATAATTGAATCAACTGCTTCTGGCTCACTGGAGTTCAGCAATTTCATATCAGCACCTTGATGTATTTTACATTTATTGGCTTGGATCTACAATACAGAACAAACCTGTGGTGTGCAAAGACCATTCTCTAACTGCAGTTTCTTTCGGAGTCAGAGTGGTGCTTTCTATTTCTGTCAATGGATTTGTAAAACCAAGCTACCTACAGAGATAAAGGATTTAGACTACTGTAAAGGTCTGATTCTGCACTTGCACTGTTTCAGTTCCAATATTCTACTGTAGAAGCTGGTGGTGCTGGTCCTAGTTCATTCTAGTGTAAATGAAAGGGACTTCTGGCTCATTCTCTATAACGTAACTGGTATTACAGATGCAGCTGTGTCTAAAATTAGAAACCTCAGGCTTGGATTAATGAATGCTGAAGTTTGTTTGAATTTTCAGCTAACAATTGTGTACTCCTTTGATGCTGATGAAGCCTGCATTGTTCCTCACGTCCTCAGCACTCTAACATTAGCAAGCCTTTCACTTACTTGAACCTCATTTTAAAAAGCTGTTTGTACCTGGTTGATTTTTCCTACAGATCCTAAATGAATTTGTACAGTTCTTTGCCTTTCAACCCGATTCCTCAAGTCCTAAGTAATCCTGCAAACCTCTTACCTCTTCCTGGTCGTTTCAGGAAGGGTGACTTCTCCCATCTGTTACCTCCTGCATAAGGCTATTTCCTCTCAAGGTATAGTCCAAAGGTATGGTCACTTCTTACAGCAAGAGAGACCTCTGGATATCTAGCGGCTCCTGCAATTAAGCTGTTAAACCTTGTTATTACAGTTACTTCACAAAAATGCCTAGTACGATTTCCTTTTTATGTAAATATATAGAGATGTACAATTATAAATTACTAAAAAATGAAGAAACTTGTCAACGTCTGTTCATATGGCCTTTTCTGATCTAAATCCTACACTTCCCATGACTAGTGGAGCTATGTACTTCTCTCCATTACCTAGATCACAGATACCTCCCTGCCCAGTCTACAGGAAAACCCACTGAGAGGTGACTGAGTTGAGCTAAAAAAAGTCTCAGTCTGGCAGCTCCTGCCACTTTTGCGAGTGAGAGAAACAGGGAAGTTAACCTGTTGCTCAGTCTGTCCCCAGATCACAAACTAAACCCCCTCCAGATCCTAGCAAAGTATGAAGCTTGTGAAATGCATTGCTATCTGTACTTTGTTCTACAAGCTCTACATCTGAAATGAACTGAACTGAAATGGAGATCACTTGTGTCATTGACAGGTTCAGAGTGAGTGATCAGCATTCTGCTGTTTATTTTGGAGTGAACTGTATTTATAAAAGAGTACTTGAGTTTTGAGCTATGCAGAAAAACAAGGCTTATGTCTCAGAAGGTAAGCAGGGTTCCTTATCAGCAAAGCATATAGAACTTTCTGTTCTATTACTATTCCTATTCTATTCTACCATGACATATATACATAAAAAATCGTGTGAAAAAAGTTTAGGAAATACAGCTGACCACAGCATTTGTTTTTAGTGTTGTTGTGGTTTAACCCCAGCCAGCAACTAAGCACCATGCAGCCGCTCACTTCCCCCACCACCACCCAGTGGGACGGGGGGAGAGAATCGGGAAAAGGTAAAGCTCGTGGGTTGAGATAAGACCAGTTTAATAGAACAGAAAGGAAGAAATGAACAATGACACTAATAACAACAATAAAGCGACAATAATAATAATAAAAGGATTGGAATACACAAAACAAGTGATGCACAATGCAATTGCTCACCACTTGCCAATCGATGCCCAAGCAGTGTTCCTCCCCTGGCCAGCTCCCTCCAGTTTATGTACTGGGCATGACGCCCCTTGGTATGGAATATCCCTTTGGCCAGTTTGGGTCACCTGTCCTGGCTGTGTCCCCCCCAACTTTCTTGCACCTCTCCAGCCTTCTTGCTGGCTGGGCAGGAGAAGCTGAAAAGTCCTTGACTTAGCCTAAACATGACTTAGCAACAACTGAAAACATCAGGGTGTTATCAACATTCTTCTCAACTAAACCCAAAACACAGCACTGTACCAGCTACTAAAAAGACAATTAACTCTATCCCAGCTGAAACCAGGACAAGTGTGTAACTGTGATTTCCTTTCCTGAAGACAGTTAGATAGCATTTTCTATCAGACTGAGTCCCCTCAAAGTGTGACATTCTAGAAATCATGATTGTATTTTGATCAAGTTAAAATGCTTTGGTTTGGGTTCTGCTGATCAAAATTCAAACCTTACACATTTCACACCTCCAAGCTTCTCTGTTTGCCACCGAATCTTACAATCATGGATAATCAAAGTCAAACACATAGATAAAAGATGAAGATTACTAACTGCCATGCTGCTAGAAAGTGAAATGCTGATTCTCAAACAGAGCACATGCATATAAATTGCTTTTATGATCTAAATCAGGAAATGATCTTTCAACCTTTAAATATGATATAATCTGTTGAGAATGAATGCCCACATCAGTGGATATAGACCCAAGAGGAAAGCCTCTGAATATGTTATTTTAGAGTTTAGTAGGTAGAAGGGGTGGCAAAGTAGGCCCTCACTACTGAAAGAAAGAGCCTGAGTGGAGGATGTGACCTGGGAAATGAACACCAAATCTAGGAAGCAAATAGTTCTTGGAAACAGGGATGCCAAAGCCTTTGCCAGCCAAGTCTGATTTATTAGACATTCAGTTCTTGCTGAGTATCACTGATTTGTGTTACACTGCTAAGAGTAAGGAGATGAGTGGCTATTAACATGATTCAGAAAGACAAAATATATTGCCGTTATACTAAAATCATATATGACCCCAGAAATCTAGAAGCTTCTATAGAAATAAGCAACCTTTGCATACTTAACAATGCAGAGCTGGAAAACACTTTCACTAGACCACTGCAGTGATGCCTCATTAAGAACAGATATATCTGTCACATACAATCTTCCTTCTTCCCTCTTTTGTTGTGCATAGGGAAATTGAATAATAATACTATAGTTTCCAAAGCAGATCAATAATATCAGAATACTCTACCCTTATTTCAGGATAGTATGCCCACATGTGTAATTGTATGAGTAAAACTATGGCAATGTTTTGATTCATCTAGAATTATATCAGCCAACATTCCACAGCTGGACAGGCCTATGGCAGAGCATACAAATTGCAGAATCATACAATATAATTAAAGGAGGAAGGGAACTCTGAAAGTCACCTGGGTCATACCCTGCTTAACACCCAAGTGACTTCAAAATTATATTAAGTTGTTCTGGGCCTTGTCTAGTCTCAATGGAAATGCCATGACCTCTCTTGGTCCTTCTCTGATTCCTGTGTTTGACCACCTCCACTGTGAAGACTTTTTAATATAATTATTAATATATACTCATCATAGAATCAGCTTCTCTTCATGCCTGCATTCAGGAATGCATGCAGAAGTGCCTGCAAATGTGCTCTAACCAGGAATAACATAATACAGAGCAGACAGACCTTTCTTTGATAGCCAGAACAGACAAGAGAGAACGTATGATTTACCTGGGTAGTACATAGTGCATCTGGGCCATGAGCAGGACTTAAAACTGTGTCGAAAATTCACGTTAGGCTTCAGAAATAATCTTGTGATGGCTTAATAATCACAAAGCTCATGTGTCTGCTTTTTCTTCACTGCCCAAAGAGCTCCAAGCCTCCAGGTCACCATCAGGTTATGTTTTCAGGTTTTCAAAGAAGGAGAATTCTTCTCTCCCTTGTTTATTTTTAAGCAAAACACTAACTGTGAGTCAAAAATATCCACTTAACTCTACAAGTTTAGGTTTATGAAAACAATTTGTTAAGACTAGGATCAAAATGGGAGAATTAGCAATGATAGAGAAACATCTGAGTAAAGCTGGGAAACAGAACCAGAGGCAATAACCTTCACACTGTTAATGTTGTAAGTACAGAACTTCCAAGAGAGGCAAACTGGTTAAATCTTCCCTGTAGTTTTGAATAAGTCTTTTAAAGATAGAGTGCGTGAGACCCCCAAGTCCTGGCAAATTTTCTTTATTCTAGGCCTGCTATATAAGTAGGATACCAGAGGATAATCTGTGAGAAAAGCTTTATGCAAAAAATCCTAAATAAAATTAAGTATACTAATCAGTTAAGAATTTAGTATGGAAAATTGCTTTCCTTTTATCCCACAGTTCTTCTATTGCCTTGTGTTAACATGTAAATCCAGAAGAGGAATAAAACTAAGAAAATAATACAATAATATACCTAGAAAAATCTTCTAAGCAACGATAGGGTGTAAAGCATCGCTCTAGGCCCTCTTTGTATGCAGACAGCTAGGAACAATATACTAGACTGCTGTGCTCAAAGGACCAGGTGCAATAAATTACTCTAGTTGCATTCATTCAATGAAACCACACAGGTTTCCTCCTTATTTCTGAAAATTCTTCCCCAGGCTCAGGTTTCAGGGCTGCTGTTTTTTTCCCATTTCCCAGGATGGAACAGAATGAAAAGGCAGGACTTGCCAGAGGTCACAGAGTGAAAAGGAAACCCGACTTTTCCTTTATCTCAAAAGTCTGTTCTGCAGCGTGAGCTCTTGTACCTTGGTCTCCCACATCCTACATGAGTCAGCCTGTCTTTCTGGCCCAGGGGGTGTTTAACTTTTCACAGAAAACGAGCAGGTCCAAAGAAGAAAAACAGAAGTGAAATGACCCAGTTAGCTCAGGGACTAGAGCACTCACCTGATTTGTAAAACACCAAAGTTTCACCAAAGTGAAACAGTGGCAGTGATGGAGGCTGTGAGTACACAAGCAGATGAGCAGCCCTGAAGACATGAAAGTGGTCAAATTGCATTGTGCTAGCCACCTAGGAGAGAAAAATCTGCACATTGAAAAGTGTAGTGAAGGGTGAGGCTTCTTCCTGGAAGGCAAGTAAGTGAGACATGGCCAAGCTTCCCCTGGATTTTGTAAATGCAAATGCACTTTTGGGGAGATGATGGTAAATCACTTTGGGGAATCGCCATGGTAAACCACTGGGACAGCTGGTCCTGTTAAGGACACTCCCCTGCGCCTGTCAGTGAGCTGACACACGTGCCAGAGATGTGGGAAGCTGGTGGTAATTAGGGAGTTAAGTTTTGGTACTTAAAACCTGAACTAAAAAGCAAGACAATCTGTGTTGAGCATAAGGTCAGGACACTGACTGCACCAAGAGATCTCAGTGGCCCTGACCAGCTTCACCTGGGGCCTCCACCCACAAACCCTGCCCACAGGCCCAGCAGCTCCATTTCAGCCCAGCCTGGGGCTGCTCTCTGGCCTTGCCACAGCCCTGCCCTGCCCTGCCCTGCGCTGCCTGGCTGGCTGGCTGGCTGGCTGTAGGCCCTGCAGGCTGATGTCCTGGCTTGTCCCCATAGCCCCAGCCATCCTAGGCTGTGCCTGACCCTTGTTCCCCTTACTGGGCCTCATCCTGACCCCCATGTGTGGGCTCATGCCTTGGTCTGGGGGCTCAGGATCTGCCCTGGGCTGGTCAGAGCAGGATCCAGCTGGTTCAGGAGCTGCTGCATGAGAGGCCCGTGCCACAGCCAGTCGGGGAACTGGTTGTGAGGTGCCCCCACGAACAGGGAAGAGGAGGAGACTGGTACATGGGTGGAAGCCGTGGTGGGCAGGACCCCAATGGTTCACACCACCTGTCTCCTCACAGGAGGGCATTCTGTAGGTTCAGATTATTTTACACATTACACAGTCCCTTACGGGGCATGCATGATGCGGGCTTCGTGCAGTAACATCATAGCGATTTTCCATTCGTGCTGGAGTTGCTCTTCAGTTTCGTTTCTGGTGTCTGGTCTGATTTTGATCTGTGCGGAAGTCAGTTGTTGAGCAAGCACCACAGCAGTGATTTCTTCCTTGAGCCCAAATGCTATCTTCACCACACCTAGTGTTTAGAAGAGTGAGCTTTGATATGCACGGTGACGGCACGGCCCAGCACGTAGCTGGCTGGAGTCCAGTATCTGCTTCCGTCTGTGGGCCCACTGAATTAGCTCTTCATTGCAAGCTGCTTCATCTTGATGTTTGTGCAAAGTTGTCAACTGCTTTGATATCTGAAGACAAAGTGAGTAAAATGAGAAAAGAACTATTGTTTCGGTTATCCCTCTAGATTTTAATGTTGTTGTTAGGTTTGCATAGGCCTGAAAAGCTTGGGTAGTTTTCAAAGGTTAAATCAAACAGCCAGCTCTCATGACCTTTGCCTTTTGATTAGTTTCCTGAGTTTGGATAAGACTGAGTCTGATTTTTTGTCTTTTGAGACCCTGTTCAATGAGACATTTAAGAACATCTGGCAGGCCTGTGTTTTGCCCTATTCATCTCAGTGAGCCTAGCCAAGGCCCCAAGTTCTTTTGAGCTTTCTTGCACATTTTGCCCTAGAATGCTGTGAAACTGAGGATAAACCTCCTTATGTTTGACAAACATTTTTGTTTCCACACTTGTGCATATCTTTGGGCAGAGTCCTCTCTTATTTTTCCTCCAAACTTTAGGGCTCAATTTCACAAATAACTTTCTCCCTTTAATAGACTGAAGCAAATACATAGAGTCAAACACCCTGCCATCAAAACTGCGGATGGTAATGGAGGAAAGGCAATAATTTCTCTAGTCCGCTTTTTTGATGTTATTCCTGCTCATTTTTGTCACCTCTTCTACCTCCGGAGACCACCAGACACTGAGGATGCTGACTAAAATGAAACAAGGGTAAGAGCATGGGGAGGGGACACCCATTAGGGGCAGCCTGCACTAATGCCTGGATAATCCTGGCGCTGCAGATAGATGACAGCCACTGTCGATCTGTGCTGTGGTCCTTTAATGAAAGACTTGTGATGCCTTAGGCTGTAGAAGAGATGTCTAAGGATGTCTTCAAAGAGACACCCTGCTTCTATAGGTCTGACATTTAATATTTCTTTGCATGATCATTCACACGCTGTGAATACTTGAATAAATATTGTAAGTGTAGATACTTTTACATGGTCCCTACCTGGCAGCCAATAGTGTTTAAAGTAAATGAAGTCCTCTAGCAAAGCCAGATTCTATGCGCTATGCAAAATGTTTTTGTGAGAATAAGTTTTAATTCTGGAGGAGTTCCTTTTCCAGCTCTATTATTTGCTAAAACCCAGAAGATAACTATAAACAAGGGATTATCATAGTCTGGGTGTGTATCTTAGGCTCAGTTCTTGGGCGTATGCTGTTTAATATTCTGAGCAATGATGTGGAAGGAACTATAAAATCATGACTGATGAAGTCTGCAGATGACACAGATTTCTGGATATATTAAATAAGGAAGTCTATAGAACAGTGGTACACAGATCCGTAGCATTTGTAATATGCATGCACATCCACTTAAGGCAAATATGCAGTTGTACTTCTCTTACCAAAACACAGGCTAT
The DNA here is from genome assembly GCA_034782735.1 of Sagittarius serpentarius. Taxonomy (NCBI): domain Eukaryota; kingdom Metazoa; phylum Chordata; class Aves; order Accipitriformes; family Sagittariidae; genus Sagittarius; species Sagittarius serpentarius. The sequence goes on from JAVKLA010000084.1 coordinate 28,818,083, forward strand.
ACTTAAAGGAAGGTGACAGTGCAAAAGAAGTTTTCCAAAAGTTTGGATGTTCACAGTGTACAATCAGCAAAATTCAATATCATAAATGGAAGGGCTGATCTGATTTGGGGGGGGGGGGGAATACTGAGTCAGCTATGGGAGCTATAGTCAACCAAGCATTTTTGCTCATTTGGAGTATCTTATTTTAGTCTGGAGTCAAAGGTTCAAGAAATTTCCCAAAAATATTGAAATGATATGGAAGAGAACAGCTAGAAGAAGCTTAGAATATTGCAAAGCATTATATTGTTGGATAAATAATAAGCAAAAATGCACTTAAATGTCATAATGCCTACAGAGAATGAGGCCAAAGTAAAGGAAGTAGAAAAGGTAGTTTTAAATTCTATCATTATAAAATTACTGACTCTTGGATTCTATAAATTGTATAAAGGTGTGAGGTTTCTTTGGTTTGTTTTTGTTTTTTTTAACACAGTTCCGCATGTGGTGGAATAATTTTCTTGTGTGTCATAATTTCCTCTCTTGTTAGAGCATGCTAAAAAAAGAAGTACTTCCTCAGGTTTGTAATGATACCTTACAGTTGCCAGTGAGGTGGGGCTCATTAGCTCTGCTGCTTCATGGCATTACCAGTGTCTTTTGTTAGTTCCTCACACTTCGGCTGTTTCAGTACTTGCAGATGATCTATTTGCTCTGACACTGCTTTTGCCGCTTCTTTCTAGGAGCAGAGCACATCACTTTCTTCCACTTTCTGTGTACCTGAGCCATCCTGCCCTTCCCTTCACTCTGTCCCAGGCTCTGTCTACCTCACATGGTTCTGTCTTTGCAGTTTCTCCACAATCATATTTCCAATTCCTGCTGCTTGCAACTTGGTTTCCTCTCCTACTGCCACACTGGTCTCTGTTCCAATACGCTTTTCACATGGCTGTATGTCCGGATCTGAACTGGACACTGTCATTCTCCTACCTGTCTGTGCCCAGTGGTATTGGGGCAGCAGATTGACAGTGAAGAGGAAGCAGGATGCCAGATCTGGTTCCTCATAATCTGCCTGTTTAATCCCTAGCAACACTGTGGTGCTGGGTAAATGAGGCTTTGCTCACATACAGTTGGTCTCGATCTTGCTGCATGCACTTAATGCAGCCAGAATAAGAAATTCAGTCACAGGGATATGGCCAAACTGTCTTCTGGCCAGAAGTCTGATTTTTGTGAGGTTGAAGAGACACGTTGTCATAAAGCATGTTTTTGATAAATGCACTTCCCCCCAAGCGAATTATAAGCCCCCTTTTTTAAAGGGAGAGAGTACTAGCCTCTAATGAGGAAAAGGTCACTAGAATTTTAAAATACATACTGAATAGAATTTTTGTCTTTTTGGGGGGAGTTTCTTTTAAATGACCAGCGTTCTGCTTGGAGTACACCAGGAAAACCAAACCTGAGGCTCATAATCCTATGAAAAATGTTGTCCCAAACTGTTCAGTTTGGCTATATGATTAGTAACAGAAGACAGCAGCAGAGTTCTACTTTTAATTGCTCAAATTCTCAAAAGTAAGTAGCTACTCTGCCTCCATTTCAAGACATTCAAGTGCTGAGCTCCTGATGGCATCTGAAAACCGAGCTTCTTCAGGGTAATTTTAAGATGGGCAGAAGAAGTGAAGTGTCCTTATCACCTGACACTTTAAAATGGAAGGCTTTCAATTTCTACCAGGTATCTGTTGTCTTTTAGGCAGCCTTTGAGTAAGAACTACAGAAGGGTGCCTTTTAAATGTTTATCCATGCATGAAAATATTTTAACTCTTCCCAGTTAGCTAACATAATCTCTGGTATTTTGAAGGCACTGAAAGATGCAAACTGTTGTAACAGAAGTCTCAGCTCTGGAAGCTGTACATAATCTCATTTTTTGTAATGATTTCTGTGAGTCAGGGCAGCTTCCACTGTGGGATGAATCAGTGGTAGCTGAAAATCTCTGCACTGCACTGCATTGTGTAGACATGTCCTGAGTCATGTTCTTTGATTGCCTCAGATTGCAGCTGTAGAAAGTACAAGGATGAAAGGAATCCTTCGCAGTAGTATGACTATCTTAAATGGTGCCCTTTGACATTCCATGACTGAGAGCATGGTGTAAATGAAAGCTCAGGAGTTGTCTGGTTCTCAGGTTAATTCAGCAGAGGAGGGGCTGAACAGGGGTCCTGTAGTCATTCAGATTTGAAAGTGATGGAGGGTGCAGTTTAGGCAGCTTAAATATTTTTCAACATCTCCAGGTATGTCAAGGTAGGGTCCTTAGCATGGGAGCATCCCAAATCATTAGCCCTTCCTGAAACCTGTGTGTAAAAACTAGTCTCAATATGGAAGAGACATAATCTCAGGTACATAGGGATGAAATATGGAGTATAAAAGTTTCTTTAGAAATATAAAAGGAATCTATAAAAGACCATCTAGGAAATTCCCTCAAATTTCTGAAAGGGTTTAAACTTTGAGGAAAATAAACTTTTTCTCTGAGGTTGTTTCTTCATCTCTTTATATCAGGATTCTTTGAGTGTCTTATGTGGTGATGGATGACACTGAAGAATGAAATCTATTTATCTACTATTATTGCAACGATTGTTAAAGAAGCATCATGGTTTTATTGCCCAGCTATTGCCAGCAAGAAACTTCAATCTCCCTCAGACTAAAATGAGTTGACAGTGAAATGATTGCAACTAGGTATTCCCCTCTGTTAACTCTTCAACTTTGAAATACATGCCCCTCTACTGGAGGCCAACTTGAAAGTTTACTTTCAGTTAGATACTGGACAGAAGACTCAGGATTAAATCCTGGTTCTTACAGCCTATTCACATAGTGATGGGTGGATGTTCTAGTGTACATTCGGATGTTGGCTTGGACACGCTAACTCTGATGCAAAGAAATTCAAAGCAACTGGGGGATAGAGAGCCAGACTGGCTGTGTAATCACCAATCTCAGTCTGGACGCAATCTAGTCATACTTACAGAGCACAGATCTGGTAAGTCAGGATGAGAGGTGTGCTAGCTCAAGGCATTGTCGTAGCATGCTGCCCTTGCCTGTACGAATGGTGATTTTTAGTAACACCAGGCATTATCAGGTGGTTCAGGGCCCTGAGCAGCAGTGTACAGTTTGGAGATACAGCTACTTCATCTATAGCCTAGAGACAAAAATAATTTCTTTTTCTCATCTTCATCTGTTAGGACTGCAAGGTCTTTCTGGCACTGCCCATCTGTCAAATTACTTTTGTACTACACCTTTTCTGACTTGATGCTTGATCTCAGCAGATGCACAGTCCATGGGTGGCAATAAAGTCTTGTCTGACAAATGCAATTTAGCTGCAGCCTGTCATGACTCAATAAAATGCACTGGTTTCCAGGTTGCTAGTGGTTTACTCACTGACTTTGACCTAAGAGACCTTTAGGACATGACCCATTTTGCCTTACAGAGCACCTCTCTGCCAACATGTCATCACAGCAGAGATCAATCAGATTGTCTCCACTAGACCTACTCATTGGGGAACCAAAACAATTGCTGAGAGCCCTGCCTTTGACCATCAAATTTTTCCTCAGTCCAACAAGATTGCGTAGATTGGCAGGACAATGAACATTAATTATATTTCGGGTGAGGCTTCTGTGGGTGGAGAAGAGCACAGGTCATTGGGTGTGAAGAGCTTACTTTTGCAGCCAAATAAATATGAATATATAAGGTGGGTTTATCTTGTTCCGCAAACATGAAAATGTTCAACCCACAAGATGACTCAATAAACAAAGTTTCACTGCCTATCAAGAAATGATGCCAATGGGGAAGGAGGAGATGACAAAACTCATTGCCTAAAGATGAAGGTACTCAGTGCTTGCAGCTGAAGGTGCTGCCAGCTTCCACAAATTCCTCTCTGCTCTGAAGATGACCCAAACCAGAGAGCAGGAATGCACAGCAGAAAGAGCGGCTCTTTCCTAAAGGAAGCGATGCTAGTTGAGGCAGGCAGGAACTGGTCGCTACTGTGGGGCAGAGACCTGTTACTCTGGTATGGGTGTCTTTCCATTCTGACAGCAGCATGTGTGGTGAAAGAGCTCTTGGCCACCTGTCTCTGCTGTAAGGATTCCTCATGGATTTCCTGTGTGGCAACTTCTGAGAGAATTCTGCTGTCTATTCAGAAACTACAGACCTTGCCATATGGCTGCTATACAATAAATCAAGGCACACACACACACAAGTCTGCTGCTAACCACCCCACAGCAGTTTTGCTTTTGCTTCATCCACGATATCATAAAAAGATCTAAAAGCCTTACATCTTAGAGCTTTATTAAGTTGGTCTGTGTTCAGACAGACTGGACAGAAGATGCATGTTAAACAAATCAGAAGGAATGTCTGAGCGCACCCAACTGAAACAGATTTGTTTTCCAAGTATAAAAGAGTTTTTTCATCACTCTTGGCACATACATTTCAAAAGTGTTATACTGCAGGAACTCTTATTCTAAGGCTTCTTTGTGGCAGTAGTTGAAGGATTAAGGGCTGCTTGTTAGAATATATTTTTATTTCAAAGGCAGTTGTAATCATAAGAAAGTGCTGGCTGTATAAGCCTTTGGCAGAGGATGCACATGTGTAGCCAGGAAATCTCTCTCTTGGATCCCTAGTGGGAGATGTCATCTCTCTCAAATAACCTCTGTTCTATGGCCTTCCAATTAATGACTCTTAGGTAGTAATGAGAGAGCAAAAGCAAGCCACTATTTAAATATGGCATGTGACCATCCCAACCTCAGCTGGGCCTGCTGATGCTGCAGTACAGGTGTATGGTGGTGGATAGCTTCCTCTGTATAACTGTGGAGGATAAAAGGCGAGGGGACTCATTCACTTACAGCAGAGAAATGGGCATTGCACTGAACCAGCAATCTCCTCTGCATCAGTAGGTGAAGTCTTATAGTAACAATGATGTGATTCATGAACTCAGCCCACTTCCAACTAGGCTGTGGTCTCCCCACATCCCCTGACTGGCCCGATGGGAATGTCTCTTGAAAATGCTGATGGAGGGATGGTAAAAGAAAGGAGTCCAAACTGTTGCCAGTCTGTAGCAGGCCAGCATGTTTTCCAACAGCTCAAACCTGCATGAATACTCTGGGACCACTTGTGGGAGACCATTCACTGCGTAGATGTAGCCATCATTTCTATTTGCCTCAGACTGCAAGAAAGCACATTCGTTATCCTGAGAAGCCTGTTGCCATTTCTCGTTCTGATTGTAATTTTAGACAAATAAAATATTTTTCCTTTCCAGTGGAGCTCATTTAGCCAAGCTGCTTTTAATGTTCTAGTGCAGACTTGTTTGCCTCCACTATCTGTGATTTTAATTTAAGGACTGGTGAAGCCTTTCTCCCAGGACTTGCAGCAGCAATCAAATCACTGATCTTGCTCAGTTGCACCGGGAGGTGGCGGTGTGTTATCCCCGCTAACTGGGCTGGGACCAGCCGGATGGCAATCGGCAGGGCCTATGGGGCTCCCGCGAGTTCATATCCTCTGAAAGGCCACTCCTAGAACAACAACAGCAACAACAAAACCAAAACGAATCTTTTTGGATTTTAATATCTCTCCATTCTTTCTGGTCCATAGGATGCAGAGGGCAACACTTTTTCCTTCTCCAGACAGAAGCCTTTGCTGTGTCTCTGGATGCTGCTACTTGCATCAGCCAGTAGCTCTCCCATCAGCCAGTGCCCTTGCGGGCTGCGGTGTCGGTTGGTGTCTGTTAGGCAGGTTTTCTGGTCGGTGTCTGCCCAGAGAGCTGCATGTTTCCATTCCGGCTAAGACCACGCCTGTGAGGATTACTTCTGCCTTCACACATTTCCAGATTTGTGATCCTGCTAGTCTGATCAGTTCTTAGTTCCTCCACACATTTCCAGATATGTTATTTTACTTGTCTGACCAGTTCTTAGTACCATAGTCCCGCAGTGAAATAACACCTGCTTTGTCTGATATCGTTAGCTATTTCCTGCCACAGTTCAGCATTTATGTTGTAAAAGGCATTCGCCTTTGGTGTGGCTTGTGACCGTTTGGGACCTATCTGGAAATGGCAGGGTCACACCAACGGCTGGAGACGGAGTGAACAGACTCAGTGGAGCAGGCTTTCTGCTTCTTGCCCTCCTTCACCAGCTCTTACCTCTAACATTTCACAGTTAGCTTGTTATGTTGAGAACTTTCAAGCTTTACAAACTTGTAAATCACAATTGCATTTATCTAGAGTTATTAACTGGAGTTATTACTAAGCTACTTTATCTTTGCACCTGCAATAAAGGAGTGACATTTCTAGCAGCTATACAGTCAGTCTATTCAACCACAGCTAAATTTAATTTTAAATATAAAAAATTAAAAAGCTCAAAAAATGAAGGACCCTTTATTAGAGCAAAACCCATCTGAGCTCAGCCCAGTGATCAAAAGGTATTTTACTGGCTTTCTCTAAATCACAGGCTCCAAAATACAGCTTCCAGTACACCACCCAGGGATGCACACTGACTGCTCTGATGCATTCATGAGAAACAAACAGCACAGAAAATCTGAATGCAAATCAGACATACCAGAGCAGATTGAGTGGTGTCTCAGTCAAGACTTGTGGTTCATGGAAGGTAGAGTATTTGTAGAATGCTGTCAAGAATTCAGGAGTAGGTTTTACACACCCACTGCTACCATTGGGGAAGTCTAGGCTCAGTTTCCTAAATCTCGTTATTTCTCAGCAACAGAAAAAGGAACACAGACCTGGAGGGAGCCCCGAAGTGACCAAACCCAGTCCCTCTGCAATCACAGCAACTAGGCAACCATTGAGATACACAGTCTCTGAGTCCGTCTCTGTTATGAAACAGAAGACAAGGAATCACTCTTTCACCAAAGAGAAACCTCACTGGACCAAGTCGGTCTCCTCTGACTTGGGCACCGGCTGGGCTGTTAAGAGAATGCCATGGTACTTAGTTGCTAATTATTGCCATTGGTACTAATTGGGAGGGGAGAGGGAGAAGCAATAGGGAAGGGCTTCTTCCTTGGCAGGGGGAAGGTACCAGCTCCCACAAGTATTTTCAGTGTATGGAAGTGCTTATCTTCTGGTGAAAAATATTCCCTTTTTCCATCAAAAGTCCACAAGCAAAGTCCGGTATTTTGTACTTTGGTAATGGCCAGCTTCCCTTTCTTAAGGGTAAGAGGAGAGCTGGTCACAATTTTTCAGAGGAAAGGAAGAACCTTATTCATGGGAAATTCTGAAAGGAATTTCTGCAGGAAAGTGAAGTGGTCTTATTCCCCAGTTCTGACAAATCACAGTGAGATGGTTTCTTTCAGCATTGTACAAGAAATAGGGAAATTCATACCAGGTCTATGGTAGACTCGTGCCTGTCTGTTCCTGACAGTTTCTACACAGAATTTCCTGTCACAAGGCATAACATCATGCAGCATACATTTATTTCTTCCCAGCAATATTCTACAGGAATTTGAGGTGCAAATGGCTAATGATTTTAGTCACTGCTCTGGGAAATAAGTGCGCTCATCCCAGGATGGCTTATGTTCATTTTCCTTCCTCATGCTGGAATTTTCTAGAGAAGTAAATGACTACATCTCTTACTCAGCATCTGCTTGACAAACTGGAACAGACTCTGCTTGTACTTGTGTTGCTAAGGCAGTAACTGCCACGCTCAGGACCAGGAGCATAGTCTTGCTGTGCAGAGGAGAGCAGTAGTGCCTCCCAAAGCCACTGGTGCAAATGGCACCCAGAGAGAAGCCAGCACAAACTCCTTCACAGCAGTCCTGGTGCTGGCTGTGACCACAGCAAACACAGCAGGAGACTGAATGTTGAGCTCCATGGATGATGATCTGGCTGTTTAAATCAGAAGCCACCCTGAGCTTTGAACACTGGTGAGGTAGCCCCAAACAGTAGAAATTAAAGATTCAAAATACATTGGTCAGCATCAGTATAACCAAATTATAGGGAAGAATACAGTTCTGCAGGAGATGGCTTTGGCATCCTGCCTCTCTCCTTGCTCCAGACCCCTGGCAGCAGGCTGGCTGGGTTACTTGAAGTGGGATTTGATTATGGCCTGCCAGCCAGAGCCTCTGCTGCCCTGCTTGACTGCACAATGTGAGTGTGACAGGACAAGTTCACTGCAAGGGAAACTCCACTGAAGTCAAGAGACTTGTACTAAGAACAAATCCAGCCCATCATTAGGCTTTTTTTCAGGGTGAATTAAGTGTTGATGCAAGCAGGCGCAGATCCCACTGTGGTTGGCAGCAGTCTTTCAAGAGACTCGGGCCTGCCTTTTCAGTGCTGCCCTGCTCTAGGACGAGCCAAATTGCTCTTGCCACATGACATTCCTCTGCAGGAGGAGATGTCTTTAAGGAAAAGTATTACTAGTGCTTATAGCTGTGGAGAAAACTTCAGATCTCTAAGAGGAATATATGTCACTGGTAAAATACTATTTTCTTGGTACTGCAAGCAGTGTGGAAAACTAGTTTTGAGACATCCACATGCAGTTATCACAACCAAGTTACTAGTGTTACTACCACAGCAGTGCATTTGTCAGTTCTGTTTTGCCACTGATAATATTACAGAAGCATCCAGCTAATTTACTTGTCTCATCATCCCAAATGACCTTCTGTGGCAGTCTGCCTAGCACTCATTGCCTTCCCTTCCCACTGTTCCCACTGTCTCCAACTGGGACAGCTTCTGCAGCCCCATGCTGGGCTATCAGCATGGAGATCAGAACATGTGAATTCTGATTTTAAATAAATAAATGAAAACAAATAGCACAGACACTTCTCTGAACATTGCATCAGTTGTGGTAATCACTTATAAAGGAGAAACATCCAGTTTTCAAAGATGTCTGCCACTAAGTTTTCAGGCTGCTTCATTGATCAGATATAGAAATCAGAGGGCCCGGCTGCAAAATAGATGCTCAAAGTACTCCAAGAGGTCCCCAGCAGTATCCCAGTTTTTTTGAGATTGTCTTCCAGGATTATTTTCTAAGATTTTTCTCTGATTTTCTTCTTTTTTGCAAAACACTGTCTGAGGCCAAATGTTCAGAATAACCAACCTCACTGCAGGATCTTTGTCACCTAACGTACACCAGCACAACTGCATTGCTTCCCCTGAGGCAGCAGAAACCAGCTCCAGGCAAATGTCTGGACAGATGTGGTAAAAATGGAGATACTGTTGGAATGGCATTTTTCCAGATTCCAGCAATAAATTTGATCTTAGTGTTTTTAGTGGTGGTGGCCATGACATTTTGCTGAAGATTAGTCGTAACACAAGGGGAGGTTTCTGTCCTTTGGTAATAACAAGCCTGAAACACGGGTCACAAAACACACAAAAAAGCCTTTCCATTACCTGCCTTACAAAACTTAAGGGACTTCTCATGCAAACACTGGCTAGAAACCATGGCCGTGGGCTGTACGAGCCTCTTGTTTACAGGCAAGCTTACCCCTTGGCAGTAGTATCTCTGGAATAGAACCTCTGCAGTTGTGCAGGATTGACATTGCAGTCACACTATGCTGCAGTTTTTTAAAGGGCAGAAATATATGTAAGTATTAATTTGTAAACAGCATTGACATATTAGAGATGGGAAAAATCACTGATACATGTGTGTGAATGGCTGAGATTTGTGCTTGCTAATGTGCTGTCTCTAGCATTTGGGATTTCTAAGAGAATGTTGCTAAAAAGGGATCTTATTATTCAAACTAACTGTTCCTTCGGAGAGCAGGGCGGGAGGGGGTGGGAGTGTTCTCTGAATGCAGGGAAATTCAGATGGTAAGTAACGTGTGATGGAGAGACTACAAGTGGAACCCAGCCAGGCTTTGATTATGCCAGTTCAGATCAACACAAAAGAATCAGTGACCTGCTGGATTTAAATGGCCAGCTTTAGTGGCCTGATTCTACCTTTTATGTTAAACCCCATCAATGCTTCTTTTACGCCACTTTACAAGCTCTTGGCCTGATTGAGGCCATAGAGAGTAAGCCAAGCACGCACTGTGGCTCAGGAGACACAACGCTGCTGATGTCAGGGAAACCCTGTCCACTCCTCCCAGTGCAGGATTTGGCCCTGGATGTCCACATCTGTAGGACAGTCCTGAGAGGTGGCAGCTTTCAAAGATGTACTGATTCATACGTAAGCATATCTCTTAACCATCTGCAGCCCTGGTCAGCTACTATGCTAGGAGACATGTGGAGGTGGGCAGCAGAGCAAATAAACAACAGAAATACATTTGCTTATACATGTGAACATCAGTACTCAGCATAGGTGGAGTGCATGCAGCTTCACCTGCAGGAACTGATAGGACAGGTTTGAGAGCTACTGAGACCTGTTTTGCATTTTCACAGACATGTATGACCACAGATAGATTACTTCACTTTGCTTTTTCATATTTTTACCCACCTGTAAAACGGGACCAGTTGTAGGAAATTAGGGCTAGGAGCATGCCCTGAGTCACTTGAGTACAACTCCCCATTAGAGCAGGCAGCATTAGCTTCATACTGACTTTAACTCAACTTCCAGTTCAGACGAGCAGAAAGGCCTTGAGCTTCCACTAACCTAGCCATCACTCCACGCACGTCCCTTGCCCTGGGCTGTGCATGGACAGGGGTTTTGGAGTTTGTGTTATACCCTGGCTTCTCTTTTACTTTATTAACTCACATGAAACTCTTCCATATTTGTACATGTGTTGATGTAAGTGAAGAACAAGAAGACTAGTAGGATAAAATAGTAATTTCAAAGGACTGTGCATTTAAATAAAGACGAGACAGCTGGTCTTGGTGCCAGAGAAACAAGACTGAGACTCAAGAGACTTAGGCTGAGTTCCTAATTCTGCTGGGCTCTATACAGATGCTGCGTTTCAACAGTTTTCCTCTACTGTCTGGCCTTGAACAAGATAGCATTTCTGAGGCTGCTTTTATAAAATGAGATAAATGTATTAATTCACCTACTTTACTAAGTCCAGACTGATCAGTTCCCAATGAGAGAGAAGAAACAAGTCAGATGTAAGTTGTTTTACTAGCTAAGAGGGTTAAAGTGGCATGAATTTACGTGCAGATTTATACATATGCATAAATACACATATACAACTTCTGCTCACAGCACAGAAGGGAAGGATGTGGCATATGTGTATTTCCACAAATAAGGATGATGGAGTTTTTTTAAGCTTTCCATAAATAAACTACAACTGGGAGCAAAGCAAAAAGCAGAATTTCATTATAAAAAGGATTAATTTTCTAAATCTCTGGGGAGAATAAATGGAGTTGTCTAGGCATGGAAATGAATTTTTTTACTATTGTACTTGCTATATTAAGTGTAGTTGGATCAAAATGATAGGCTGGCTTGTAAATATATGCAGTTTTTGACTGTGCTTTTCTACATTTAGTTATTTTGTGCCGTGTGGTGTTCTGAATGCAAATATATGGCCAGATATGTAGCTAATGGTGTGTGTTTAGTGATTTGTCTAAAAAGCACTAGAAACTGTCTCCTCTGTATTTGAGTTATGGCTGAGTAGGTTAGAAAGATCCCCAGTTTATGAATGCCCCCTAAGCCCAGGAGGTCTCCCAGCAGCCTTGCTGTTCATGAAATCTGTCTTTGTCACAAACAGCAAATCTTGGGCTATGGAATATCACAATCTCATTATGGGATGTCATCCCACAGCACAAATACATTATTCTCAGTGGATTTACACACAGCATAGCCAAGATTGCCACCCAAACATGACAGATGTACTGGGTCCAGATTTACACCGGAACATGATTTACACTTGTCAGGACAGTGGCAAGAACAGGCTGCAGAGAAGACTAGAAATACTGTCGAGAGAGTTTCTCCTTCATGGTTCCTTAGACACCATAATCCCTGTCCTGAAGCATGCGGAGGGGGAGCGAGCAGCTCTCCCTTGCTCTTTCAATTACAGCTGGATGTAGGGAATAATATCCTGCTCAGTATTTCTGTCTGCAGGGCCTGAGCTGTGCCTTCCACCTGCGGGACCAAAGCGTGTTACCCTCTACCAGCAAATAAGCCTTGTAATGTTCTTGTCAGCCCAGTCCATGGATCCTAGAGATGTATCTTAGAGGGTGAAGGATAATGTCTGTGTGTCTTGGTTTAACATTATCCCTAACCCTCTAAGATACATTTGATTTACCATTCCTTGCACCCACATCTGATGAACTTCTGTCCAAAGGGCTCAGGCCGTGCACGGAGAGCAGAGAGAGAAGGTTGTGATAGTCTGTGCTGACTGCCGGCCCCTAGGCAGTTCCACCCTCATAAGCACATGCCGTTCTCCAAGACTTTGCAGCAGTATGCAGTTCCCATTACCCAATTGCTACCAGCAGCAAAGCACGTCCAGTACCGTGTAGGGAATGACAGGCCTATAGAACAAAAGGCTAGAAGCTGAGCTCTCCAAAGGAGAAACCCTATAGATTTCTGTGCCTGTAGGGCTACGGGAGTGGACTGGAAATTTACTGAACTAGTTGCTATGTTGGGTTGTCAAAGGAACCAGATTAGGCAGGAGACAAGAGAGGGTTTTATTCACCCAGGAGGCCTCAAATTGTACTATGTGGAGCATGTCTCTACCACCCTGCACTCCCAGGGGAACCACTTGCAGTGGCTTTCCAGGCACAACTTGCGTGCCAGGGCAAATATCTCTTGGCCACACTGTCTGCTCCCTAGTTGAAGGCAGAGCTATTGGCTTTGCTGATGCTTGAAATCCTTCCTCCAGCTCAAGCTGGAGCCTACAATCCAGACCTGAGCTGCACCATTTACTGATGCAGGCAGGCTATCCAGCATCCCAGTGAATGAGAAGCAAAATGCTAATAACAAAAATAATACCAGTAAGAACAGGTTTGTTTTATTTAATTCAAGAACAGGCCTCCCTAGGAGATGGAAACATAATTGTCTGGGAATGAAGGTAAATCAAACTGAAACAGGGAAATCGGCTCCACCAGAGCCTAAAATAAATGTGAGCAGACCTCCAGGCTTCTGTGAGATGAGACAAGTGAGAGAGGAAATGATCCACTTAGAGCTAGAGGAGTCCAGATACCATATTAGCATAGAGGGGACAGCAGGAAAGGCCTTAGGGGATGTCTGCAGAGCTCTGTCCCCACACAGCTAGCAGGTCTGACGGTAATCAGTATCATGGCAGCCTGTAAGGCCAGCAGGAACTCACTGTTTGTAGGGCACAGGGAGAACACTTTCACTGTTTCTTTATGAAGGAGGCAATCAGAACATCCTTGCACATGCATATGGGGCAGGAGTGTGGGGTGCTGGTGGGAAGAGGACATACTCTGCTTTCTGGGGGTAGGAGGAACAGTGAGGGCTGCCCTGAAGGAGCAGGGAAGGGAAGGAAAGGAGCTTGGCTGGGATGTAAGCAGAATTTGGAGAGAGGAGTGCGAATCTTGGAGCTCACCCTGCCATCTCGAATGGGACCTGGTCCCCAAAAAGGGGGCAGTCTTCAACCTTTGCCTAAGGTTTGGACTATTACGCATCCCAAAAACATAATACCCTTTCACATGAGCAGCAGGCCACAGTGAAGTGCTGAAGTGAGCTCTCAATCCAAATTCAAGGCCACCCAGGGTCAGTGATCCTCCAGCCCAGCAAAATGGAAGCAAAGCAGAACAGAGCTGGCATATCTCCAACCAGCAACTTAGAACCTAATTTCCATTTCTCAGCTATGGGCATTTTAAGTCCGAAGCCTTTCTCAGTAAAGTGTCTGTGAAAATCAGGGCCTTTCCAATCCAGAGAGTTTGTTTATAGCTCAGGTCTGCGTGAGTCTAGTGCTTGAGTTTCCCATCTGTGACATTTTAATGGGTGAGCCATAGAAAGAAGAGTTCTGTATGGTGTTACAGTAAAATCATGGATTTATGTTTTAAATATGAGATATCCACTGTGCAAAATCAGAGTCAAGTATAAGATGAGTAAATGAAAAAATGAAAAGAAAATGAAATTTAAATGAAAAAAATCCCTGCATGAAAGTGAAACTCTGTTGACAGATTACAGTTATGTTCCTGTGGTCACCAGTGCAACTAGTCTGTCTCCTTGGATAGAAGTTAGTAAGCTAGATGATCACTTACCTCTTCATTTCTGCTGGGGATACCTTTTTTTGCAATGATCATGCCAGTACTGATTAATTCTGGGCTTTAAGTATTAAAAAAAAAAAGAAGTGACTCTTGAAATGCTGAAAAAAAATCGTACAGAGGAGAAATTAATAACGTTGCCTATGCAATGGCAATGTGATGTCCATTTACAAATTATGTGTATCAGACATTGCCTCTCCCTAAAACAGAGCAGGTTTGAATTCAGTGTATAATTACATTGTTTTTCTAACCCAGGGAAATGGGAAATCACATGCCCACCTGGGAAATGAGTATTTCTAATGACAAGGCAGCTGCAGAAGCAGCACACAGACATTGCTGTATCCCATTAGGTCAGAGTTGTGGGGGAAATTCTCAGAATTAAATCTCTACAGCCAGCGTTGCAGCATGATTGATATGGTTCCTGGTGCAGGGAACAAGGTGGGTCTCCTGTCCAGTCAGTCCCCAGTACTCAACTCCCCATTTGCCATCTTCTTAGGCCAGCAGCCAGGCTGCTGCGCTAGGAGTCTTGTTGCTGTGCTCTTCATGGCTGCATGCTGCCACACAGCTTTGAAATTTATCTGGACCTGTTTCTCCTGACAGATGAATAAAATTGCTTCTGAATGCAAAGATACACAAGATACAGCTGTGAGTAACAGCTACCCTTGAGCCCAGTATTTCACCTCATTGCCTAATCAGTTGGAAAGAGAAGCAGGAGCCTTCTTGATGGTTGAGGGACTGAAATATCAATGTTTCTGTGCTGAATGCATGCTTCACCATATCCTGTCTCTGAGCCTAGGCATTTCTGCTCACCCAAGATGTACTGACATTTACCTTCTATAATTTATTACTCTTCGGCTGTCCATGGGAGCAGCACCTCTTGAAATTCAAGTGATTTAAGTAGGTATCCAAGTATGAACTTCCTTTGATTTGGCTTCATAAAATGGTTCAGGGTTGCCCAGAGGGAGACACTCTGCTTTTGGGTTACCAGCATTTCCACCTGGAGTGAATCAAGAATGGCTTTTCCATCTTCGCTCTGCGACTTACTCTCTTGCAGGCTGCCTTTCAAAATCTCACTGACTAGCAGTCCCTGAGGTCATACACTACATTGTTACCAGAACAAGGGCAAAGACCCAGAGCAGGGGAAGAGTCCTGTGAAACCACTTGGCCATGAGGCAGTAGGAAATGGCTGCTACATTGCTCAAAGCTATTGGTTGGAGCCCAGTTTTCATCTCCAAGCAACCCAGTCTCATCTACATCCTGCCTGCAGTGGTTTGCCAGGAGCCCCATGTATTCCCTTCTGTTAAGCTTTCTCGATCACAACAACACTGTTACTTCATCCTGGGTTCTGCCTCATGACAACCCCTCCATGGCAGAGTGCAGTCAATAAACGGATTTACCTTGAGGTCTTCAGAGGATGTTAGATCAGCTCCAAAGTGTACTGGTGGCTCTTCCTAAATAGCATGTGTCTTAACTTTGCCAGGCAACCTTTCCAAGTGTCTCTGCTTAAAGTTAGTCTTCTAAACCCTCCTTTCAGCATCTGGCTGAAGCACCAGAGCCTTCTGAGACCTTTAGCTGACTGACATTAGTGACACTGCAGCTATGTCTCCAAGATGTCAAAATACACATTTTGTTTGGAGAAGGAAACTGTTGGGCTGAATTTGTTTGCAACAGAAACAGAGTTTTGCTATGAAGTTTGTTGTCTGTATAACAAGGAAAGGTTATGTTTTATTTACGGGTGATAGACCTGTGAATAAATACATCATTATTGCCCATAATCCCAACAGTTACTTCTGCTCTACAATAAAAGTGAAGCATTTCATGACAGTTAGAAATATGGCAAGGCAAATACCAGCCTTTTGAGACTCTGGAAAACTTCCTGGGTCTTTCAGTCTGTGTGTATGTGGGTTTCCACTGGCTGTGGCCAAAGCCTGACTCTGTTTCTGTAGCTTTCATTATTTTGCTTTGAGAAGAGAGGATTCTGCTCCTCTACTCTGCTCTCGTGAGACCCCACCTGCAGTGCTGCGTTCAGCTCTGGGGCCCTCAACATAAGAAGGACATGGACCTGTTGGAGAGAGTCCAGAGGAGGGCTATGAAGATGATCAGAGGGCTGGAGCACCTCTCCTATGAAGACAGGCTGAGACAGTTGGCATTGCTCAGCCTGGAGAAGAGAAGGTTCCAAGAAGACCTTATAGCAGCCTCCAGTACCAAAAGGGGGCCTACAGGAAAGCTGGAGAGGGACTTTTTACAAAGGCATGTAGTGACAGGACAAAGGGTAACGGCTTTAAACTGAGAGAGGGTAGATTTAGATTAGACGTAAAGAAGAAGTGCTTCACTGTGAGGGTGGCGAGGCACTGGAACAGGTTGCCCAGAGAGGCTGTGGATGCCCTGTCCCTGGAATTGTTCAAGGCCAGGTTGGATGGGGCTTTGAGCAACCTGGTCTAGTGGAAGGTGTCCCTGCCCATGGCAGGGGGGTTG
>JAVKLA010000084.1:28834707-28852186 GCA_034782735.1 Sagittarius serpentarius
AAAACATCAGGGTGTTATCAACATTCTTCTCATACTAAACCCAAAACACAGCGCTGTACCAGCTACTGGGAAGACAACCCTATCCCAGCTGAAACCAGGACAGATTCTATGAGAAAAATGTCTGCAGTTATCCAGCTTGGTCAAGGGTAATCAGACTCAAATATGGTGAGAATGCAGGACAATGCCTACCATGTCCCTAATGCCTTGAGTCTCACAATAAAAGGTTTAGATAGGTTGAAGGGTCCACTGAAACCCTGCCAATCAGCCTGTGACAATGATACATATCTGAGATTTCTACAGGCCTTCCACATGAAGGGAGAAAAATAAAATAAACGTGTGATTTTCACTTCTTTGAAAGTCTCCTTTCCTGCAACACCAACAGGAATGTGATGCTGGGTGAGTGGGTGCAGGACTCTCCATCTGTCATGCTGGCCAATATTGCCTTGTTTCTGTGTTTCTTCACAGACTTATGCTTGAGTGAGAGCTCTCTGAGGCAGAGAACCTCCTTTTTATTCTTTTTTTTTTTTTTGGCACAGCTTCTGACACAGTAAGGTTTGAATTCATAACCAGCTCTTGTGTGCTAGCATAAAACATTTCTGATATGAGCACTATTTAAGAACAAATCAGACTTCTAAAACTGCATGTTGCTCTTGTGCTAGGCTTCTGTGTACAGGTGAACTCCATCCTTTGAGATCTCATTATGGGGCAGGATTTCATGCTGTGAAGATGTGGCAAAAGCAACAGTTTAGGGAATTCTCATACCCTACATCTCACCCCACCTACCCACCTGGTTTTATCAGTGCAACTGTTTCTGAGGCCCATGCTAACAACCAGAATAGGGAACCGATCTGGCTTTATGAAGGAGAAAATGGCTAAAGAGTGAAACTGTATATTCACTGCTGGCCCACTAAGCAAAGTCTCAGACCCTTGTACAACATTGCAGCAAGTGAATGGGAACCAGCAGCAGCACTGAGTTGAGTGTGGGAATCAGTATGGCTTGATATGCTGAAACTCAGTCTGGAAGCGATGCTCTGAAGTCTTGTCTTCCTTCCAGTTTCTTTCACCCCATTAAGGTAATAAAACTTCCTACCCACTTATTAACAGCCAGCCTTCTCTGCTCTTAGGGGAGATGTTGGTTAGGAGAGAGTAGGAGCACTGAACTGACGCTCATTAACTGAATTGGCAGAGGTGCAAATCTGGGTCAACAGGGACCAGTCAGGTCAGGCCAGGTCAGGGGTGTTGCAAGACTCTGTTTCAGTGCTGCACTTAGCTGCCCTGCTTCACAAGCACTGATCTGCTTTCTTTTTCTTTCATCTCATGCAGAGCACAGAGTGCAAGGGGACAGGTGCCCCGCTTCCTGTGATGAGCTGAAGTTGGTGACTCATAGTTTGCTCATCTGTGCAGCAAAGAAATCAGTCAGTTGAGGTAACATACTGACAGGCATTTTGCCCCAAAGCTTCTCCAGCTAGAGCTGTGAGAATGGCTTTTGTTCTTCCACAATGGAGAGGAGATTTCTCATGTATATTTTAAACAGCATGCTGCAAGTGAGGACTGATTTTCCTTTCTAAATTCAGAGAAATTCTATTGAACTCAGTGAAAATTGCATCTGAAATCTCTCAGAGTGATAACAGGATCAGGTCTTGCAAGCTCTCTGTTATGCCTATAGGGTTAATTGCCATTAGGAAATTGATTTTCATTTGCCTCTGTCTAAATGAGCCAAGAGAATCCAACCACCATTACAAATAAGTGTACTAACACTGGTAGCATTGTCCTTTTCTGTCTACTGCTTCTCTCCTGTCCTGACTTGATTTGGACACAAGTGGCATCAGTCGCTTCCGGAGCAGCCAGGGTAAGTGGATGTGGCAGAGAAAGGAAATTGCAGGAGGACCTGACCCAGCAGAGAAGCAGGGAGACACAGCCAGAAATCAGTCCAGCAGAGGACTGTGCACATCTGCAAATCTAATGGAAGAAAGGGTGTGATTTTATGGCATCCCCTGTAATGCAAGAGACTGTAAATTCATTTATAATCCAAAGTGGACTAAAAATTTCAGCAGACTGTTAACAGAGGATGTGTCCACTTACCTCATGCTCTTACCTCACATATAACTACAGAATATCTGATGGCTCCTGGGTATGAATACAATTGGCCGGTGCTCTTGTGTTGTTGTCTGCTTCATCATTATATCTACAGTTCCATCCCATCCTTAATTTTGGTAACTGGGCAGGTACAAATTCTTGCATCTGCAAGGATTGGCACACACAAAATTGTATTTTAAGTTTGGAGGCCTCTTTTCACCCTCTGCTTTCACTGGAGAGTGCATAGTTGCTGACTATTTTCCCTTCTGGGATGGGGAACCCTCAAGTATGCAGATAAACCGCTTTGAAACTTCCTTACTCTGGCAGGCTCACACAGATCTGCTTGAGGAAGCCACACTGCAGTGGAATGTCCCAACACAATGTAGGCTGGTTAGAAAAGTCAAGCTGATGTAGTTAGAGAAACCTGCCAGCAAGAAAATGAGATTTAACTTACGCCTGACATCTTCATTGTAGGGGGTTATATGGGGAGAACTGGTGGCAACTACCCAAATTTTACAGTAAATCACACTGGTGTTATGGAGGTGGACAGACAACACAGTCATCAGTGTCAACTCCCCAACATGCTGCGAGGCACAGTTTTGATTACAGCTTTCCTGCTGGAAATTGAGTAAATATACTTAAAACAAAGCAAACTAAAAATTCACAGTCCATTAACAATCACTGAGCAGAACTGAGAAAGGAAGAACAGGATAGCTCAAGGAGTCCGGAGCTAAATTACCTGTGGAGAGCATAGATAGATAAGGATACACAGATCAGACTGTACCATAGTCAGCAGCCACTGTGTATTACAGCCAATATGTTGGTCAGCCAGCCACGTATCCACCTCCATAACACCTCTGCATTATGGATCTGCCCACCTCTGCTTGCCTGTTACATACGGTGCAGTGGGTGTCAATGACTCAATAACTTTTGCTTATAATATACCTGGGCTAGCCTGGCTGAAGGCATGATTTATTGTAGTTTTATCCATAATATTTTGCAAACTGTTCTTGTGTCTCTGTTTTACTCTTCCATGAGCAGCTGTTAAGAGTCTTTCTTCTGCATACTTAAAGTCTTCATTTTCTTCTCCTCTAGCAACATATTGTTCACATGCCCTGGTTGGAGTAATCAAAGGAACTTGAGAGATGGCTGGTTCATTCAGTTTGATTTTCTGCATAAAGGTAGGCTCTTTCTTTAAACCTTGGAGTAATGTTATACAGGCTTCCTCAAATCTCTCTTTTCCCACAAAATGAAGAAGCCAGCTCAAGATGCTGTTTGAAGTCAGATTGTAGCTGTCTATACATCAGTGGCAAATGCAAACACCTGCACTGAATTGCTATCACACTGGGCTCACAGCCACTGTCTAGTTTCATCCACCTGCTTCATCTACTTCAGTTCAGAGTTCTGTGGATGAGGAACTCCTTTTATTTCCTGCGTACATAGGGTCTGGCTGCCATACATTAATCTAATACAAGCCATAAAACCACAGTACAATTTACAGCTAAGTTGCTGAGGTATCAACCTGTTCCAGTGGATTTCCTGACGTTGAAGCTGATGTTTTAGCAGAAATTTTCTTATAGCTGTATAAAAGCATCTCTGCACTATGACAGTTCTAAGTCTGAGACAGTTTCCCTGCCATGCCCTTGTTTCAGCATACAACCACTTGAAAAGTACATGGTGGAAGGAGGGAACATGTTGGTGACATCTGACCACACAACATAATGCCCACATCAGGACATGCCGTTGTGCACATCTAGTTTCATAGTGGAGACAGGCAAGCAAGCCTATCATGTTTAATCAAACATGCATGCATACTATTGTTTTAGTCACAAGTGAGCCGAGATGAAACCATGGGTACCTTCCAAGGTCCTTAGTAAGCAGTAGCATTCCTCCTTGGCAAATAGATTGGGAAGCAGTCAGGTGGACATCTTTCCTCATAATTTTCTCAGGTGAAATGAGGCAATTTCTCAGGTCTGGGATGCCTTCTGGAATATATCAGCTAGCCATTGCTCTGTAGTTACTCCTGATGTACTTTGAGGACTCCTGTCCAGCTTTGGATTTTCTCTAAGCTGCACATAGTGAAACAATGAAGGAGAATGAATGAATGCTGTAGGAAGGTCCCATGGGTCCCAAAATTTATGAAATTCAGGCTAGTGAGTGGGTTCAGATGCTGACCTGGATCAGGACTGAAATCTTGGCACTTAGCTACATCTCTAGGAGCTAGCAGCTAGGACTGACAGATTAAATTATTTGCTATTTCTCAGGCAACAGCTCCCAGCCTCCAGTGTGCATTCTCCTGTACCAGAGAGTTTTGTGATGTTCTGTGTTCATTTGTTCATGTTTATTTTCTGTCATCTGGTCTGTGTGCAGGACACAGACAGCACAGTGGACCAGTTTCTCGTGGCTTTCTCCTACTCTGACCATGTATGCCAAAACAAGTCTTTGGAAATGCCTCCTTCATAGGCACCTCCATCCCTCCCCATCTGCAACATAAACACCTACCCGGGCTTCTCAGCTTTAGAACAGAGCACAACGGGGCAAAAGGGCACACAGAGGTATTGTTAGACACCTCATTCTTCCCCACACTCCTGGCCTGAATACTGGCTAAAGCAACAGAGAACTAGGCTATGAGAGGGACAAAATTGCACTGGAGAGGAGGTGTGTACAACCATATGCAAGCAAGGCACGTGGACAAGATATCGGGCTCGGTGTCTTGCATGAATGGGATAGGAAACTTCCTTCTTAGTTTGCAACTCCTCTCCTAACCTTACTGCTAGCATTGCCTGCTGCCTTACTGTGTTTCACTGGTGGACAAAGTTATCCCTTCCCTTCCAAACCACATCATATGACTTAAGCTGTCACTGAAGGAGGACAGACATGGGCCAATCCACTGCAGACCTGCATGGGGTCTGTGCCAGGCAGTGGAAAGCTTTCCTGTGCTAGTGCCCCATGTTGTCAGCTGAGGACTTCATCTAACAAGGGATTCTTTATGTTCTAATGCCAGAATTTAATGTGGAAAAAAAACAATTAAAATGAATACTTCTCTGAGATATGCTGTGCAAGCCAGCCTGGAGAGGACAACATTGTACTCCTTTTGGTGTTATTGTAATATATTGCCCATAAGGAATAACAAATATCAACTTCAAATTAACTGTGATACACACACTGAAAGCTAAGTGGAGTGAATATGGAGAGACCAGAGATAAAACAGGCTGCTCTCCAGATATTATTCTGAAAATTAAAGTGAGTGGATAGAAGATACACATCACAAAAATAATCTATTATGCTCAGTGTACTAGAGCAGAACTTTCACCCTTTTAAACTCTCATTAAAATGCAGCCATTTTTGTTTCAAAGGATTAATAAGTTGGCTCTAAAGAGAAGAAAAATGTGATTCATGGTGTGCTTGGAATTAGATATTGTTAATTGAAAATAACCCTAGGCACTCACACAGTGCTTTTCAGTTCTAAATCTTGAAACTAGTTTTTTTTGGTGCATGACATTCATTCATGTAAAGGGGCTGCTGAAAGACGTGTGCAGCAAAAATCTCACCAAAAAGTACTGTGGAAGCTCTTGTTTTTTTAAACTGTGCACTAAGGCAAACATCACCTTTGGGCAGAAGGCTCTTGAAAATGTGGGGACTCACTGTCACATAGGAACAAAACACCTGTCTGTAAAAATAGCAGGAAATGATTTATGATGATTTGGCTACAGCTGAATGGATATTTGTACAGCTAGCTAAAACAAGCCCCTTGGAAACTGGAAAAAACACACTGGTGCAGTCTGACTTCTGTCACTCTGAACGTAGAAAAATAGTCATGGTGAAATGAGGACTTTGTAGCCATGTGCAAACTCCTAATCAAAATGAATGTAGAGAAGAAATTACTAGTGGTGGTTGTTGGCCACAGCGGACTTTCTGATGCTCTGAATCCTCCAGTTTAGCAGGAAGGTTCAGAGCATCATAAAGTCCACTGTGATCAATAGCCACAGCTAGGTTCCCCAAAGGACTTCCTCAAGAACTCAAAGGTAGGCAGACTGTTAAGGGACTTGATGAATTAGTGTCAGCAGCACTCAACTCACCTGCGTAGCAAACAATGTTTCTGCTTGGCAACTGGAGAAACAGGCACACACAGGGTGGTGTCTTGCCTAAGGTCACAGAACAATTTAGTCTGGAGTAAAATGAAAAACCCTTGAGTCCTGCCCTTTCCCCCGTCCTTCCAGTGTCAAATGAAGAAGAAGCACCATTCATGAGTTATGGTAATTTCACAAAGCATCAAGCAAAAGCCATTAAAATTAATAAAAGCAGAAACAGCTAATTCGGAGAGTGCTCTGTTCTTCTTTGGTCTCTGGAATATTACAGTGACATTTTGTAGTGGTGCTGTGAGGGTTTACAGTTTACTTGCTTGTACAGTACTGGCATTGGCATGTTGGAGTGAAGATTTAGCTTTGTAAGCCATTTGTTTCTGAACTCATTGCGACCTACTTTATCTTTTCTGCTAAGAGGCTGGGATTTAGAATGGCTGGGACAGTGATGCAATCAAAGTCACACTTCGGTACATGGAGGCAAAATAGGTCATTGGTATCAATGCTAGGCCAGGAAATTTTGCAGTGTGCTACCAGATGAAATAAATCACTCTGGAGTAAAAATGAAGAGGGCGCCACGCACTGAGAGGAAGGATCTGTTTGAAGCGGAGAGAGCAGGATGACATTTTTCATGTGGCTAATTGATGCAGTAATACTAGCAGGAAGTCTTGTTACTGATGAGTGTATCTAACACCTCCAACCCTTCCACCCTCCTGGGAAGCAGAGGTGATGAACATCTTTGATAAGCCATTTTCTGCGGGCTTCCATTCTTCACTAAGGCAACGGATGGCTTCTCACAGCCCTCCTAGACCCTAATGACCTTCTTGTACCATCAGCTGTGATCTGCCATCTACAGCTCCTGGAAACAGGAATATCTTCCCTTCACACTGTGTCTGGAAGGCAGATAATGAGATAGGGAAAGATACAGATACAAGAATCAGTGAAGACAACTAAATCCAAAGTGCTGTACTCAGTACCCAGCTTTGGCTCCGGGATCTCCAAGGAAGAGCTAGCTATAAGCTGCATGTAAAAGGCCAGTGATACTAAAACACTTGGCTCTGAAGAGATCTGGGAATGAGAAATGGCACACAGTAGAAGCTGTTACTGTTGTCATTTTACTGTGGGCAATTTGCTGTCGGCCTCAAAGAGTGGTGGAGGAGAAGGGTAAAGCGGAGGAGGCTGGAGGAAAAACCATTAGGATGGTCAGAGAGGGCACTGCCTGGAGTGGCGTTATGATAGGGCTATGGACAAATATCTCATACCAGAAACTCAGGGAAGTCAGTGAAAAAGCTCTAACTGCTCTCAGCAAGGTCAGGATTTCACAGAGGCCCGACCCTCAGCTTTATGTAGTCCAAAGTATAGGTCGCAGCCTCACAAGGGGACCTTCAACAAAGCATGGCACAGGAGTGATTTTTGCCTTTAAACTCTTCAATATGTCACCATGGCTTTCATGACCCATTTCTTCTCCTCTGTGTGTGACCTCTTCCCAAATCTCTGAAGTGAGTTCCCTGCAGAGGACATCAGTGCCTCTCCTGGGGCAGCAAACACAGAGACAAGAGGCAAAGAAACATTTGGGTTTCACAGGAGCTCAGTACAACATTCTAGAAACATTGTCTCTGCTTCCTGGACAAGATATAGGTATGCACAGAGCTGAGTTCATCCTCAGATGGCTTTCCAAGCACATTATGGGAAAAACACTGGCAGTGTTTCAATTAGCGCTCTGCAGCTCTCCAGACATGCCATGGTTCTCGGAGCTCTGAGTTCACTGCAACACTGAGCCTCCATGTGTTAATGGAGTAGGACCTGCTGCTGTGCGTAATGCCTCCACAAAGCACACGTTCCCTGCCAGCCTGGAAGGGAAGAAGCAGCAAAGTCACTGAAATTGTTTGGCTCTAGCAGAAGGTGGAGTTTAATGTCCTTTTGATAAAAATCACAAACAGGGAGCCTAATCCTTGGCCCTTACTGTCTCCTGAAATGAAGTAAATTTCCTACAGAAATGAAAGGAAATTTTATCTGAATAAACCTCCAGAATTTACTAGCTTTACTTTGCTTAAGTAACCAAGGAGAATTTAAACTGATCATTTATTTTCCTGTGGAAAAATCCCATGAACTGTAATAGAGGAGGCCCTGAAAGGCTTTTATCTTAATTACTGCAGAAAATTACAGAGAATTAGATCCTTTCTAATGGTTTTCTGAATCATCCTTTGGGATTTGATAGCAGGAATATAATTCGCTATTGAATTGTATAGACTAGCGGAAAAACAATGCCTATAGAAAAGTGTTCACTATCTATTAATGTCTATAGGGCTTCCCTATAAAAGGTTTCTAAAAGCCTTTTGTTTACAAATACTTCCAGGGGGTTCTATTATGCTGTACACCTCTGTTTATAATGCAAACTCATTAGTGTAATAAAAGCAAAAATACACAGCAGAGACCAGTGATCTGGTTTCTGGGAAAAAGGACAGCAGGAAATCACAGAAGACCATCCTCATAACCCCATGAAAATGCATCACATAGCCAAGAAAGGCGGAAAAAAGCTAAGGTTTTGATCCTGCATGGAGTTACTGCTGGCAGACCCTTGTTCCCACCTAAACTCTGCAGCTCTAGGGAGGTGCAAAGAGCTTTACTTTGGATTACAGCTTCAAAGACTAACACTGTAAATTGATAATGGAGTTTGATCATACCCTCGAAGCTTGCATGCAAGAAATGACGGCTGCATGTGTAATGCTGCAGTAACTGATGAATTCCTTGTTTACTTCCTTTAGCTGAGCAGCCTGGTCTTTCAACTGCAATTACAGATCTCTCCTGAGCAGACTCTGCTGTACAAAGCCTGTTTCTTTCTCCCCTAGTACTTGTCACACTAACAGCGTAGGACTCCCCAGACCTTGCTCTGTACCCTCACTCCCGCCTCACAGGCATCAATACTGTCACGTAACTATAAGGAGAACTGGGTCTTAGTTGTGCAGTCATTTGCTATAGATCCAGACCCACAGCTAACATACTTAAGCTTCTGAGGAATTCTTGTGTGCAGAGCATGTTGGGGTGCTGTCATGCACTTTGTGTATTTAGGGGAGATGCTAAGTTCCTCTTCCAAACTCCCTGGTCAACAGGCTTTAAGTAATGGCTATGCATTATCTGCTTTGGGACTTCTCCATTTCTGACGGACATTTCTGTTCCTTTTCCTGCTTATGCTAACTCTGCTTTTGCTCTGTTGTTGTAGAACCTTGAAGGAAAAGACCTTGCTGAGTGTAGTGGTATGCTTTTCAACAGCTTTGTTACTCTACCACCTGATGGGGGACATGCTGAACAGTGCCTGACACTAGCATTTTCTGCCAGAGTTCCCCTGAGTTTAAGCAGTACAGCTAAGGCTGCCAGATGCAAGTGTTTGCTGAGCTGAGAACAACAGAAGTCATAGGAAATGTCTAGGCATCTATCTTCATTCACCTCTTGCAAGTTCACAACAGGGCAAATGGAAGAAAGATGACAGCAACAATGTCAGGATTTGCCTGTGTCTGCAAAAGAGTTGAGAAGGGAAGAGGAAACACAGTGACTTTAAGTGACTTTCTTCCCAGGTGACAACACACCAAGCTTTCAGAAGTCACAGAGGGATTCTAGCACAAAGGATATTGTGGCTTTTTTTGAGAAAAATTAAATTGGGAAAATGTTACAAAGGTCCTTCTGTTGCAGGTACCCCAACATTGCATACCCATGCATTGAAAATCGACATGACAAAAGGTGTTTGATAATCTCAGACTAAAGGATGGTTTTAATTTCCCAGGGACCCATTTATATTTATTATTTGTATGCCAGCCGCTAGCACAAAACACTTAACAGTAAATACAGATCATTCCAGCAAGCAGAAAACAGCATGCCCGATACTGGAAGTAGAAAATAAATTATTTTAGTTATTAGATTTATAAGTTGAACTAAAGCTAGAAAAACACATTCATGCGTGTTGCAGTTCTCGCCAAGCCCTGGCTCACTAATATCTTTCTTTTGTGAAAAGCACAATTCCCTTGATTTTCCATAACTTTCCTTCTCCCCCGCCTCCCATTTTTTTATTATTTTTCATTTGCAATTGTCTGTCTTGGCAGACAGACAAGTCCTGTGTTCAGGACACAAACTCCTACTCCTTATTATAGACCACTAAAATGTTTTATCTGACAAATTTGCAGTCTGTCACAAGCATTACAGGAGATTTTTTTCATTATAGATTGTTGCTGCCTTTTGTTTATCCATCTCAGGTCTTCCCTTCCTCAGATACGAACCTATCTACCAGCCAGAGCTGTGCTGAATGCTGCTTCTCAGCAACACAAAAGACAAGCTCTTAAAAATGCCTGCAGTGGCCAGATGCAGAAAGGTTTTTAGTGAAGTAGGGCAGTTAAATACAGTACAGAGCTCATGCCTCCTGGATTTCATTTTATGTTAATGTATTTTTATAGAAAGACACTAAGAAAGCTCTTAGATCTTCATGCTAGTGAAAGGGAAATTGATATAGGAGTTGGTGGTTTGACAGTCAGTTACAGATTGGGATATTCTAACAGGAAGAACCATGTGGGGAAAGGAAGAGGAAAGGGACTAGTGGCTTTCAACACATGACCAAGGGACCATGTTTTCTCTTTATACGGATGCTGCCACAGGGAACTGTAGCATTTTCTGCAAACCTCCTTTTCCCCACTGCTTTGACAACTTTTAAGAAATGTATTCTCCAGGGACATAGGAAAGAGTCGGGGGGCTGGAGCTTTGTTTCCAAACTTGGAAAACTATCCATCTTTTACAACTATAACCACTACCCAATGGTCTGGAGAACCGAGTCACCTGTGAACTCAGTGTGGGATTTTAAATAACAAATTGTGCTGGGATTGGTACATTACAAAGCTCCAAAGAAGTAGCAGGTATGTCTAAATCACAACGACAGTTGCTATTTTACAGAGTTTGCATGAAAAGTGCCGTGTTGAAATCTGCTCAAGAGCTGCAGTATACAATGTGGGGGGTTAAACTGCTACTGGTAGCCACCTTGTGAGCAAAGGGTTGGCTACTGTAATTGGATCTTCTCACCCTAGATCTGTACATCACTGCAGGCACAGATCTGCTGGTAAGTTTTCGAAGCTCCTGGGTAGGAAGAGAGTTGCTGAGTGAGGTCTCTGAGCATACACTGAAATGAAACAGATATGCTAATGACCAGTTCTTCATTATGTTTATATCTGGTTTCCAGTACAATAGGGTCCTGATTCTCATTTGTGGCTTTTGATATTACTGTAATACAAGTAATTAGCTACAAATGAACAACAGCAATGAGTGTAGTCAAGCCATACATAATGCATGGAGTTGTGTACGGGAGCGTGTCTTGCTATTTGTATTCTCCAATCTGCTCCACCAGAATTTATTTATTATATGTGGAACCAAACCCAAACACCAAAGCTGTATGCTCTCCATGTAGGTGGAATTTGCATATAGATCAGGGATGTCATGTTCTGGCCATATCCCTGTACCACAGCATTAGCTCCAGTGCAGCACTACAACGCTCAAGACTGCTCAGATCTGAATCCAAATTTTACTATTTGAGATAATCCCAATTTAAAAATAAAACTAATGACAGAAAATTGACATAAGCCCAGGAAACGAGCAGCAGAAATATTTCCAACCATTGCTTACAGAGGCCCAGAGCCAATCCATTTACAAACTATGAAGTTTATCAGATCAACTTCAAAGATGTCTGTGTACAATCTAATTACACTTAACAATAATGAGAGAAACAGATCACCAGTATATTTTCACCAAAAAAAAAAGTACACTGAGGCAAGAATAGTAAATGATCTGGCTGGGATCTTTCAATAGTTAGTGTCTGAAGCTGACTGAGAATGAGGAGTCTGCTTCTTAGAATCTTACTTCAAAATCCTTGGTGGATATACAAGCTAGATGTACTTCTAGCTTGGGATATGCACTAAGCATCTGCTATTCTTTTAGGAAACGTTTTAAGCATCCTAAGTATAGGTACTTTGAGGCTGGCTATGACAGATTCAATGCCATTGTTTCAAAAGATTTTAATGAGCACAGCCCCACTGCCATGTGGATGGCTCGATGCTGTGTTCTGCTGACAGGATGTGGAAGATCACAACTCTTCACGGGGGAGGCATTCTTTTTTTTTTAATCTGGAGGAAAAGTTTAAGTCTGTCAAGGAGGCTATACACCACTTTCTAAAACTGTCTCAAGACTGTGGTGTTTGCTGGGTGCTATTGTTCTGTCATGATCCTTTGCATACAGAAATTGTGCCTGGAAATCACTCAGATTTTTGTTTACAGACACTAACTTAGACAAAGTCTCTAGTGACTGGAGGGGGAACAAGGGCAGGCAGAGCTTCTCATGGTCTCTGGGAAACACTTGGTGTTTGGAGAGGGACAGAGTTGAATATAATCCATGCTGCTTTGGCTAGCATATTTTGCAGCTGGTACCACGCATGTCCCCATGTGGAGACAGCTCCAGGTGGTGAAATTAATGGGGTTCATGAGCCAGAATGGGACTAGCTTTCCTCCATGAATGAGGGAAGGCAAGGGGGAGCTTTGGGTACAGAGTAGGAGCCCAATTCCTTGCCAGGTCCAGATCTCTAGAGTCTGGGACTGCTCTGGTGGGGCCGTGGACTTTATGTTCGCTACAGTTCCTTCAAGTCTTGCCCCTTTGAAGCATGCAACTTGAATAGTGGAGCCAGAGAGAGATCATCAGTCCAAACTTCATCTGAAAGACTCTCTTTGTTAATCCCAGCCTTGTGGACCCTGAAGACTTCCACCTATAACTGCTGTTTTGAAGACATTTCGGGGGCGTGTGAAAGAGGCAAAGGTTCTGGCACCAGAATGAGGGGAAGTCCTGATGCAGAGAAGCACAAGGAGTGCTTTGGTGACATCATGGCATGCTGTGACATTCCAGTCCTGTCTGGGAGTCCCAAAATGCCTCACTTCAGAACTAGGTTAGGGACTGCTAGTGGAGGGAAAGACCTGAAGAGCAGCAAAGCAGCTGCAGTACATAAGGGTATCACCAGGGCAGCCTAATGAAAGTGAGGTCCTGATAAATGTGAAAGTAGGTTTGGTGCTACTCTGGGCTCCTTCCTCCTGGGACAGTCACAAATCTGGGAATTAAGGCCACACAGAGAAAGTGTGCAGGGAGGAGAAAAGGGAAAGGAGGGAAATCTTGGCCGGGGTTCAGCTACCAGTAGGAAGAGCAGAGTTGTGTGCAGAGCCAGCGAAGGAGAGGGAGGAGGATGGCACAGCAGGATTCTTGGTCTGCCGCTGAACGACAACCTCCCTGTGCATGGCTCACTTCCCTGCTCTGTGTCACTCTTCTTATCTGCACAGCCTGCCTGTTCTATAGGCCAGGACCAGGTTTCTGCAACACAAGGCACAAAGGATCCTTGAACAGCTTAGAAGCTACTGCAATAATATGAAGCAGAAATTGCAGCCACCAGATTGGAAAAACAGAGCACTTCTAGTCAGTAATTTTGTTCCTGATGAAGCCCCTTGCCACATGAAGCTTTGAGCTACAGCTGCTTCAGTGCTAAGTACAGAAAAGGAAGAAGTTTCTTGAGTCTACTTTTAGCCTCAGAAAATCTGATGAATTTAGAATGGATGAATCTAGCTCATTCTGCATCATACTCTAATTACCAGCTGCAGTGAAATATCCTAAGATGATGTATCTGAGGCTCCATCTTATTTCTGGACCTTGTTCCAGTTAATTCCCTCTGCCAGTTTGCAGCACCTTAATGAGATGCACTGAGCGTCAGGCCCTGGGTTGCCTGGTCTTTTTCTCTTGGTATCCTGGGCCAATTGCTGTTCATAGCTGCTGCAGAACTGTTTCGCCAGTCTTAGGATGGTGGTATTAATACTCACTTGCTATCCAGCAGTTTTTTGAGACAGCCTATTCAAGTGTGAAAAGCATTTTGAGGTCTCAGGTCATGGTACAGAAGTGAGAACAGCTATTTCTTCTCTTTCGCTTCATTTCTCTGTGGCCTGTTCTATTTCTAAATGCTGGAAGTGGCACTGAGCAGAAAAGAGGATATCTGTTCTGCAGGAGAAAAAGAAGAGGAAGTCTGTTTTGCAGGAGAAAAAGAGCAGGAAGTCTATTTTGCAGGAGAAATAGAGGAAGATGCTTTGAAGGAAAGAGAAAACACATGGGAGAAAGGAAGAGTGCATGTGAGAGGGAGGGCACAGATTCCAGTGCGGGTGAGAAACACCTTAGCAGTCAGAGTGTTCAATCCCTATCCCAAATAAGGTGAATGTCCTCACTGGTAAGTCTTGGGCCCAGTATGGCAAAGACAATAGATTCCTCCTCAATCACAAATAATACTCACAGGAGGAGCTTTGAGGATGCTGCAATGTTTCCACAGAGAGTTCCATTTCAGAAAGAAAAAAGATTTGGTAGAAAAACTCCTGGCCAACTGTACTTGCAATCTCATTCTCATTTATTTGCTCAAGTAATCCCCCGTGCTTGATTTATGTAAGACTTGAATTAACTGTGTATTTATTCAGAGATCTTAAATTGCACTGATGTGACGAGGTAAAATTGCAAGCTGATGCAGTTTCAAGGGCATTAACAAGCATACGACAGTGCAGCAGATCCCACTTGCCACTGAGGGACCCAAGCCCATGCAAATGTTTCCAGAGAAGGTGGTAAAAAGGCTCCTTCTTTTGCAAGGACCACTGCTTTTCATGAAGGGAGAATTTCTCTTAATACTGAGGAGGGGCAGAGAGGTGCGGTACCTGTCAGAGATTGTTGAAGAAAATTAAAACTGCTTGCTTGATGCTGCTCTTGGTGAACAGTGTTGGTTTGAGCTCAGACACTAAATGAAGTACATTCTTTGGTTCTGAGCAATTTCTGAATAATGTGTTGTACCCAGAATAAAACAAACTCTAGATGAGCAAGAAGAATGGAGCAGTTAACATCCTGACCTAACAAAAACTTTCTGCAAATATGAACGTGACTACAACTTCAAGCAGAGATGCTATTAAAAAAGGCAATCAAACTGAAATCTCCATTGCTTCTCGCATTAGCTGTTTCTGAAGCACTTTATGTTTCTGATACGTGTTCAGTGAATTCAGGCAACCAAAGCTAGCTATGAAGCTGTTACTGAATGGGATTTAAACATTTTAAATGAAGAGGGGGGAAATTATAATGTAAACCTGTGATTGATGTGGATGGAGAGTTAGTGTGACCATTTGGAGACCCACAGAAAGACAGAATCTGAGAGAAAATGCTCATGAAGAAACTACTGGAAGTCCCAGTACTGAAATATGATGCAGCAGATAAGATATGGTTAGGAAAGAAAGCTATCCAGTCCATGAAGCTTGTGGAGAACATCAGCTTGAAAAAGATGAGGCAAGAGGCTTGGGGATGAAAAGTGTAGTTGATACCAAAAGGTCCAGCTACTTCACCAAGTGGTGCCAGTGAAGCATACATACATCATAGCTGCTAGCAGTTTGCACCATGCAAAAGTGAAACAAGGCTACCCACACAACTGGAAATGGTTATGGCAAGCACGCAGGGGACTTAGAGATGTTCGGAGATGGACAGGGCAAAACAGAAGGTCCTGAAGTGGTCCGGGGTTCAGGAGCTACTGTGCCTTCTGCGGGAGCGGTGTTATCACAAGAGGGAGCTGTCCGCCCGCATGAGATTGTCACCCCACGCAAAAACACACTGCGGAGTAAAAGCAACCGGGCTCTCAAACCCTGAGAGGGACAGGAGGCAAGAGGTCCTGAGTGCTCAGGCAGGCAGTGACCACAGCAGGCTAGCATGGGAGAGCATGGGCTGAGCCGGGTTAGCAGAACTTCTGCTGCAGGGCAGACCACCAATGCTGAACACTGCTAATTGCTCTTCTGCAAGTCAGATCCAGCATTATGTTAATGCTATCAGTTAATTGTTTTTATTTGTAGGTGTTGCTGGGGAGGGAGATGAAGGAAAGGTGCTTGATCAAAGCCAGACATGGTGCCGGTCAGAAGTCCATGTGACAATGCAGCTGATCACCAAGGCTCAGACGGTGAATGAAGTCTATGTGTGTCAGAGTCGGCTGTGAGCAGTATCTGAGCACAATAGGGCCTGCGTACCCAGCAGAGGGCATGTGCGTGCACACACACGCACTCCTACCTTTACCTTTCAGACATCATTTCCTAGATAACGAGCATTATCAGAGCCCTCAAAAGCTGTGTAAGTAGTTACAGGACAAAGCCAGAGGCATCAGCCGTTCTTCTTGGAATAGGCTGTGGTTTCTGTTACAGGGTCCAAACCTACCCTTGATTTTCATTCTTGTTTCAGATAAGGTCCCACTGCAAGAGGTGCTGAACTCCCATTTCTGATCAAGATTAGTGGTCCAGAGGAACCAAACCACATCCCTGAGCTCAGATCTAAACACTAGCATCTGTGTTTACTATGCATCAGGGTAACCAGCCTGTAACCTCTTCACACTGAGCTTAGTTTCACCTTCCTGTTTTTTCTCTGAACGCCTCATGCCTAATTTTGCTAGACACATTTTACCGTAGCCCGGGAGTGAGCTGAAAGCTTTGTTTCCTGCCAAGAATCTTGAGAGGATAATACATATCCAAGCAGTTTCCATCAGTACCATAGCATCTGAAATGCCCTGTAGAAGGCTAACTCAATATATTTGTATGCTCCCTGGACAGGAAGACAAGACAGTTCTTCCAGTGGCTGCACTAAAGTAAATGTTCAGTGATGGGACAAAGCACAGAAGACAGGCTAAAGGGAGAAAACCACTCCAGGTTGAAAAGTTAGAAGGCATTAAAAATAAATACAGAAGAAAAGCACGTAGTCTTGATGATGGGGGAATGGATGGAGATCAGAGGTCTGGGCTCCTTGCCACAGGCTGCTTGACATCAGGCAAGTCTTCTGAGATCCCATTTCCCTTCCTACCCTTTGTCTGTGTAGCTCCCAGGAGCTCCTAGGCAGGGTTGGTCTCAAGTGCAGTAGTGAGGATACTTCATCTTGGTCATCGCTTTTAAGACATACGATAAAATTACTTCATATATATATGAACAATCTTCAAGATGCCTTATAGAGCAAAAAAGGAATAAACGCAGAATACCTCGGGAACATGTGGGAGGAGCAGAGTTCCCAGTCGCTTATTAATCCACTTGCAGGACAAGGCTCTTGCTGAAGTTTAAAATTAAATTTAAAAAAAAAAAAGGGGGGGAGCTTTATCCCGAGCCAGGGGTCTGGCTCCAGCCCCAGCACCCGCCCGCCGTGACGCCGGCAGAGGAGCAAGCCCCCCCCGCGGCCCCCGCGCCGCTCCGCTCCGGCCCGGCCCCCGCACCGCGGCGGCTCCG
>JAVKLA010000084.1:28852459-28925582 GCA_034782735.1 Sagittarius serpentarius
GCCTTTCTTTCCTTTTTTGTTTTTTTTTCCCTTTGCATGAAGATGGCGGCGCCTCTCGCCAGCAAGGCAGGGTCCGCCGGCACCAACAGCAAGCCTCCCTTCCCGGAGCTGGATTTCCGATCGGGAGCCAGGGTGGAGGAACTGAATAAACTCATCCAGGAATTCACCAAGCACGACCAGAGGGAGTACGACGACCAGCGAGCCCTGGAGATCCACACGGCGAAGGACTTCATCTTCTCCATGCTGGGTAGGGCAGGGACCGTGCGGGGCGGGGGCAGTGGCGATGCCGGCCGGGGACCCCGGGGCAGGGCTCCCCGACGGTGCGGCACCGGCGGACCCTTTCCCCGCGCCCTGGGCACGCCGGGCTGGGGGGGGGGTGTCCCCGGCCGCAGGGCGAGTCTCAACCGTAGGAAACTATTTTTTCCTGTCCTATCCGCCTAGCCTTTAGCAGCGATGTATTTACAAGCACAGAGCAAAGGCTGAGTTGCAGAGCTGGCCGGTGCCCGAGAAACACGCAGAGCCAGCAGGGCTGGAGGCGAGGCGAGCCGAGCCCGACCCTTTATTGTTTTTCCCCCAACTATCAAGGCTGTAGGAAACACAGATTTATTTTTTTTTTCCTGGACCGCTAATTTTGGTTATTAGACCGGCTGATGCTTGTCCAGGAGCATCCTCTGAACTGCGTTTCTTGCTTAGGTTGCAAAACTTGCTACGAGTGGAGCAAGTGAGATTGTGGCGGGGGAGTCCTCATCTGCGTGAAACTTTGAATCGCGGGCAGGGATCCTTAAACCAGGGTGAAACGTGTTGGCCCTTGCAGAAATCACCTGGGCTCCGGCATGACTAAGGCTTCTTAAGATTAACGGTGGAATGACTAACAACTGTGATTCTCTGGGTAGTCAGTTCCTGATAAATATTTACATTGTTTTGACTAAGAAATCACTCACACGAATGAGAGCCTTCAGGATACGAAAGGATGCTATTTAATATGCAGGTTGGACCTTGAAATCAGTCATCCAAGTTTGAATCAATATCTCAAACATTTTTGCATGTAAAATAAGAACATTGGTAAACAGCAGGTGTGGCCAGTAAGTGGTTCTTTGTAGCTCAGAGGTGCACATACACCCTTGAAGCGTATTTGGCACAACCCAAGTGTATGGTCTACGTGTACACTGGGAATAACCTACATCACTTCTCTGATTCAGAAGCACAGAGCTATCCTATTGCAATAATAATTATTTTCTGTATTGAAGGGTAATCACTATAATAGACCAGTTCCTCTGTAGCCATGAACATACCTACACTCACTAAATGAGAATCCACCTGTCCAGCTGGTTATCTTGTAAGATACCTGGATAAGTATAATTGCCTGCTGTGGGATTTGCACAATTTTGTGTGTATTTCTTTTTCACCGGGGCTGGACAGGATATAGCAGACTAAATTTAGCTTGAGAACAGAGACAACAAGTTGAAAAGTCAGTAGCATGTATATTTATAGTTGCTGTTATAAATATTTTTCCCTTCCTGTTTAAAAAAAATGATGTGGTGAAGCCATGGTTGCATCAAAGCCTGCAGGATTTTTGTTCCTGAAAACCTGATCCTGTGGAAGTCATCCACTGTTATAATCTGATACATTTTTCAATCAGGGCTTTAAATAACTGGCTGAGGAAGCAGGGCTGGATGGGATGAAGCAAAGAAGAGTGGAGAGAAAACAGCCAGAGCAGCAGTTCTGGGTGTGTGGCTAGCAAATAGAGAAAGCTTCATATGATCCTGTTTAAGCATTACTAGTCTTTGCAGGGGACAGGGACGACAGCATTTCTTCCTGCCTCATGCAGGCGAAGGCAATAGAAGAAAGACAGAAGAATGGGCTGGAGCGTGCCTTGTATTTCTGCAGATGCACCCTAATGCCTTGCTGTTTATGAAAACAGGGAGCCTTAGGCTGTTTAGAAATAACATAAATTAGTGTGGCTGTCATTGTTAATATAATGGCTGGGAAGATGAGCGTTCTTCAGTTTTAAATGTGTAGACTAAACCCCAGGGTTTAAATAAAAGCCGTATTTCTGTTTAAGTTATGCCTGGCATTTTTTAATGAGATTTGTTTCTGAATAAAAGAAGAGACTTGGGGACCAAGCCCAGGACAGAAATGGAGATGGGTTGTCTGATTTGTCTGCATTAGACCCAGAAGTTGTGTTTGTGGATCAGACCCTTCTTAGCCAGAGAGGCTCTTAAATCTAAAGGGATTTAACTTATTAATAAATAGCTCTTTCCCCTGTGCCTGGTCCCTCCCATACGTACTGCTCTTATCTCATCGGGTGATGATAGGAAAATTAAACGTAGCTTTCCTGATTTAATTACATTGGTGTGTAATTGGTGGATGAATGATAGGCGAGGAGACTTTGTGCAGATTCTCCAATATTTGTACTCTGCATGGCTTGCCCTCTAGGTCAGATCTTTGCTTTTGATTTATATTAACTCTTTTTCATCTGTGTTGTCTTGCCCTGGCTGTTAGCGACTGAACTCTGGGAGATCTCAAGAGTTGGGCTATGATAAAATTAGGGAGAAGTACTGCTTGCCATGCCTTTGTACAAAGTCTTGTGCCCCAAGCATTAGAATAGGACTGCAAATGACCTACCTATCTGGCGGGGGAAGTGAGCATTTTCTGAATGTGGGCAATTCCTGGGCATCTCATTCATGGTCACCAAGACCATATGGTCTTGCTAACACCCTACACTGAAACAACAGATGTCTTTTGGTGCCTTTGCTGGGTAACCCCATACGCACCCTGAACTGTGCCTGATAATTACTTGTCTCTTTGACAGAGGTATAACTGAGCCTTGAAGGAGGGGAAGGCTGTATTAATCAAGAAAAAGAGTGGAGAAAAGACAGTCTTGTGTTGTGGGCAGTGGGCTGGCTGGGGGTGACAGACCAAAACTCTGCCTTCCAGTTGTGAAAGGAGCTAATTACTTACTCTCCCTGTGACTCGGTTTTGTTTTGTTTTGTTTTTTTCTATGTAAAGAGTGATAAAGGAGTATTTTTATCAAGTGATGATATTACAGTCAATGTATTTTGATTTTTAAAGCACTTGCCGCTATTGTGATGAGACCTTTTAGGGGTACCTGACTTAGAGAGTGTTGTTCCTGCAGTACAAGTACTTCTAGGAAACTTCTTTAATAAACACTACCTGTCTCTTTCTGTTCAGCACCTAAATAAAAAAGTGTTGTAATGCACAGATGTGCTAGGCTTAAAAAAGCCATATATTATGCTCTTGGGAACTAGAACATTGCATATTAAATAACCCCTTGAAATTTCTAGTGCTATTGCTGCCTCAAACCAGCTCGTGTTATTAGGAATGCTGACTCTTGCGTTTTACTTCTTAACAAGAGAAGAGAAAAGAGGAAAGAGATATGAATAAATATAGACTATACAGGCCTATTTCCTCCACTCCAGGAAAACATTGGCATTCAGACATCTAGAGCAGTTTTCAAGCTCTTCAGGTTGGTATTTTGTTTCCCTTTCCTATCATGAGACTTTTTCTTCTCTGTAGAGTCAGAAGAGGGATGCTCAGGACATTTCATGCCATTCTCTTTCCTCTCATTGCCCTCTCCCCCCACCACCTGCCACAAATCAGGGGAAGGACTGGTTTAAATTGGTGCTAAAGTGGCCTTTTTTTTTTTTTTAAGGCCTTTAGTGTATCTTTATGTCACTTCAGTGGTTACGTCTCACTTCTGCGGGAGCTGCCCACCAGGACAGGCCACACTTTGGGGATCTGCAGCCAGCTGCAACTTAGAGCTGTTGACAAGACCTTTAGAGAGCTTCTATCACCACCTGATACAGGAGAGGTGGTGAGCCTGTTCTGAGAGCATTTCCCTTTTCTCTCATGTCTGCTCGGTGCTGAGCTGGGTGTGCTAGCAAGTGTTTGTCACAGAGGCAAGCCTCATAGTAGAGGCAGAGCTGGCATCAGCAAAAGATTCCTGCTGCCAATACCAGCTTCCCAAATGGAGTGAGTTACCCTGCTGGGTCTCTGCATCTGTAGCAAGGCTTCCAGCTGTTCCTTGGACTGACTGGCCCCTAAAATATGTGCAGTGGCAGTGCAGATTGCTGTGCTGAGAACACAGGTGTCCTGACAACAGCTTGCTCTTACTAGCATCTTCTACAAGAGAAGCATGTTGCGGTCCTCCCCTGTACCCAAGGTCTGTGTAGCAGAACAACATTGGTAGTGTGACTCTTGTGTGTGGGTTTGTGTGGTATTTTTTCTCCATTTCCCTACCTGGCATAACTTGCTGATGAAACCTTCTATTATAGATTAGATTTCAGGCATTGTTGGAAGTGTTACCTGTTTGTCTGTGATACATCATGGAAATTCTCTGGTTTCTGTTGTAGTGTGGAGCTGATGAAATAGCAACAGGATTGGAGCGATCTCTCTAGGGTTAAGTCTTTTGTGTGTGTGTGCCTTTTCTCAAGAGAGGCCAATCATGATAGGAGCACACTGTACTCTGAGGCCTATGTTAATAAAGGCTCCCTGCTGGCATTCCCTGTGCTGCTGAATGCATAATGCACAGCTGTTAAAAACAACCTTACTGTATTGCAGACTTCATTTCTGGCTTCTGTTGGGTCTCCTCTCCCTGCAGGCCACATGTTTCTGTATTTGCATGTGAGGTTGTGGGGATTTTGTGTTCTTTTTTTCTTAAGGGACAGGGTGCTAGGCAGGTAAAATAACCCTAGCAAGGCATTGGTAGCTTCTATTTGGTTATAGCTACCAGAAGTCAACCAATTTCATCTAACTGGGGATTCTTTCTGTGTAACTAGTTAAAAAGGATCGATAGCCTCCTCTGTCCCTTTATTCAAAGGGATTGCGGCTCCATATATGTGTGTAGTGAAAACAGCTTGAAAATCTTTCTCTCAGTTTGTTTTAAGATGCTGGTACTTCACTTGCTCAACTACTGTTTTGAAACATTAGGGTGTGATGCAAAGTATTTAGTGTAATAGCTAGGAACATGTCCTAAGGGCACAAATACTCATGGCAGGCTCACCGCCTGTTCCTTCAGTCTGTGGAAATATTTGTAAAAGATTTGGGTGAATACTTGCCAAGCCCAATTATGCAATTATGTTTTAAGGGCAATTTTATAATTATAGTGGAGGATGGTAACCAGGATACATGAGTTGTTGGGGTTTTGACTTTACCTTTTTTCTTCCACATGACTTCGCATGAATGCTAAAACATTCAGAGCAATTCTAGTCAGAAACCAGTTGTTCAACTTTCTTTTAGGCAGCTGGCTATTTTTGTAGGTGAAGCTAAATTAAAGACAAATACAACATTGCTCAGGAAGGCTGGAGGATATGTTTTATTATAGCTTTGGTAATTTAGAAGACGGATGTGTACTCGGAGACCCAGAGCAGCCCATGGGAAGAGTCCAGTCTAGAGGAGATGACTCAGGATGTAATAGTCCTGCTTGGACTTCTCAAAGGGAATCTCCAAGCTGTGCAAGTTTTTTTGATAGTTTGGATTGTCTTTCTTAATTTTTATTTGACAACTGCCAGGTTCCTGTTGGCTTTGACCATCTCCTGTACAGCTAAAACTTTTGCATCTTTTTTTGGGCCTTGACATGTACACTCTTGCCCCTGTGCACGTCCCAGTCCTTTTGCTGCAAAGATGGTTTTCCCAGGCACATCTCTGAAACCCTTCCCTGTTTTCCATTCTCTGTCCGGGTCAGACCCTAGCTGTTTGTACTCTGCAAGATTGGTTAGGTGAGAAAGTGCCAGGAAGAAATGTGGTTAAGGCCAAGAGGTTAGCTTTCACCTCCAAGCAAGGGGACTTCAATTGCAAGGGCTGCTTCAGCATGACACTGTGAACAGTGATTGAGATGACAACTGCACCTCCAGGCATCTCCGTGTGAGACCCTGTGGTGGCAGCTGCAGGTAGAGGCTCTGGCATAGACCTCTCAGCTCTCTTTCAGTTTAAGAAAAATGACCCGCCATTGAGTCCATTACCTATGGCTGGG
Source organism: Sagittarius serpentarius (assembly GCA_034782735.1). Taxonomy (NCBI): domain Eukaryota; kingdom Metazoa; phylum Chordata; class Aves; order Accipitriformes; family Sagittariidae; genus Sagittarius; species Sagittarius serpentarius. The sequence goes on from JAVKLA010000084.1 coordinate 28,858,452, forward strand.
TGATGCTAGTGTATGAAACTAACTTGAGAAGCAAGAGCTGTCGCACTGTGAAAAGAAAGGCTTAAGAATTGAATGCATTATGTAGGGTGGCATACGTCCTGAGCCAGGTTTTCCCATAGCCACTTACAGCTGGGATGGGTGAAGTTGCATATCCTAAAAGAAAACCGTTAATCCTGCCCATCGGTAGCTTTGCCTGCTGTCCTCTGAATAAGGAGATAAAATTCCCCGAGAGTAACAGTCCATTCATCTGCACAACATACCATATTACGTTTAGACTTTCTTTAATTTGCCCGGTTTTGGGGTATGAAACAAGCAGGAGAGTAGATGGAGTTCTGAGGAAGCAAAGAAGGGTATCTGCCCTGCTTTTTCCCTCGGACGTTGTGCTCAGAGAACATCCCTTATTGAGAAAAGAGGAGTGTGCCTGCATGGGAGCAAGGGTGACAGTGCTGAAAAACAGCCTTTAGATGGATATCTCAAGTTATTTGCCCAAGTCTTGTTCTGATCACTAGTAGTGTGATGTGAGTTCAGGAGACTGAACTGTAGCTTTATTGGAACTTGCAACCATACTTCATAGGTTCCCCATCATAACTATGGATTTTATATCCAGTAAAGGTTTATGACTTTTGTTAGCACAAACCTGTCTTACTAACAAAAATATGAGGGTTGGCTTCTTTTTTTGCTAATGCAACTGAAAGGCAGCTTATGAGACATTAAAAATAAATCTTTCAGCAGCAGCTGATGTTCCAGTTGACAGATGCTGCTATGCATTTTGCTCTCTTTAGTAAAGAGAACTTCACTGTATGCTTTCATTTCTACCATTCTGTTGCATTCCCTTTTCCTGCAAATAGCAATTGTCCTGGACTGAGTGGATTAATCTGCACCTTAGTACTTCAGCCAACCTGACAGCTCCCTGAATCATGTACGTTTGCATTAGATAAACTTTCTGCAGTTCTTTCAAAGCGCCATTTCAGTCACTTTCTGGTTGTAAGGGAATCAACATGTGCTGTTCAGTTTGAGGAAGATAGATTCCCTTCTCCCCAACATATATGACTTTTGAGCTTTTAGTAAACACTTGATGCTAAGGAAGTTACAACAATCCTGTTAATGCATTGTATTTTACCTGACAGTATGATTTTAATCTAATTTAAAGCATTTAATTAGAAGATCGTTAATGCATTTCCTTACGAGCATACTGGTGTCGAAAGTACAATTTGCATATCACTGAGTGGGGGTGATTAATTACTTTAAGGTTCATAATATCCCTGTCTTGAAACAGCAGTGGTAGCTACTTCCACCCACTCATGTTTAGGGCTGTGGGCAGAAGTTTGCACGGCACTGGGTGGCTTCAGCTTGTAGAACAGGAGGTGAGTGGCATCCATTTTACCCTAAGAAAATCACTCTGTAGGTAAAACACCGAGTCAGGACACTCTAGACCTATGTTCCATTATGAGCTGCCCCCAAATTTCCACAGACCTGTGCAAGTTTCTGAATATAATGAAATTTAGTGGGACCTTGGTATTACCAGAAGCCTTACTCATCTCCTGTGCTTCAGCAATCTGTGAAAGGTGGGACGGTACCAGAATAGTGGAACATCATGATGTTGCTGTTCTTCGTGATAGGATGGTTTAACCATGCAACCCTCTGGGTCTGAAGCTGGAAAAGGAAGTCTATTTTTGAGAGCCTAGCCTCAGAAGGTATTTAAATAGTGAAGGCAAATAGTTGCTCTGTCATTGGGTGTTGTTCTAGTGGCTTTGAGATCGAGTACAGTTCAGCCTCTGAGAGAGAGATTACAACCTGACCCAGTTAGGCGGTTCTAGTCATGTAATCTTATTTTATCCTGAAGGGATCCCAAAGCAAAATTGGGACAAATTAGCTTAAAGAAAGCATCCTGGCCACAGTTTGCATGCTGATGTAATTTGATGGAGTCAGGCAATGCCAAGCAGTAGAAGGCAGCAATTTGGGACAGAAAGCAAGGGAAAAAAATAGAAGATATGGCCGAAGCTAGAAATCCTACTGGGATAGCCATAAGGAATTGGCAGAGAATAATTCTTCTTTTTGTCCAATGACACCTTTCTGAGGTCATGATTTAGATGAAAAGTAGGGATTTATGTGTGGGATGTCGTTGGTCTGCTTAGATCTTCTCTACTGTGGCTTGCAGTCAGACCATGCGGAACTTCTTCTACCCACTGACAGAGTGAGAATTCATAAATTATTTGATCCAGAACTGCTGAGCAGGTAGGGAACGCTTGCAGTTGCATCTAGAAATAACATGTTAGGTCATGTGCTTTTTCTATTCTGAATTGTATTATCTCAACTCTCCTGTTCATGTTGTAGGATCTTTTGACACTGTTCCACACCTCTCTTAAGGAAGGATGTTTTTAGTCAGTGGTGCATGTATGACCTTGTTTAGAAAATCAGGTACTGAAGTTGTGAGGAAGGAGTTGTATTAAACACTATCAAAAATGCTAAGGTAAACATTGCAATTAGCTTCTGTGCTTTTCCCTTCAGGACTTCTGCTCTTTGCATTTTAATGGATCTCTTGAAGAGCTGGTGATGCTTTGGGTGACTCCTCTTGGAAATGAATCTTGTGCTGATAGCTCTGGCTGGGCCTGATCCACAGGCAGATGCTTGGAGATATTTTATGTTTGTTTTGTACCTCACTAATTAATGTATAACTTAGTGGTAGAACAGCAGGAAAGCTGCGTTTGCTGACACTTCATGATATAATGATTTAATCCTTTGTGACACTTTCCTGCTGAGTGTCAAAGCTGATAACTCTAATCTCTGTCCCTAGCTCAGTGGGACAGGAACCTGTTCTAGAGGGCATTTTGCAGGAGCTTGCAAGCTCTTGTAGGTACTTTGCGACCAATTCGTGTAAACTTTTTTTGTACATTGCCACTCTTGAATGTGATTGTACAGGATTGCCTGGTGCACTGAGGAATCTGGAGTTGAGTGCAAACAAAGGAGCTAACTGACTGCATTCAAATGAAATAAGGCTTGCCCTGGGAGGAGGGGGGAAATACCCTAATCTCCTTCCAAATATAGTTCCTTTGCCAGCATTCAGAGTAGTGTGGCTATATTGATTCAGAGGTGCCTAAACCCACTGTTCTTTGTTACATATGATTCTGGAGCCTGGGTATGGATGCAGGTCTGTATACAGGGATAGCTGTACAGCTACTCTCCAGTGGTTAGTCCTTGTGATACAACCAGCAGAGCTTGCTTCTGTTCCAGTATGGACAGTGAATTGCTGTTTATTTTAAACTTTTCATTGAATGGTATTCATAAAACAATTTGCAGCTCTGCAAATAGAGGAGGGAATGTCACTGTAACAACACTTCAGGGGCTCTGTTGCCTTCTGACTCTGAAATTTGCCTTTTGAAAGTTGCATACAGTGTGCTGAATGGCAGATCAAGTATTGATATTGGCCCCTTGATATTAGGCCCTCAAAGTCTGAGTTGCTGAACTGTCTGTATTTCATAGACAGGAGGGCAGCCATGTGCTAAGCAATCAGTAACTTGAGGAAAATAAGAGGAATGCAAGTCTCTCTGCAAGTGCAGCATGTCTCTGAACAAGCTACACCTTCTGAATTAAATGCTTGGGTTTTTTTCCAATGTGAAAGCTGTAATGCACATCTAAGTGCATTATTGAGAAAAAGGAGCTATTACAATTTGACTGAGCATCTGTCAGAGGCTTGTTTTATGTGCCAAGTTGTCTGTAAAAGCTTGACCCTGTACCCCCAATTTTTCCCAATATGCTGTGAATTTTGTGAATGTGCAAAGCACGCAGTTGAGGCAGCAATGTTATACTGAAAATAACCACTTTGACACAGGCTTGTATTATCAAAGAATGACTATGTGCAGTTATTTCAATTATCTTGGGGAAGGATTCCTATGTGCTGTGTAAGCACTTAGCAAAACTATTTGCACATTATCAGAGCTGCAGAGTTAAGTTACAAGTTAGCCTGGAAAATCAAAGTTTAAAAAAAGTTATTTTGATCTTCTTAAACCTAAATTCTGGTTCTGGAAACATAGGGCACTCCTGAGTTACTTTAAATCTAGACAATGCCTCTCACTCCTTCACCCGAGCTGCAGACAGGAGGTTTAGAATCATCTTTTTATCTAAGCTGCTTCTTAACAATGCAGGTAAAGAAACTGATGTCTAAAAATCTACTCTTCTGCTGAGACCAGTCTTCTAAGACATCGCTTGTGTATATGAATCACTGTATTGTGCTAGTGTATGTCACTCTGAATTCTCAACTTTTTTTAAGTAACCCTTTCTTTACCTTGAAACATGTATGTGCTTTTATTTTATTCTATTTTCTGTCTTACTTTGCCCCAAACAAGTAATTTAGGTGGAAAATATTTGCTGTTCAAGGGCAGTGTTGACAGTGCTTTGCAGAGTAGGCGAGTGCTGTTGAGAAGTGATATAACCTAGGTTTGCAGGTGGAGGTTTCATTCCCTCCCAGCAGAGCTGTTTGGCTGTGGCAGGCTTCACTGGGCTGAGGCCAGCCCTGCTCGGTGAGGATTGTAGGAGTCCTGTGGAAGAGATTTCTGTCTGAGGGAGACAGGAGTGAGGGAGACAAATGAACAAAATCCCCAGACCCACAGCATGTCAATAGACCTCCTGTTGTTCTTAATTCGCCTCTGTAAATGGCACTAGTTTCTGCTGTTGTGCACCAAGACAATAATAAATAACAATCCTTAGCATTTATATACCACTTCATGGTTTTCAGAGTGTTCAACACACATTAACTAATTCAGCTGAGATGCAGATACTCTGTGAGCAAAGCTACTCTTCTTGCTGCCCAGGGGAACCTTTCATTACAGCTGGGACCAGCTTTTCTTTTTCCCCCTAACAGGAGCTGTTGGCAGGAATATTCTGTCCAGGGACAGTGTCTTCCTTCCTGAAGTTTTTAAGCCTTTGCATGTACACCTGTTGGCACAGGAATTGCACTACTTCCAAGTCATGTGTAGTACTACTAAGAAAATTATGCAGGAGACTTGTCTGTATGTTCTGTGCCGCAAATATGCAGACTGACAGTTAACAGATTTGTGGTTTCAGAAACTATTGAGTTAGCAAAGATGCTGATGCCTTAAGTGCATCTTTCTGGGCTTGCATAAGGCCTTGGGGGAACACCATCTCCAGTGGACCTCAAGGCTCAGGAGGGGAATAAACATCTGTCAGTTCTGACTATGCTGGCTCATCAGACCATGTGCTGAAGGGGATTGAGGATGCTTGGTGGACAGCTTGGGTCCATGTCTCACTAGATCCAGCACCTGCTAGAGCACGAATCTGTCTTTTGGAACAGAAGAAAGCCCAACAGAAGGCCTATTGCGAGATAAGAGATGTGTTTTGAGGGCAGTTACAGATATTATGTCCTATTGTTCATAATCCTGAATCCCAAACATGGAGTAATACATGCATTGGCATGAATCTGACTTGTCTGGCATTTGACTCACTTTCTGCCTTGGCATTTTGTGTATGTGTGTAGAGCTAATGAGAGGGAGTTTGATGCATCTCTGTATCTTTGAGCTGAGCAGGGTTGGTTCTACTTTTTATTTGTGAGAATAGCATCTCTTTTTAGCATTCCATTAGGGTGACTAGCGTAAGCATCTTTTTTATTAGGTCACATAACCTGGGTTTAGTGGTTTACCCTGGAAATAACTATTCGGTATTCTTTGTAAACTGATGCCGGGTGCTGTAGAACTGCCCGCATACTTGTGTAGTTATAACCCTCTTTCTAATCCATGAGGTTTAGTTATAACTAGGTGGTGGCACTTCTGGATTGCCTTTTTGTCTAACCTTTTGGTAACTTTCTTTTTTAGAAGTGATGCCTGCAGGTTTGACCTCAAACTGATTCTGAAAGAACAGCACAGGTTATAATTTTCATATAAATGGTTGTATGAACAGGAACACCATTAGCCTCTTAGTGACCTAATTACGCAGGAAGGTAGCAGCACATTTTGAGATCAAAACTCTCATCTTGCTACAGCTTTCCCTTCAGCTAACAGCGCATGGGAGAAGAACAGCATGTTTCTTGCAGGTGATGATTTCTCTTTCAGTGGCTTTGATACCCTCATTTTCTCTTTGAAGGTAATGTGCAGATTGCTAGGTGGCGTCACTCAAAGTGACTGACTGAGCTGCTGTTGTACGTGAAGATGTCTCCAAGACAACTAATTTCCTGGTCAAACAGCATGTCGGCTTCTACTACAAGACATTTTAAGGGAGCTGGTCAGCTGAAGGAGCAAGACATTTTAGCAGTTTATTATTAGCACTGTAGCTGCCAAACACAGCTCAGAGTCTAAGGCTGAAAATGTTCCTGTTAAACACTGCAAATGAATAGCTTAGAAAAAAGGAATGTGTGATTTGACTAGCAGACTGATTTGTCAGAGAACTTCTACCAAATAATAGGAATTCAATCTCTACCTTCACAGTTCATTTTCTCCACTTGCTATACATGTCCCTATGCTGGAGGCACAGGGAATTTAGGTGCCGTCTTTCACTCTAACATTTTGTTGTTTAATGTCCAGACTTCGCTGCTACCTTTCAGCTCTGCTTTTTTAGTGTTAGTGTACCATATTTTTTCTAAAATATACCCAAAAGTCAAATGTTTGTTTCCATTTCTCTTCTGCTTTAAAACTCAGAAATGTTTAGTGACTCCTTCCTGTTCTGAAGTTAGGATAAAATAAGCTTAAAGCATTGGATTTTTCCCCCCTGTTTTGTCCCCTCCTCCCAGTCTCCTTTGTCTCCAGAGGAGCGGTGTTACTGGACAGGTGTAGAGCACTCACAAGTATTTTTTTTCTGCATTTCCAATTTTTTACTTTTCTTTATAAAATACTCCTATGCCCATGCTGTTTCAAGGGACTCGGTCCAAACCAAAATCAAAAATAGCCTCATTTTTTCCTGCCTTCCTTGCAAGGCTTGGCTCTACTGCCTAGCTGAACAAACCCCATCTTTGTCTTTGCTTTGGAATAAGAAACAAGGCTTGTTGATTCCTGCTGCATTAATGCTATCCTCCTCCCTCATGCTGATATAGTTGTTATCAGGGGGGTAGGGTGGAAGCTGCTTGCTGCTGTTTTCGTGAGACCTCCCAGGAGGCTGATGCAGTGTGGATCTTCTGCACTCTGGCCTCAGAGACCTTACAGCACTTACTCAGGCTGTAGTGACTGGAGGAACACAAGCAAAAACCGTTTTGTGCAATAGTGGGTGGAGAGAGGACAGTGAGAGTGCTACGCTGAGAACGCGTGAAGATTTTTCAAATGAAAGACCAGGAGAGACAAGGAGCCGTATCCATGCCCTGAACTCTGTCCCATGGCACATCTGAACCTGAACTCTTAAGCTAATAACCCCTGAGCCACTAAGCTGCCTTCTCTGAGCATGCCTGCATGCGCTGGGGAATTTTAGGAATGCGGACTTCAGCACGGTGTGGGGTTGCTGCTGCTCACCCGCTGTTCAACCAAGAGCTTTAGAAGCTGCAGTGGGGTTGGTATTGCCACGATGAAGCCCCATTGTGGTTGTTTGCAACATTCTTTAACTAAAGAATTATTTTCCCCGGTAAGGTTCCATTAGAACAGCAGGAGCCAACATCAAAGAGCTGGAGAGAGGCCTTTTCCCTTCCCTGGCACAGCACAGCTCCACCCCTCTCCCTTCACCATCCCCTCTCCCAGTTCCTTTGTTTTTAAGGCATTAAAACTTTAGTGACTGGGATATCGAAGAGGCTGTACTTAGTGGTGTATTGCCCCAAATTACAGGGGCATTGATTTAAGGAGGTAAGAGGAGAAAGTCTGTGAGAGGACAGAGCTGGTATCACTGATGCAAACCTCTCTCTTTTGATATCCTCTCCATGCTGAAGCAACCCCATCTTTAGCCTCCAGCTACTTGAATTGTTCCTGTTGGAGGATGTGGGATGTCTGCTGTTGGCCCGTATGAGAGGAAGATAGGAACTAAGCTGCTCATACAGGTCCCACCGCCTGCTTGGCTTTGTCCACAGCTCTGTGTCCTCTGTGTCTTTGCTGTTTGTGTCTTGCACAGCAAGGAAGCTTGAGTCTGTGGGTTTGTTTTGTAGCAGGTATGGTAACAAGGGGCAAGGGAATGCACTCCTTAGTTCCTGTCTCTGCTTCTAGTGGATAGTAGAACTCCTCCTGTTTGCTTTGAAAACCTGCTGACAAAGGATGGCAAAGCAATTTGTGTCCTCAGCATGGCAGAACAACTGTGTGACCAACATCTCTGAAAGATCCTAAGAGTGCATTTTGGCATCCCATCCAAACTCTGTTAGCACGGAGTTCCTACACATGCAGACGTTCTGTGCCTCACTCGATAACTAGGCAGTGATTCAAGCTATTTGAGATGCTAAGTGCAGTATTAGAAGCAACCTGGACCCAAATGAGAAGCCAATGTGATTCTGGAGGAAAATGTAAGGTCATTTTTAGCGTCGTTGCTATTCTGTTATGCACCAAGCAGGACAATGCTCCAGTTTTGCACTACAGTTCAGCATTGTTCTGCCTTATTCCTCATTTCTTGGTCCCATCTATTTTAACTGGCAAATGTTGGTTGCTTGAGTACTTCCTTTCCTGACCCTGTGTCTTTTCATGTAGGTGCTGGACAAAGCTGTGGTTTGAGACAATCCAGGGCTTGTGTTCTCTACAGAATAAGCTTAAAATCGTTCCTGGTCGCCTTGCAGCAAATCTATTTCTGCCCTGCTGATGGCCTGGCTTGCAAGCTGAAAATGTCTGGATAGGATTTATTATGCTCTGACCATTAAATTTTAAACTGCTTTTAATGGTAGATGTCAAATCACTGCTGTCCCAGTTCCAAGCTCTGTGCAGAATTTCTGGGTTCTTAGGAAGGCATTTCCCCTGCCAGCAACCTTTGGTTTCTGAGAAGGACAACAACAAGTTACAGGGCTGTTCACAGGACAAGGAAGCAGTAGTTTGGTGAGGGACCTGTATGCTGGCCAACATCCAGACATCTATCTGGCTCTAGAGAGCAGAGCCAGGCAGACCTGATATGGCTGTGATGTGAACGAGAGATGTTTGTATTGGTGTGTGGGTACAGACACTCCACTGGGTCACAGTGATTGAGCGGCTCTGCTCTTGGCTTTGTTCTTCCCTGAATGAAGCATCTTTGAAGCAGCAAGAAAACTGAAATTCAGTGTTTCAGCATTGAGCAAGCTATTTTATTTTTGTACATGTCTAATAAATACTGAACTGTTCAGTGTTGTCACTCAGTGTGGCTTTGTCCCTTGCTGCTGGCAGCCTCTGTATAGAATTCCCTTGAGACTGGTGAAACAGCCATAAAGTCCTGTGACTCAATGTACAATGCGGGCTGCTTCCTTGAGTATGACATGAGATGCACAGTCTTCTAGCTGAAGCTGTTGTCTGTCACCTTTGCCTGGAGAGCACTAAAAGCACTAAACCAGAATCTGATGTTTCTCAAACCACTCAATAGTCTTAAAGCCCGTTTCAGCTACTTGCAAAGGCAGCTGTGGCAGGTGGGCAGGAGATGACTTCCTTGCCAAGGAGCAGGAGATGCCTTCTTCTGTGTTGCATGTGTTTGCAGGGGAGGCAGAGAGCCACCCAGGGCTTCCCACTCTGAGGCCTACACATTTCACACTGCTCTATCTTCCTCACAATAGCCTAGCACAGGGCTTTCCTTTTCATCAACAGGAGTACTATTTAGTGTGGTTTGCTTTCTTTATCCCAAAGCTGGACATCATACAAAACAGTCATCCAACACTAGGCTGGTGGGAAGTGTTTGAGATCAACATATCAAAAAAGGCTGCAAAATTTTACAGTATGCTGTGGCAGAGTTTTCCAGAGCTTGTGCTTGACTGTAGCAGGATAATCCGAGTCCTCAACACAGTGTTCAAAACCACTGTTCATAGCGGTGTTTGCAATGATGGCAGCTGGAAGCAAAGCTCTGGACCAGAGTAGCCATAAGCTTAAAACCGTCTTGTGTTTGATAATTTTCCTCTTCTGGAAGATCTGTGCTCTCTAACTCTGAGGTTATTTCACTTTGCTTGCAGTGGGAGAGGCAGGCTGTCATCAGTAGAGACTAGTTATGTTGGACCAGGGGTTTAAGCAAAACTACTTTCAGCAAGAATGCTTTACCTGAGCGGGTCTGCCTGTCTGAGGATAAACGGAGGCTCTGACTTTTTCTCTGCTTATTCTCAAACCTGTAAAGTTTGAACAGACCATTTTAACAGCACTGCCGTATGGCTTCTTTCTGTATTAGAAAGGAAGGTGCTGAATATGGACATCCCAGTGTGCGTGCGTCTGTCTGTCTGGACCTGTCCCATCAATTAAACAGGAGCTGACGTTCATATTTGAAGGTCAGCTGTTTTATAACCTAATGTTACCATTTATTTTCCTCTGGGTTTATTATCTCCCTCCAACCTGCAGCTCGGCACCATCTGGTGCAGGCACACAAGGGAGAAAGATTAGAGGAAAGTAAAGCAGCTTTGTTCGCTTCCCCCATTGCTTCCGATGTACAGAGGAGTCGGCAGTCTCTTACAGTATTGAATTTTAAGTGGTGGGAAGGGCTGGATCCTGTTAGCTGTCTAACGGAGGGAGAAATAGTCTGTGCTTACCAGTGATCTGTCAGGAAGTGTCTCATGATTCTTAAGGGACTTACTGTGGCCACAGAGTGCACTTTGCTGCATTTTATTTTATATTTAAATAGTCTTGGTTTTTTATGACCTTTTTTCCCAGCACCCGTATTTTTCTTACCTGTAAACTGCCAGAAGCACTCCTAAAGGAGGTACACACACACTGCTAACCCAGACTACAGTCTGCTTTGGTAGGGAAGTGCTGTGAACACCTGAAATGCATTTATACCTCACAGGGCCACCAGGCTGACACACCACAAGCATGGCGCACAGGGAGAGCTTCATCTTCCCTGGTGGCATCGATCTGCACAGACCAAGGAGACACATATTTACTTGTCCAGCCTCAGCCTACGGTGAAAACACAGCAGTTGTTGCCACTACATAGGCAGGGTTGGGTTTGCACTCAAGCTTCACCCTCTCTCCCATCCTCCCTCCCTCTTTTTCTCCATCCATCTGGAGGTGTGATCGCTCGCTGTCCAAACTGCATGGTGATCGTTTTCTGTAAAAGCAAAGCTCTTTTCTTTCCAATAATAAAATGATAAAAATTCAGGAATGCTAGTCTCCTAGGCCAGCAGGATTACTTGCAAACTAGTGTCGTCTTGTTTCATTCAATGTTGCAAATTTGCATTTGGGCTATTTTGAAACAAAATGTCTCTAGACATAAATAACTATTGTATTTACCTATTTGGAAAGGATGGCTAACTGGTGCACACTGGTTGGGTAGGAATATACAAGCCGAGTTATGAAAACATTTGGCTGACTGTGATTTCATGGTATGTAGATGGTGCTGTATCATAAGGCATATAATGTGCATATAGACTTTTTTGTCCACCTTTTCTTTGCTGCTGTGTAGCGTTCTTCTAAACTGTGATTTTGTCAGGTCACAGATGCTTTGTATAAATTCCTAATTCCTGGAGGGAGGTAAACTTGGAGGCTTTTGGGGAGGTTTATTTTTATTTTTACTTTTTAAAGAAAAAATAACATTAGTTTCTAGCCCCTTCCATTATATAAATAATCTTGAACTAACAACAGTAGACATTCAAAAGAGGAAGATTTATTTGGAAACAAGGGGGGAGTTTAGGGTTTTCCAGTGCTTCGGGTTTAGCTCCAATTTGTAAGAGAAAAGCGTTTATCTCCTTTCACACATGTTCTGATGCAGTTCTTTCAACTGTAGTCTTTGAGGATGGGATTGGACTTTTTCCTCTTCTCAATCAGTGTGATGTGCAGTGTTCCTTCAATATTTGATTCAGCTTTTCCTGTGCCCAGCATCTTGATTTATACAAGGTTCTTCCTAGGGAAGATGCATAGTAAATGGAGCAATGGTTCCTGCGTTTCTTGACAGGTTTGTAGGTTTGTAAAGTGCACTTTTCAAAGTAGTGAGACAAACTGAAGCCTCTGCACATGACCGTGAAGAGTTGAGACGACAGATGCGCACAACGGAGGGCCTGACCAAGTCACTACAGTCTTTTTAATGTGAAACTTTGCTGCCTTGAACTGAGCTTGAAAATGGTACTATAGGTTCTCATCTGTAGCTTCTCTCTGAAACCAATTGTGGTGTGTCTTGTTAATTGCCTAGAAAGGTGTTTGCTCTTCCTTCTCCCCCCCTCCCCCCCATTTTGTTTTTAAGACCATTCTTGAAATAATTTTGATCACTCTGTCCACAGCAGCTTACAGCACATTTTGTTTCCTGTCCAGACTGGCTCAGTTTTCTCTATACCTTAGCACTATGTGAGTAAAAAAACCCAAACCCTTCTTTGTGCTAGCTTGTCCTGAGGGAAGAGTAGATCTAGGAGATACCAGAATGGTGGTTGACGAGGACGAAGGAAAGCAAGTGGAAGGTTTGACTCTTTTTGCAAGTTTTCATAGGTTTTTTTAGTGCCCAAGAGAAAAGGAAGGAGGAATTTTTTATTATTCAAGTCATGATGTGGCCTTTGCAACCTAAAATGCCCCTAGACATCACTTTTGTACTTCAGTGCTCTCTCTGAAAAGATCTCTCACTTCCCTTTTCAAGGACAGCATAAGACAGCAGCGCTTGGCTTGAATCATTGCGAAATCCCCTTATCTGCCTGTTCTCACTTTATTTTTCTTCTAACTCTTGGCTTCATTGGTATTGAAAGCATGCGGCCAAGGTTGATGAGGACAAAACTTAAGCTATGGTCAGTCTCCACTCTATGCAGCTTTTCTTTAAGGAGGAGTGTGAGTGAGCAAAGCTATTAAATCTCTCTCTTTTTTCTTTGTTTTCTCTCTGTCCCAATGCAGCAAGGAGTTTTAATCAGCCTTTTGAAGAGCTGAGAGCTCAATCACTGATCTGAAATGGTGTACGGTTCCTGGTGGTACTGAGCACTCTGCAAGGAGCTTGAGTTCCTCCATCTGTTAGTCTTTTCTTGTGGACGTCAGGAGATGCATACACCTTATGATTAACTGCAGGCGAGGTTTTACATGCCAGATTTCCAAATGTCAGGCTTCAAAAAAGAGGCAACATGATAGCTGGCTTTGCTACCCAAGATTTCTGCCCCGGAAGAATGTTCCGCTGACAGACATCTTCATCTAGCTCCTGGTGCTGTGGCCAGAGAGGCACCCACACTGTCTGGTGAGGTCTTGGCAGGGAATGAACCAGCAGTACTGTTTCATCTGATACACATCCAGCAAAGCCATTTCACAAGTTCATTTCATGTTGAAGCAGAGGCTTTTGGTTTACATTGCTAGTACCACTAGGAGTTCTTGGTTGGGGACAGAGCCCTATAGTACCCAAGTCTGTGCGCAGATTAATGGAAAACTGCGATCTTTGTTTTGAAGATGTCTTTACGATATAAGTAGCAGAAGCATTTCAGGTAGTCCTGTGCCTTCTGCTACTTTGTTAACTTTCAGTTTCATTGGTTGTTTTAACCATGGATTGTACTGTTTGCAGTTGCTTGGTTTTTTGATTGCTCCTCTTTGCATCTCAGCAAAAATCCCTGCTGATCGTCTTTCAGGGTTTGTCTTACTTGTTTCTGGAAGTTCCCCTGTTGAGGAGCTTGGCAGGGGTTTGCTCACTGTCTCTAGCAATAATTGAGCTGGTTTAGTGAGTTACAGAGAATAAACTGGATTGATTTCCCTTTTGCAGTCTGGACTAGAAAAGCTGATTCCCTTGGTCTGCTGCGTGCTCAAGGCCACAAGCCAAGCTGCTATCAATTTTACCTTCTCCTCCTGTGAAATTGCTAAAGAAAAGATGCTTTCCAGATCATGTGTGTGGAACAGATGTGGCTTATATTACTAGATGATTCAGCTAAATCTGGTGCCAAAACATCTTCCAGAACTCTCAGCTGGCTGTTGGGTTGAGCAAAGGAATAACTTGATGGAAATGCTGGGCTAGCTCTGCTGTCTATGTCTGTAACTGCAGCCATGTCAGGTACAGTTCCCTTTGATTTAGCAAAGGTCTAACAGAGTGATGGGATGAGGGGTGCACACAGCGATCTTGTGCATGAGGCGAGGGAGGCACTGGAGATGTGTGTCCAGAACTGGGTGTTGCCAGTCTGGAAGCATGAAAGGAATACAGACATGCGATTGCAATAAGCTTTGTTAATATGTGGAGGTACTTACACACAGCCTGTGCCCAAATTGCACACTGCTGCTCCCACTCCAAGTGTTCCTTTATTTTCAAATACCGTCAGCATAGAGATCACTGGGGTCTTCTTGGCCAAATGTATTTCCTTCCACCTTCTGCTGAGATGCAGGAAATTCTGTTTTCATAAATAGGAATGTGATTAGCTCACCTATTTTTCCCTTTGTAGTCACACTTGGCAGCCTCCCAGAAAGCCACTGGAATAATCTTTTTTGAGGCTAGATATATACACAGACTCATGCCAGAGATGGGACTGTTGCCTGAAAGTCTAGCACTGTAAATGCACATTTGTTTGTTTAAAACTTGCTTACATGTAGACCGAGAAGTGCAGAGAATGAGCAGAAGTGCTTGATCAAATGCAGTCAATATGTCTTAACAGCACGGTTCTTTGGACTTGACTGCTGATGTTGTAAATTGGAGCACTTTAACCCTAAATCAGGTTAAACTTTTATACATGGGTGAAGTGAAGGATGCCTGGGGAATCCAACCCAAAGAGCAGAAACTGGCTATTTGTAACCCGTGATAGGGAAGTGTTAATCTCGACTGATGAACAGCTGAACCAGACATGTTTTTACTGCACAGAGGGCAGTAAATTCATTTATGGTAAATACAGAGTAGCAGGTCTTGGCACTGGAGAATGTGGAGTCTACAGTGTTGTGTCTACGACTGTCAGAAATCATATTTATGCAAAATGATTGCAGGGTACCAGCAGCCCCCAGCAGCCGGAACACGGGGTCCTAGTAGCCTCACTCATGGATGCATCAAAGGGAAGAATGTCTACAGGTGGTGGTGGGGATTGTCTCCTTTCCCTGTTCCCAGAAAAAACTTAAGCTCTGTCATGAGTTTTCTGCTGAAATCTATACTACGTTCTGCCTTAATGAAGAGAATTATCTATAGGGAGCGCTGTGGTTTGTTTCTGCGACTGCTAAGTCAGGAGGGGGTGGAGATGAGACATGCAGTGTTGTCATTCTGTTCCCATGGGAAAGCTGTTCGCACCTTGGCACAATAGTTCCTCTAAGTATGTGTCTTCCAGGAGCTCTCTCTATGGTTCAGCAGCCCTACCTGCCTTCCATTAGAAATCAGGATACCTCCCTCTTGTTGCTTGGTTCTGGACTGTAGCCTATAAACCAGATCTCCTGTGCCAGTGAGCAGAGCAGCCAAAAAAGCGATCTGTACTCAATGCCCCTGGTACATCTTCTCGTAGTTTGGGAGAGGTCAAATGTGGCATGCTTGGGCTACTGCATACTATGGGATGTAACCTTAGTGTTCCATGGGAGATGGTGGGCATTTAGACAGTGGGTGGTGCTCCCCATGCTCTGTGCCTGTAGGGTCCAGCTGCTTGGGGAGGGGGCAGTGTTTGCACAGTCTGACTTGCCTCTTTCTATCTAATTATTAAGCAAGGTAATTGGGGTCCCAGCTGTGCTTCTCTGGTTTCTTTTGTGTTTGATGTTGTGTCTTCTGTTCTCTATCCAGCCACTGAAGATTTTTGTGCAGCTCAAAGTGCAGGGGCTGGTGCTTTCAAAGCAGGAGGCTTGATGTGCTTTCAGATTAGTAAGGGCAGGCTCTGTCAGCAAAATCTTGCCAAGATGCTTGTAGTTTTTGCCAGGAAAGCTCTTTCCTACCTTTGCCTGTGTCTGAGCAAAAGGCAGCATGAAGTGGCAAACAGACTGGGCTCATACTGCAGGGTTTCAGTGGCAACACTTTGCTAATCATGAATTGCATCTCTGGAACTTTTTGGCGATGCTGACAGAAGAGCTTGCAGTAGAGGCTGGGTTAATAGTGCTTTTGTGTTGCTACCAAATTCTCTTTAATGATAAGAGTACTTTGTGGTCCCTTCGGTTTCACTCAGAACTGCATGCATGCTTTGGTGCTAAACAGTAAAACGCTGCATATTGCACTTGAAGTGTCCCTTGGTAGGTTAAAACCCACCCAGTAAACACAAGCCCAAGCCCAGGTGGATGCAAAGATGAAGTAAAATGTATTTACCAAGCTTTTATTTACTTTTCCCGCAAAGATTTTCAATGGAAGCATGGGTGCTAATCAGATAAAGAAGCTGTTTTGTGTATTCAAAATGTAAAAGTTTTTAGTCACTTGCACTCTAAGTTGCTGCAGTATCAGAAGTTTACAGTTCCCTCCCTAGCTCTATGACCATTAAATAGTGGAGAGAATACAATAGGCTAAAAACATAATTTGGAGGAAATTAATTTCTCTCTGCTCCACCTCTTCCTGTGAGCAAAAGGAGGGGGAAGGCACAATGAAGACATCTGTTCCTTTGAACCCACTCGCAGACTTGCTGGGTAATAAAACTGGGGGAAAGGAGGAGAACCTATTGCTGCTGTTCAAGTGGTTGCTAATCGCCGATTGTTGAGTACTGAGGGGGTGAGCTTTTATCATGTTGACCTTCTTAGGGGATATTGAAAAGAAGCTGGCACTGACCTCTGCCAGGATTTAAATCCAGGAGGCTCAGAATCCCTTTGTGCCCCTTTCAAAGAGGAGGCAAATCTCAGTGGTAGCCACGCTCTCCCATCCGCCTCAGGGTAGGTGCGTCTGCTGTACTGACCCAGATGCTGCACTCCTCTCCTGGATAAGCCCTTCACTGCCAGTATATGGACATGATCAGGGCTGCAGCAAACTAAACAGGAGTCCTGCAGAAAAAATAAGATTACCTTCTCCCCTGGATCCAAAGCATGCCCTACCTCCCATCCATGTTTTGCTCTTGTTATGTGTAGTGCTTGTGGCCATAAGCACAGGGCTGTGGGCTCATCCCCATCCCCCCACTCCTCCTGCCTAATCTCATTGTGCTGCTTAGTCACAGCGAAGACCACTTTAATGGGTTTAAGTGGCCCTGCTCCTGGCCGGGTGCGTTGTGCTTTACGTTCAGCCTGGGATGGTTGATTTAAGTAAGAGATCAGGTTGCACACATCTACTGCTTCAGAGTCCTCCTGTTGTGTCAGCAGGTGCATGCATGAATATTAGGTTTCCCTCTAAGTATCATATCTGAAACAAAAGCTGTGTAGTAACCAGCATGTTAAAAAATGCCAAGGGGGTGATACATTGATCTCAAACTAATAAAATGTGGCCCACAACCCTTTTATGAGCTCAGCCACAGAATGCAGGGGCAGATGGTCACTTAAGAGTTTTCCCAGGCCCTTAGAAGTGTCTTAAGGCATAAACCAATGGTTGTGGCACCCACTGGCACTAGTAAGGTTGATGGGGGGCATTCTTAATTGTGGATTTCGAGTCTCCTGTGTATTCTTCCATGACATTCTCCCTTAGCTAGTGAGGACCTGTCAGAGAAAGGGCCATCTGGGAGACAGTGTAAAGTCTATAGACCTGGGATGTTTGTTCAGAGTGGGAATGGTTCTGCCTTAACCAAAGGTAACAAGCAGGCAGCTGCTAGAGAGAAGAAAGATGGCTTTGTGCAATGATGTGAAGACTATGAGTCAAGAGCCTACTGGTAGGTATTTGCAGAGCTGACTGGGTTGGACAGGAAGAGTCTCTTAGGGGTGTGATGGACACAGAGGTATGTGTATTAGCGAATGGGATGGAAACGAAGGCTGAGCTGAGCAGAGGTATTCAAGATGAGAGAGAAGTTCCAGGGCACTGAGTGAAAACGGCTGATGTCTTCTTTGTGAATGCATGCCTAGTGATTAGATACACAGTCCCTGAAAAAATTCTCATACAGCCTTATACAAACAGTCAGAAATCTCTGTAGCCTTTCATTTTCTCTCCCAAGGTGCAAGTCTGATGAACCCACACAGTGGAGGAGAAATAGGGACTTTGTTATTGTAGGCGGCACTGGAGAGTTATGATGTGATTTAAAGTGATGGGATTCTCTAATTTGTGGCTGTAAACCATAGAGACAGACATGTTATAGAGGTGAGAAAGGAGTACAAGAGCTCCCACCTCCCTAAACTGTAATGGGTGACATAATGTGAAGGGAAGAGAATGGCACCACAATATAACAGTACATAAGCATGGCCTATGAAGTTGAGCAAGCTAGCAGGGCTAAGCTGCTGCAGTGGCCTGGAAGAAGAATATGAGAGCCAAACACTAACAGAAGAAAGGCAAGTGAGGCTGGTAAAGCAATAGGCAAGAGGAGAGGCTGGTACTGAATTAATCTAATAGGAGTTTGTTCCAGAATTAATCGCCTCAAATATTAAGCAACGGAGACTGCTAAGGTGTTAAACGCAGTGACCTTAGTAGGCACAATTGTCCCACACCTCAGGGACCCTGTGAGTGCAGGACTGAAAAAAAAAAAATCACCAGAAAGAACCCTGTGTTTCTCCACCCAGTGTTTTTATCTCCCTTCTCTCTCTTATGGCATGGAGCATCTTGAGGTGCTGGGAAGAGCCTTTGGAGACAGATTCGCCCTTAGCAAGAGGAATAGGAAGGAAAACTCAGCACTTACACATCACTAAGCTCCAGAGGAGGCAACAAGTGCCTCTAAACAACAGAAGACTGCTTGATGCCAGCACAAAAGGGTGTAATACATGCAAGAGCTCATCAAGGGAGAGGAACACAAAGCCAAGGAGGTAACTGATGGGAGGCAGCCCTCAAAAATGGCATGTGTGTACTAGTCTGTGGGTGAAGTGAGAAGCTGAGTGGGACAATGATGCTGCAAGGAAACCTTGTGAGGTCGGGGATGGAGCTGCTCTGTCATTAAATACGTGATAGTACCACAAGCTGATCTGATTATGCATATAGCTACTCTAGCAGTATGTTTGCTTAGTTTCAGTGCAAAGCTATAAGCAGAGACAAGCAGGAGGGAAGGAAATGAAGGTCAAAGTAAGTTTCTTTATAATAAATGCTTTAAGGTGATTAAAAGGGAGTGGCAAATCTTTCAGTAATAGGTTGCAGCACATTCCCTAAGCTGGGTTAGTTGTAGTTTTAACAGAGATGGAAAACGGAGCAGAGCAAAGAACACAGGTTAGATAAAAAAGGTCATTGGGTCTGTCTAGCCAGTGAGTAGGAATTCAGGTTGATAGACTTTAATGGGGTGTCTGGAAAAGGTTTGGTCATATGTGCTAACATCAGGAGGTCTCCTTGTCCTTGGAAGATATTGCTTATCTAGAGTAACTGTGAACAAGAAAATGCAAAACTTAGCCAATTTTATTCATCTGTGAGGGCTCTAGATGGGAGCAGACCTTACAGCCGTACTTAGAGAGGTTACAGCACTACCTAGCAGAGGTTATAATACTGCCCAATCGCCTTCATGGAAAAGAGGTTTTTACACTGCAGGGTAGCTTGAATAAATTATTTGATTTCCTGGTTTCCAGCTTTTCTGGCAACACAAACATTGTGCAACATGGTTGTACAGCATACGATATTCTATCCTAGAGGCAGAGGAAGAGCCACCGTGGATGTAGTTAGCAGATCATGTGGGGGCCTTCTAAGTTGACAGGAACACCAGGAATGCAGGCTGTACTGAGAGTTTGTCTTGGAACAAGCCAGGCTTGTTCTTTCTTTTCTCTGTGAATCCCTAGTCAGTACTGAGTTGGTAGTTAAGATTTGTATGCAACACTGGTAAGTATGGACTCCACTGTGTGCTGGGACTTAAGAGGACACTTGAAAGAAAAGGCTGGAAAACAGAAACTGTGAAGCATTGTTCTCCTTTGTCCTTTTCCTCAAGTGCTAGCCTTGGGCCTGAAATGTCCTGGATGGAAAAATTGCTTCTAATAACCCACAATGCTATTGGCTTCATGGAAATTAAATCTCTATGCAACACTGCTGTCTCTTCACCCTGCCTTTCAAGACAGAGTTTGGTGCAGACCCCTGTGGTGCTGCTAGGAAGAGCAAACAGAGGATTGCAACAGTGTTCTGGGAGCCACTGCTTAGCCCTGCTGTGGTCCAGCAGGCTGAAGGCAGGGGTCTGAAACCATCCATTAAAGCTCAGTGTGCTCTCAGGTGTGAGTTTTGCCGTTCACAGTAGCCAGGGTGTGATGGGCAGAGGGACATCTCAGCACCGTGTTTGCTATTTGGCTGGCTCTGTGCAGAGGATGGGTTATTTCTAATTTGAGAGTTGTGTTGAGTCTACAGTTGTTTCTGGAATTGCTTCCCCTGGCTTGGCCGGAGCTGTTCAATGGAAGTGCTACAGTGCAGGTAGACTCAGTCAGGAGACAGGGAAATGGACCCTGAGAAATGGACCTTAAATCTATGATTCTGCTTCAACAAGGAAGAAAAAAAAAAAGTGCTGTGAATGTCCTATTAGGGCGCAGATTATTGCCCACAGATTTCTCTCTAGTTGGGAGCAGAGACCACCCTTGGGAGCCTGCACCCAGATTTCCAGTGAGACCCACTTCAGATGGTTTCTCAGGAATGTGAGTAGCTGCTGTCTTCCACAAAGCATAAGGTCTCAGCCAATGTGTAGGGAACCAGAGACCTGTTGGGCCCTGCTTTGGATGATGTTGATGCTCAGTGTTGCTGTCAGGCTACCTGGGACCCAGGATGGAGGCAGGCTCTGGGGAGGCCTTTTCTGGTGTCTTGGGGTAGTACAGTTAGAAGAAACCTCAGGGTCTTGCATCCTCTCCTGAAACAACCAGACAGCTGGTTTTACAGGCAGGGTGGTGGACTCAGTAGGCAGTTGATTCTGCTCTGAGGTGGTTGTAGCTCTAGTCTGACTGAGGCATAGCTATCTGCAGGGTGGGATGGACAGAGACAGTGGTTTTTGCTAACAAATGCCCGTATCTTCCCTTTTGTCCTGACAGCATTCTTCTGTTACAGCTCTTCTTACTAGTCTCCCATATATCAGCTTTAATTTAGCAGTGCACAAACCAGACAGACTAAGTTTGTCAGTTCTTTCCCCTGGAGCAGGATTTATTAGCCAGCAGTGCTCAAGGGATGTGTGCGCCCTGGTGCCTTCCTCTCTTTGCCCCATTCTCCGTTACGCAGTGGGATTTGTCTAGACTGGTAATTCTGATATCACTTACAGAAGCACTCTGCCCAGACCTGTCACTGGCTGGTACAGAAGGTTTTTTTGAACATCAGGCCTGGGCCAGAATATAATCTCTCTCTTCCTTCTAAAGCAGGCATAGAGTGGCCCAAACTGGTGAGATAATGCTCTCGGAAAGAAGCAGCTTAAAATAATGAACTCCTGACCCGTGGCATTTGCTACGGCGTTTTAAGAGGAGTCTCCTCTTTGTGCTAACCTCTTTTTTCCCCTGATGGGAATGGCAGTGAGTGGAGTGGAAAGGGTGGTTATGATATGAATCTGGTTGACTTCCATGCTCCAGAAGAATTACAGGCACCAATAAACTTGCCGGGTGGCCACTGAAATGCAAGCATTTCCCATAGTTAGAGCATGGAGCTTGTTGCCTTATGAGACACAAAGGCCAAAATACAAACAAGTTTAAAAGGAGTTGTGCAAATTCATAGAGAATTTGTCTGTCAGTGGCTATTCAGCATTTACAGGTCTGCATGCAGAAACATTGAAGACACATTGCCGAAAGGTGGGGAAGGTGTATCGGAGGAGGTGTTGCTGTAGGCTACTCTGCCTTTTTACACTTTCCCCTGAAGTTTGTACTCCTTGTCACTGTTGGACAGTCTGTGGTAGATGAACTGACCCAGGATTTTTTTTCTACTGTTGTTGAACACTGACTGTTGCTTTGTCATGATCTCTCTCCCACCTCTATCATTTTTGCCTTTTGCACGGAGGCTTGTCACGCAGGCATCCCAGTCAGAGCCTGCTTGCGTGAGGCATCGTCCTAATGAGAACTGGAGCTCAGAAGTTCCCTTTTCACACAAGTAGGGCAGCTGCTCCAGTGTGGGTGAGAGAAGAAAGGCAGGCACAAGTATCATGAGCAATGAGGATGTTTAAAAATAAATGGCACAGCAGTTCAGTTGTGCAGGCAGGTCAGCTGTTTTGCTTTTTTCACCTGTGTGAGCTTCTCTGATGTGCCCGCCATTGTATTTTGCAGCTTGATACCTTCTCGTTCCTCCTTCATTTGCTGAGCCCTTGTCTCTGGGACTTTGACTACAAGGATCTCAAAGTATGTTAGAGAGAGAAATGTTAGAGATAAATGCATCAGTTTTCTGGCATCTTATACTACCCTCACTCATAGCAGTGGAATATAAAGTATTATTATCCAACCTCCTTTTCAGTCTCTCTTTTTCAAGGGGCCTGGATATGAAACTCAAGATTTCTGCTACTGAGAAGGTGATGCGGCTTAGTGTTCGAGTAGTGTATGGGTGAGTGGCTTGTACACCACAGGTTCTTCTCTCTGGGACCAGCCAGGGATGTGCTTTGTAGCAGGCTGTGGGGTACAGGCTTTCTTAAGGATTTTAATCCAAAACATGTAATTCACAAAGCTTGTCTTGCTGAAACAAACATTATGACCAAACACGAACAGCTCTTAGTTTGTGGGCCTGATTGGTTGCATGTTTTTCTGCCTTCCCCTCCTTCACCCGCTATCCCCTCTGCTAATTGCTTTTCATCAAGTTTATCTGATATTTCTTAGTAGACCGGAATGTTGTTAGCCATTCATTAGGTCTTCGGATCTTTGTCGAAATGGCTTCTTCCCGGTGGGGGGTTCGGGCTTTGGTGTCCATCCTGCAAAACTTCAGGGTGGAGAGAGGCTTCCTGTGTTGGAGATGCTGGTCTGTGACCTGTTACCTGCTGCAGTTGGATACCTTTTGGCCTGGACTGCTAGGCAAAGGCATCCTGACGATGTTCAGTGCCGGCTTTTTTCCTCCTACCAAACTCTTCACGCAGCACACTAATGTTGCTGGGTTTCTATTGCAGTTTTCTTTCTGATGTGTGCACCTCTTTTCCCCAGCCCTCATTCTGCGCCTGTCACCTTAGCACCCACCATGGCGCTTTGAGTGAGACTTTCAGACACACACTGGGTCAGCCTCTGCAGCTCCAACAGCAGGTGAGACAGATGGCTGGGTTGGTTTTTAAGGCCACACATACGTGTTAGGGTACCTTAGTGTGTTTCTGTGACTTTAGGGAGCCTGTGAGATCAGAGATAATACAATGCTAGACTACGCGCTACAAAAATTTGCAACTTAAAGCTATTTCATTAAGAAGAACTGTTGCATTCCTTTAGGACTACTTGTATGTTTCATCCAAACTCCCTTTTCAAAACAGCGCATTAAAATGTGACTCTGTTCTCAAAAGCTGCATGCGTAGCCTTTCTGGCATATGCAAAAGAGGTGCTATTGGTTTTACCTTAGCTTTATTCCCTAGCTAGTCACGAGTTCATTTATTTATTCATGTTTGTTTATTATTTGCAATGCCCAGCTATGTAACCTCATTGCTTACCCCATTCTGTAATCAGTTCTTCCCATCTAGTAGGAAAGAAAATAAGCACATACTGCAGTTTGTGTTACAAATTGCTAGTGTGCTTGTGTGTCTCAGCATTGACTTTGTAGCTGTTCTGCGCCTCCATGTCTCGTGAAAACTCACAGAGTAAATGTTTTATAGGATCCAATCCAGTTCCTGCTTAATGGAAAAAATCTTACTGGTTTCAGTGGTATATGCATCAGTCTTCTAATCCTATGAAGGAATATATTCTTCTGTGGATTTTAGCATGACTGTATGCTGAATGCCGTAATGACTGCTGCAATATTAGCCTGCATATTTTCCATTGGGGTGTGAAATCATCTTGATGTTTGGAACTGCTCAGATATTTTTCTAAACCATTGCTTATCTCTGCATGGGAGCACTGTGCTGTAATAGCCTTAGGACTGATTGAATATTGCATGCTACTGGACTGTGAGTTCCCCCTTAATCCAGGGGATTCCTACAGTCTTTTTGAAAACTAGGATAAGGAAAGGGGAGGAGGATGTGAGAAAGATTTTAAAAGGAATGTGTAATGAACCTTTGCAGACAAACAGTTAGGTATTACAGGTCTGTTAGTGTGGTTTTCTGTATAAACTGACTGATGTCTTTCTTTGAAGCCATTCTGTAGACTTCCATCATGTTTTTAATCTTTGTAGCATTACTGAAGCATATCTAAATGCTACCAAGAAGTTTTCACTGACTTATAGATAAGTGGGCTCTCTGATAATGTTTCAATAATATTTAAATATTTTTGGCAGGAGTGCTGCATATACACAGAGATTTAGAAAGGAGTTTAAAAATCATTTTTGTGTGTTGCTAACACATCTTATATTGAGACAGCAAGTAGAACCCTGTATGGTGGGTTATTTTTCTTCATGCTGTCAGGTTTAACTTGATGCACTGGATTCATACTGAAGAGTTCATCAGAAACCAGCTACTTTTTCTGCTTCTGCATTGAGCCCATTGCTTTCATACAGTGCCAAAGTAGTGGCTGCAGATAATAACGTCACATTTTCTGTAAAGAACAATCTTCCTAATAAAACCAAGACCACGCAACTTCCCCTTCCCTTTCCTCTGGATATAGCTTTTCTTTTTCTGTCTGTAAAAGCTGGTTAACTTTTAACCTTGTTTATTTTCCTTGGAACTGACAGCTCCCACTACTGACGTGCCATTTCTCTGAAACAACTTTGCAAATAATTTGCATGGCAGAGTGGATGCATGTCCCTTCAGGGTTGTGGAGGGCACAAGCTACAGGATGGTGGCTGCCTTGTTTTAGTTCCTGTTTCAGAGGGATTTTTTGCTGTAGTGTTGCATTTCTGCAGACCACTTGTCAACCTTCTTGTATCCTTTTGCACGGTGGTGCGAGAGCCAAATGCCACTGAGTCAGAGGGGTAAACAGATTGTGAGGATCAGCTGCAATGGCTGAATGGGGCAGCTGAAGCCCTTGGGTGAAAATTTGGTATCCTGAAGTCTTAGTGACCTTGCAGCACTACAACAATTGTTTTTCAGAAGGAGACTTTTTCCTGTGGAGAAACAGATCTCCTTTCATGGGCTTATCCCAGTATGCTGATAGCATCAGGACAACATGTGTCAATAGTGTCTTCCCAGGCCTTGCTGGCACATGAGACCTTCCTTAAGCAATTCCTGCTTTTTCTGGCTTTTGTTGCTCTGAGACCCATCTACCCAGCAACGGCAATGAGCTGTAGAGCCCTGCCATCCATCCTGTGTGTGGCTGTGCAAATAGCAGCTTCCAGGCCACCGATGGTGACAGCTTGGGGACAGTTGTCTTGGCACAAGGAGTGCAGAAGTGCTTCACTCGCATTTGGTGCCAGATGTCTGCTTATTTCTGGCTACTGGAGTAATGCCAGCTCTGGGGTGGGTGTGGAAAAAGGGATTTGGGCAGTTAAAAGCAGGATGGGGAAGAGGGGTCAGGCATGGCTGCTCCTCAGTGCTTTACAGGATCTTCTTACAGCAGAAGCCTTAAGGGACTGGGTGTCCTGCTGCAATACCCATGGGCAGCCCTGTGATCTGTCCCCAGACTCACTCCTAACTACTCTCCTTTTTTAACATCCATGTGAAATATGTGGGGGTCTGGCCTCACATGTGCTTGGCATGAACAGAGCCAGAAACATGCCTCTGAGGATGGGAAACATGCTCTTCCTGGGAAGTCTGGCCAGGAGCACAATTGTAGCAAGTCAGATATGGATCACAGGGTCAGGATAACGATTAGTCCTACCCTTCCCCCTAGTTGTAATTAGCTGTGGTGATGTCATCCTCTGTTCTGACTTCACTGGCATTAATTACAGAGCTGCAAATTTCCTGCCTTTCCCTTTTAATTGCTCTCTGGGAAACTCAGAGTTTACACCCTCTGTTTAATGTCTGCCAGCAAACTTCCTCATCGCATGCTACAAGGCCTAACCTCTGGCTTGTAGCAACACCTGGAAATAGGCTTGATTGGAGTGCTGGCTCAGGTGCCTTTCTGAATGTGGATGCTTCTGGGTTAGGAATGCTCCCTCTGCTTCTCTTGAGCTTCTGTCCTTCCATCCCATTTCATTTTGGATTTAGTCCTGAGGAGCAAGAGATGTTTAAAACCCACAGTGATGTTACCCCTTCCTTTAAGGGAATTTTGTCCCCTCTAGGAAATGCAATTTCTCCAGCTAAGCTGAACTATAGCCTTCATACTAGTAATGGAGGAATTGGTGTAGGACCTGCTAGATGAGCCTGTTTCTGTTGGAGATACTGTCTCTGCTGGTGGGACAGGGTTTGGGAAGTCTGAACTGGAGCAGTTCTGCATAGCTTGAGTGGCCTGGGATCTGGACCCCACAGCCCTCTGCTTGGATGGACTGATGGACTCTGCCTGTGCAGCTTAAACCTTGCTTCAGGGGTTATGGCTTGAACCCAACCAGCGGTGTCTTGTAGGGCATCTCTGTCACACATGGGACCCTCATGAGCTCTATGCAGCCTCTGATCATTGGAGTCAAATGGGAAGGGTAGGAGAGTACTGCGAGAGGAATGTGGGAAGGAGGTAACAGTGACTGCACTAAGAGTTGTCAGGAGAGAGAAGGACTTGGGCTGTTGAGGGCAAGTGAGATCCTTGGGGCTAGGAATGTCAGCATGAGCTGGCTGGATTTATAACCAGTTCAGAGTGGGCAGTCCCGGTTAAGTGCTGAGGCTCCAGATCTGGTCCATCAACCCCTGAGCCAGGCTGGTGCTGAGGCAAGGAGAGGAGCCTGTCTCCTCTGTTGGGGTGCTCCTCTTAGCACGTGGGTATGTGGGGCTGCCTGCATCCCCGAGCAGGCTACCCTATGCAGCTTCCGTGCTGTACATAGAAGCTGACGTGGGATGTGAGGAACCAAGGATCTGGACTAATACTCCTCCATTTAGAGAAGATCATAAAAATATGGTTCAGATCCTGTTTGAGGAATCTAAATCCAGAGCATCTGTAGTGGCATTTGAAGGGTTTGTTTTAGTATTGCTGGATGATATTTGCCCCTAATCTTCATACTTCTTTTCCAGCCATTTATTTTCTTGGGCGACTTCTCAGCCTTGTGCATTTTGCCCTGTACAGACCTCAGCAAGGTGGTCTTGTGGCTCCTTCAGTCAAGCATCTCCCAGTCAATCCTCCTTTTGTTTTGGGTGTCTCTCCCCTTTCAAGTGGGGTGCGTCTATCACAATGGATCCATCAATAACACGAGGGGGAACATATCCCATAATCAGGAACGTTCTGTCTAGAGAGAAGTGTTTATTATACACAACTTGTTAGGGACTGTCAATCAACCAGGCTCCCTTTGTTACTCCATAATGCATCATTAATGATGGCTGCTGCTGTGCATTTAATTTCATTGCACACAAGGGCCTTGTCTCTGTCTCCCCATCCCCTTCCCCCTCTCTATAATCACCAGCACAGAAGAAATTAATAAATTGATCCATGGAAGGAGAGCTACAGGCTTGCTATAGGCTATGTTTGGTGTCCTTGCTCTCACTGAATTGTACCTTACTCCTGGAGAAATCTCTTGGATGTCAGAGCTATTTTTAGATTACTACTTGCTCTGCATCCCGAGGAGGGGAACTGGTATCTGCCCGCACACTTACATGAGCATGGATAACTAACTGGGCATGTACAGAAAGGCCAGAGGTATCTCATGAAAGTGATCTGTTGAGTGTTGGGGATGCATATGCCGCATCCTTGTCAACTCTTCGTTTCTGTCCCCGCCCCTCTGGATCTTTGAGCCCTGAGAACATTTTGATGCTTTGCTGATTGTCATTTTGCTCATTCAGCCCTACTCAATTAACTTAAAAGAAGAATATTCAACTCCTCCAGGGCTTGTGAAAAGTGGCTGAAAGAAACAAGCTTACTGGAGGCTATAAATTCACTGAGAAAGTCAGTGCCTCCCCTGCAATTTTTTAGGAAACCACAAATAGTAAAAAAAAAAACCAACGCTGAAAATCCTCAGTTAAGACTGGTAAGAGAAAAGGCTAGTTGTGGTGTGTTTTGTTTGTTAAATAAACCTAACTGTGGTTTGGGATTGGCCTGTTGGAAGCCCTGAAGCTGATTTTGCCCTACTGTCAAAGTTTGCAGCCTTCACCTGCAGCTGAAATTCAGCACGCAGTCATGGCTAGGATAATTGTGCCTTCTGGCTGGAGTCTGCTCATTGGTTTTGGTTGGTCTCCCTGTCTTATTTCTTTCTGTTTTACTATCTCTAGGGCTTTTTTTGAGCGGAGAGGGCCAAGCCCTGGTGTGAGCTATGGATACCAAAATGCTTTTGTTGCACTTTCCAGGATTAGAAGTTACTTGGAGTGCCTGAGTCCTTTCCTGCCCTGTGGAAAATTCAGTCCTGTTTTGTGGTCCTGAACCAGCTGCCTGGTGTCTCTCTTGGCACCAAATCTTGCATAAGTCTTTATGTGGCGCTGCCTGCTCATATTATATGTCACTTAGGTGCACAAGACACTGACCTGTTTGTTCAAATGGAAATGGTGGTTTGTGTGGTCAGTCCAGCATGAAAGCAAGGAGTGGCTTGTGTTGAGGGTAAGATACTCTCACAAATATTTCTGCTCCGTTCTCCTGGGTTTTTCCAAAGGAGTCCCCTCCTTATCCTGATACCTGTTTCACAGAAAGACCTGTAGCTACTTCCCGTCAGTCCTGAGGACACTGCATAGCAATTGGAGAAGGAAATTTGGTCAACTTCAGATGGATGTCTTTAATTCTCTCTCCCCACATCCTTGGCTCCAGGCCATAGTCTTTTGGGATTTCCCCCTGGCAAACAGCTTTGGCAGAGTGCTCCAGGCTGGGTTCCAGCTTGTTCGCCTTTGTCCCGTGTGTGTTGGGGCAGCCAAGCCTGGCTGTGGGTTTCCGGTACTGCTGGATGGGATCCCACTCCTGTCCATCTGCGTGGGCACGACCTCTCCCTTGTGTAGAAGCGAGTGAAGAGGAAGCTACTCACGTGTCCTCCACTGGTTTACAAGAGGGAAAAGCTTGCCTTTACTGCTCATGGCCAACAGTTTGGCCTTTCAGTCAAGAGAGCATCCTGTTTAGGAAGGCAAAGGCCATGAGCAGAGCTGTTTTAAACACCTGATAAGCAGAGCTGTTGCAAAAACCTTTGATCATTTTCCGTCTGAAGGGAGTAACTCACAAAACTGCTTTGCCTCAATTTTCCATTGTAAAGGAAAAGTAACGAGTTTTGATGTTTCTTTTCTGGAACAGAGCACTTGAGGTTTTTTTATATGTTTTGCGTATTTTCTATTTGCTGTCCCTGTACCCAACTATCTGAAATATTTTTAGATTCTTCCTTTTGTGAATAATTTCAGAGGTTTTATGTCCTTTGTTTCACCTCAAAAGGAAGTCAAATTTCAGAATGTTTAAATCCTGGTCATAATGGATTTCTGTCTTCTGTACTGCTCTGCGGATATTTTTTTTTATGTTTAACAAACACGGAATTTAGCACAGAGAAGGACAAATTTTATCTTTTGTTTCCAGTTTTTTTCTAAGACCCACCAGTTCTCTGAAATCATGTTTCTGGAATTGCTTTCTCCGCTCTAAGGTTACTTTCTCCCTCCACTCAGCACTAAATCTGGGACCTCCAGTGGCCCACCAATGGAGCAAATGGTCTTGCTGGGCTATGAACCCTTTTTCCCAGGGTAAGAACATGCCACTTGGGTAAGGGAGTCGCCATGGATTCACCGTGGTGCTAAGGGATAAAGTGGCTCTCAGTGTGGTAACTTGTAGAGTTTATACAAGTTGGCAGAGACCCTAAATGCACATTACTGGTAGGAAAGCGTGAAGATGTAGTGACCAGTCTTTTCTAAAGAAAAATAAATGGTTGGCTTAAAATTTTGTTGTACTCATTTGTTTGACCCTGTAGGCTGAATTCAGCCCTTGGATTTCAGTAACTGTATCTATTAAAAAGGATTTACCAATTTATCTGCTAGTACTTTCTTCTCCTTTAGTGGAAGGTTATTCAGAGAAGAGCTTGCCATGTGACAAACAGGTGCGGAATTTCATCTACAAGACAAACTGCATGAGAAGCTTAATTGTCTAAGTCTTTTTGATGGTAGGAGACTGAGCAAAAAGTCGGTATGAGAATGAAACTCTCAACTTCACATTCCAACTTCTTTGCAGAATTTTGTTCCTTTACATCCAGTGAATTTTCAGGCTTGCTTTATCTTGAGGATGGAGCTATAAACGTTGGTACTTCCCCCCTCATTCATGGCTAGTGTGGAGCAAATAATTAATTACGGAGTCTTAAATCACTGCTTGGAGCCGTAACATCAGATCGTCATTCCCTTTAAATGTCTGGCACAGGCTTACTATCTCTGATTTTCATGTCTCACCAGTTGCTATTTTTACGTGTTTTGTATGGAAGAGGCTGCACTGAAAGCTATGTGTTGTGGTAAATGCTTGCGGACTTTAAAATGGCTCCCACTCTGTTGTGTGCCTTAACCTGAATTCCCAGCTCAGCTTTTTCCCCATGCCAGGAAATGTCTCCTACCTTTGAAACTCCTCTCGAGAGATGAAAGATTAGCTTTATGCTGTCAGGAGCTGTCATTTCAGGCAATTAGAAATAGATCAGCTGATGCCTGGTAGTTTTGCAAATATCTTGCTTTCCTGCAACTGCTTCATTTCTGGCTGGTTTTGAAGATTACATGCAGGGTAATTCTTCCTGATTACCCGCATGCACTCTTTGTTTCTGGCTGCTATTTTCTGGCTGCTTTTTTTGCTGTTGGTGGAGTTTTTGGTAGCTAGTAATGCCACTGTGAGGTAGCTTTATTTGTAGCGTAAAAGAGGGGTGGAAGTGGCAAATTTCTCCCTCCTAGTTAGCCCAGTCTTTGAAAAAGGAAACAGAGAAAATAGAAGCTGTTATTGCTGAAGGCAGAGGCAAATGAAAAGCAGCTTTTATTGCCCTAGAGATCTGTCCTCTACTAGGACTGGGAAGAAACATGCAGCAGGAGCTAGAGAATTGCATTGATAGAGTGGAACTCTTTGCATGCCCTTCGGCTACATCTTTCATTAGGAAGCACCTGCCAGCCCTCTGCTGAGCACTGATCCCGACCCACCTGTCTGGCCTTATGGTCTTTGCATATAGGTGCTTCTGCTTTCATCTGTGTCTAGGTTAAATATTGCCACCTGAAATATGCAGTTCCCTGAGGAGACACGGTCAATGTTAGTGAAAGGCTAGGGTCTGTTTCTTTGCATTTTAGGTTGAATTTGGATTATGAAACCAGTGTGGGAGAGTGAGGGGGAGGCTGAGCCATGGCACTACGAGGAACACAGCCCTCTTTGGTGACCTCTGCATTGCCTCCAAAGCATCCTGCGTGTATGTGAAATTACAAACTCCGGGGCTTGGTTGTGCTGCCAACTCCATTTTGGCTTTCTCCTCTGTCTCTGAGGCTGTATTTTAACTGAAGTAGAGCTAGCAGGCAGTTAACCTGAGTGCTGTACCTTGGAGATGTGCTACCCTAGATTATAACATAGTTTTTACTCAACTGTTGTTTGAAAGAGGTCTCCTTGACAACTAAGTTTCTTGGCAGGGATCTGTTATCACTGGATGGAAGCTAAACAGAGAGCCTGGAAGGTAACCAAATGCCAGGAGCTGGCCTGTCTGCTATGGCAGACATCTTCAATGGCAAAGGCAGAGGAGGGTCTGCCCGCATCCAGAAATAGCGAGGCAGTGAGGCTCGTGGCTCCCTGTGTGCACACAGAAGGGGAGGAAGGAAGAATGAGTGGTCTTAAAGAGCATCGTGTTCAAAACTTTGTTTTGTCACAGGCTCTGAGCCCCTGGGGGAGCCTTTTGTGAGAGGGTCTGAAGGGTGGAAGACTCTGGGCTCTGGGGCTGAGCGACTGTGCCCCTGATGCATCAGCTGAGTGCTGAAAAAGGCCAGGACTTGGACAGATGGAGTAACGGAGGTTGGAGGCAGGGGAGCCTGGCCTTGTGCCAGCCTGTGGAGTGGGGTGGGCAGATCACAGAGAGGAGCTGGAGGGGGGCTCAGAGGAGGATAATCCTCAAGCGGCGATGCAGCTGTTGGTGGCTCTAACACCATTGCAGAGGTTTTCTGCTGCTGTGCTGCTGGTATCGGCAAAAGTCTGCCAGCCCTAAGAGCTGGGTGAAATGGGGTGCTGACGGGCTTGTCCCGTTCCTTTGGTCAGTGTCGCAGGGAACGTTCTGGGACATTCAGCTGAAGGTGGAGTATCCCAGAGATGTGCAGAGCCCTGGACAGTGCCTTGTCCGACATGGAGTGGGGTTGCAAGACCTGTGACAGTAGCTGGAAGGGAGGGCAGTGTGCTGCTGGAGCTGGTATTTGGATACGCTGGTATGTGTTGCCTTAGAATAACTGTTGAGCTCAGCTTGCATTTTTGTCCCCCTTTGCACCAAGTCACAGTACTGTGCCCTATCTGAATGCTTCTTCCCAGATGCCCCAGTGGGGCAAGCGGGGCACTCTGGTGGGAATGATCGACTCACGCTGAGCAGGGAAGCAAGCAAGGAGTGCAGCAGTAAAGCTGGTGAGCAAGTGAGGGCTCTCCAGGCCCCTGGAAGCCACTTGCTACTGTCCCTGGCAGAGGCACCCAAATTGTACTGCACTGCAGGACCCGCAGGCAGGCGGTGGTCCCTGTAATAGTCTTTTGCTCCTGCTCTCTGTGGCATTTCTAACTCCTCCAGTACAAGTTTTCGTTGCTGCTGTTTTGCTTTGAGCCTGTGGAGAATTTGGCTGGGTGGAAGATGTGTGAAGAGATACTAGAAAATCCAGCAGAGCTCCCAGTGTGAAAGTGGGCGCCTAGATGATCACAGCAAGGCAGGGACAATTAGGTGCTGGGAAAAGATGCACTGCATCCCTGCCCTCCAGAGAAGGGAGCTCTCTGCCCGCGGAAGAATCTGCCCTGCCCTAGGGCTGCAGGCAGATCCCTTTTTGGAGTGTTTTCCCACGACACCACTGTCCCAGGGAACAATACATGGGATCCTTCTATCCCTTTCCTAGCCAGTGCCACCTCCCCACCTCCCTGTATGAGGCCCAGTGGGTTTTGCTTTGCCATTGTTTTAGCCAGTAAATTTGTAGAGAGAGCTGACGCAAGCTGTCCAAGGGGAACATCAGAGGGAAGAGCAGTGAGCTGGTTTGCTAAACTTGAGGCACTCAGAAGCTATGAGTTGGACTCTAAAAATAAAAACTCTTGGTGTGGTTTTATTTGTTCTGTTTTCTTCCACTTTTTAAGTTCTTCTGAGCCTCATTTTCAGGGTATTTTTGGTTATTTGCAGCTGTGATGGATAGGAAATGCTCATTTCTTTTCATAATTTAAGCTGAGACTTTTGCCCCATCTTAGGACCCCGGAAACCGTGGTCTTCAGCAAAAAGGCAGACGCAGAAGACAAGTAAGAATTGGCAATATGGCCGGCCAGTGGATCTTCTTCTGTGTCACAGCCAAAAATGGTTTGTAACAAAACATAATAGTCATTACTGCCCAGCTGGCAGGGGCTGTTGATAGCTGCTGTCTCAAAAGTGCAAACAGGTCTCCGTTTTACTCTCTCTTTTCACTGGGAAGTTTGAGATCTGGCTCAAACTCTGCCAGCAATTCTGTGCGAGAGCTAAGACCAGCCCCAGTTCCTCATCCTGCAACTTGGGATGCGCCAGAGCAGGCAGATTAAATAGTTACAAAGGGTGTGAATAAACCTTTGGAAAGAGCAAGCAGGCGACTTGTTTTATGTTTGCTTCCCTGTGTTTGTGTGAGTCACGGAGCTGGCAGTGGTCCTGCTTTCACCTCACAGAGAGCAGAAGTGTGTAAGAGCCCCACGCTAATTTGCTGAAAATAGCTGAAAGCCAGGCTCTTAAGATATTCACAAGACATTGCAACTCCTCTATCTATTGATTCTTTTTCTCCCCCCTTCAACTTAACAGCTTTTAAAAGACAGTAAACCAGGGGAAGAGCATGCAGGCAGCCCACAGTGTGAGGCTGGCTGTCCCAGCCCTCGCCTGCACGGTGCGTGTGTGTG
This sequence comes from Sagittarius serpentarius, assembly GCA_034782735.1. Lineage (NCBI taxonomy): Eukaryota > Metazoa > Chordata > Aves > Accipitriformes > Sagittariidae > Sagittarius > Sagittarius serpentarius. The sequence goes on from JAVKLA010000084.1 coordinate 28,892,416, forward strand.
ACCTTGCAGGGTGCACACGAGTGACCACAGGGCAGTCAGTGGGATGGTGTGCGGAGACAGACATTTGAAACAACAGAGAAGAGGTAAAAAATGTCTTCCCCTGTTGCCCTGGAGGCTGCTGGCATGCCACGCCGCTGCACGGCAGCAGAGGGGCTGGCTGTCCACTATCACACACCGACTCTGCCCTGAGCACTCAGGGACCGAGGTGCTTTACACCTGAGCTGGTGCACGTTTCTAGCGGTTGTGGCATGCCCCCGCCATTCTCCAGTGCAGGGGGCAAAATAACAGTTGAGTGAGTGCCTTGCAGTGGTGCCAGCTCACGATTGCTTGCTTTTTTTTTCTGTTTTTAATCAAGAGTGATGTTAAATTTTATGCTCTCATTAAAGCTCCAGCTTCTGTAGCCAGTAGATGATGCTGTGATAATCCTAGCTTTGTTTCTGAGCAGGAGAAGGAAGTCTAGAAAGGCAGTCTGGTAGCTTGTAGCCTGGGGGCAAAGGTAGCAACGAACCCAGTGTTCCCTCGGTGTTTCCACGGGCCGAGTCCATACATGAGCTCCTGTTACACGCTTTGAACACAAGGGCTGGCAGAGCAGCCTCTGGTCTAGCGGGCATGTTGGGAAAAGCAGGAAGAGTGCTTTGACTTGCATGGGATGTAAGGCTTGTGTGATGGCCACATATTCAGATCAGCTCAGCTGAGCAGAAGGGGAAGTAAGTGAGAGAGGCTGCTGTCACTTAAGCCATTGGTGTGGGAATGCAGCTGTGGTTTGGGGGCTCACTGAACCAGGGCTGTTTACGTGCTGAGCATCTCAAGCAGGCAGGAGAGCCGGCCATCTCCCAGCATTTGTCCTTCATGCAATCAAGCGATTGCTCTTTAGCAGCACAGGCTCCCTGAAGCCCAATTCCTGCATTTCCTCCCTGCCTGAAGCTGACTTTGCTTCGCTTGTTTCTACATTTGTTTGTTCTGTTACACAAACTCTGGTCTCAGGCCTCCGACCTGAAATACTCTGGGCTTTCAAAAGAATGACTCTGAATTGCAGTCTCTGGCTCCTCCCTGCTGCCTGCCCAGCTCATCTTACCCTTGGTAGTGTGAGCAACAAAGTCAGGGAGCTAGTGAGTGTGGCTGTTCAATGCTTGCTTAAAACCCATGTATGTCTTCTGAACTGCCACAATTTTGCTTTAAACTCAGACTACTCTCCATTGGATTCAATTATTCCTCAGGGAATCTGCAAGCTTCCTGGCCATGTGAGGGCTCTGTTTGCCACTTGATTCACTTCTTCTGGTTCCTCTGCTATTTTGTGGATGTGTGCCTGTCCTCAGGACCTTTGTCATTCCTGCCTTCCCCAAAGGAGAGGATTGTCTGCTGTGGTCTGTAAGCTACCCCTCCACCCAGCCCCCTTGCAACAAGTCATCTGCCCCTCACACTGACTGCTGGGGCTGGGCAGACATTCCCTACACACCAGCCCTTTCCTTTTAACTGGGTTGGAATGGGAAAATGGGTGTGGATATTCAGAGTTATCCATCCACCAGCCTGTTTTCCAGACTCCTAACTGAGGATGGGTTGCGGGGGAACAAGAACATGATAGGACATCCTGCATCCTGCCCTGGAGCTTCAGCGAACTTGTGCCATATGGAGTGCTGTCCAGGGGTTATGTTCCAATACCTGGAAACCAGTTCTGGAGCTTGAAATGGGCTCGCTGGTGGGTTGCTTCTGGATATGTTTGTCTTGAGCCAGTAAGAGAGGTATCCCAGCAGTATCTCCCATGAGAGCCTCTGAGCAGTGTTTCCAGGGTGGCGAGTTTTCTGGGGTACGTGTGCTAATGAGAAATACGTGTTTGTGTCATCCATTCAGGTTTCTGCTGGCTTACAGCTAAAGTGTGGGTGTGACAATAGCTATTTAAATGCAGCTTCAGAAGTGTTTGTAGGAGATACCCAGCATCCCCTGAGAGCTGATTGCTGTTGCTTGGCACGGTGCTATAGTGCGTGCGGTGGCAGTGTTACTAACATATTGCTTGTGGTAGCTAGTTCGCTGTTTCTGTAAACGCAAAGGATACTTGGTTTTGTTCCTTTGATGCTCCCTCATTCCAGATGTGTTATACATTGCCAGATATTCACAACTGGCTGTGTTAGCGCCCACACATCTAAGGCTGCGTTAAGTGCACCCACTAACCACTCTGGAGACTTGCTCCTTCGCTTGCCCATAACTCAGCTAACACACGGACAGTTTGATGGATCTTGGTACTACCGGTGGAGTTATGCTGTAACCTCCTACCTATTCTATAGCACATTGCTCACATCAGAGGGTCTGTGTCTTGAATCTCTGAGGAGTCATACTGACAAAATAGGAATAAAATGTCTGAGTAAGAAGCTATTTTGATTTCCAAATGTCTTTGCTATTTAGGCCCACTTTAAATTTATTTAGTTCAGAAATTTTATACACTGGATTAAAACATGCAAATACCACTTTACAAGAACTGTTTTGTTTCGGTTTTTTTTTTTCTTTTTCTTAATGCTTTCTTCCCCTCCCCCAGTTCTGGGCAGACTCCATTTATTGCCCTGAAACAGCTCCAAAATCCCAGTCTTGCTCTTCAAATATATAGCATGGGTGTATGTGCATTCCCCCTTTGCATTTAATTTTGAATGCTCCTAGATTACTTTTGTTGTGTTCATTCTGTTCTGAGGATGAAAATAAATACGAGAAACTGATCAGTTAGGTGTTGATTTCACCTTCTTATTTAGTCTGAATCACCGGAGGGCTGTGTCCTTAAACCGAAGTACCTGCTTCCATCGAACATAGGAACTGCTCCTCTGCCTGTGTGCAGGTGTGTGCTTGCTGTGAATTTGCTTGCTTTAAAATGAAGAAATAGAAAATCTAAATTTTGAACTAAATTTACCTGCAATGATTCATTCAAGAGCACTGCTCTTTTCATAACTTACTAAAATGCATTAGCAATAAATCCTTAACGGTGCTTCTATAAACAGCAATTATTCTGCTTTGAAGTCGTGATGCACGCTGCCTGCTCAGTTATGCTGCTATGTGAAGTGGTATAAATACTCAAAGAGAAATGACACAAAAGGAGCCCTGTACAGATGGCTTGGACAAAATGCTGGCGTTTCCCTTCAGTCGTCACAAGCTGGAAATCTGGCAATAAATAGGATTTGTAGACAGGTTTGGTGTCTGTCTTCTGGCTTATCCCCTCTTAAACTTGCATCTCGCTCCCACCCTGTATGTTGTATACTATCAGAGGACTTCTGACATACACTAGATGAAAATTACGTACCAAATCTGGTTTGATAGAAGATAGCCTGGTACTGGAGGTCTCTTTCCTCTCATAGCAATAATTGTGTCAGAGCTGGCTTCCTCTTCACTGTAAACTCTAGCAGGTGGCGGGGAAAGATGTATGTATGCCTGCATGTGGCTTCTTCCCTTGCCCATACTGCAGTGTGAAAACTATCGCCTTTTGTTTTGAACGGTTCTTTTTCTCTGCTCACAAATCCCATAGGCCTGCTGAGCTCTGCAGCCCAGATACGCTGATGCATTCGTGCCATCTGCTGTCAGAAGAGATGATTGCATGTACCTGTTTGCTGGAGTTTCTCACAACTTCAGTGGGGATCTCTCATCCACGGAAGGACAACAAACGTGCCCATAGCAAGGAGGAATGTTTCTTGTTGTCTTGTTAAGGTGGCCGGGTAACTGGCATTAAAGTTGGAAATAAGATTTAACGCTCCATATTATTATGTTAGGGGCCAACAGCAAAGTAGAATGTCCTAAGCTCGGGAAAGCAAAGAGCTGTTTTAGTAGCATCGTGATTTCATAAACCACCTTTCTGGGAAAGGGTAAAATGGTGCTTCTTCCTCAAACCCAGAGTTCTGTGGAAAATGCCTTGCTTAATTTCTGAGTACTCAGAATATAATTTGGGGCAGGGAGTTGCGATTTAGCAACCAATTCTACTTTAGGGCGTCCTCCTAGTGGTGCCCCTGGCTATAGGCAGAGAATGCCGGTGACATGTTGGAGCACAAGCAAATGTTGCCTCTTTGGGAATGGGCATACTTTTGCTCTCCCCTGGGTTATGCCTGTGGATAAGGGCTGGCTGATGTCTGAGCTTAGCTTGGAAGTGCCCCAAACCCCGTTCAGCATGACACCTTCCATCCCTCGTGGGGAAGCAAACCTGAGAGGTCTTTTTGCCTGATGGCAACACCCCTCCTCGTGGGTTGTTTTGTGAGCCAGGGAGAGCAGAGCAGCATGTATTTGGGTAGAAGAGCTTGCTGGGGCCTCAGGTCTGGGCCCAGCCACTCATACAAGGTAGGTCTACATGGGCACAAGTAGAACAACACCAGCTGGAAAGGCAGTGCAGCTCAGTATATGACTTGGGCTTTTGGCTTCAGCTACAAATCAGTATTTCTCTGTCTCTGCCAGCTCCTTCCCCAAGTGCAGCCAGGAACAAGTAAGTACGATTGTGCTCAGATGGCTTCTGGGCATGAGCTGTACATCAGCTTTCTCTGACTTGAGGGACTAACATCCTTGTTAATGGACCACCTCACACCCTCATATTCCTGCTTCTGCCTTGTGCAGAATTAGAATTAATTCTGTAGACTGTGTTAGCAAATTTAGGAGATCCGTAATCTTCTTTCTTTGTTCATTAATCACAGGGTGGGGGGCCAGCTGTCAGTGGGAAACTAGTGTGGACAGTGATAGTTGTTTGCTTTCTGTGTAGCAGGACTGTATTCAGACAACAGCCATTCCTGTTGTGCTGGGAAGTGTTCTCATGCAAGGGACAGCAAACCCTGCAGGAGCTGAGCATCCACGGGGAAATTTTACAAAGTGTTTTCACAGCAACATCTATAATATATAGGTGAGATTGCTAATTACTGAATTCATTTGAAGGGTCTGTATTCTCCATGTACCTGCCTCTTCTAAGCCTAACTTTGTTATCAGCACTTATGAACAAAGCTTTTTAACATTTTTCATTATTGCTACGTATGTATTAGGGAATTTGTAGGATTAAAATTCAAGATTATGCACTGTAAGACAATAAAGAAAGTAGTTTAATTTTTAAGAGAAACTTCAAATACAACAGACCTACTACGACAAAATCTACCAGTATACTGTGGTTTTCTTTAAGGCTTATTACTGGAGTGATGTAAGGTTCTGTATTAAATAGAGTGTAAACACAGCATTTCTAGTTCTCACATTTTCAGGGGAAATCTAAGTGAACTCACTATGTTACTGGGTTTGAATTTTCAGAGGTAGCTGCCTTTCCTCTGTCTTCCTTTGAAAAAATGCCTGGAGAAAATGAAACTTGAAGATACTGTTAGGATTTCATGGCCTGCCTCTTACTTCATGGATATTTGGGTTGGGGACACTGCCTTCTAAAACTTGGTGGGATTGGTGGATGGGGTCCTGCTCCCCTGAGCTTTTCAGAGTCACCAGGGTGAAGCAGCCCTGGTAGGAGATGAGATTTGAAGAATAAGCTCTGATTGTCATCAGCTTTCCATTACAAGAGAACTTTGAGATCCTGCTCCATGAGGTTTTTTGCATAAGTTTCTGACAGTTCTCTGGACCCAAATCTTGCTTATGTCCATATTCCACTACATTTTTAGATAGAGAAAGGACTTTGGGACTAGGCTATTGGAGAAAATGGCTTCCTGGAACATACTTTGTGAATTTTATATTTGATCAGCAAAGATTTTGCTTTCTCTTCTCCTTCACCTCACAATGTAACAATCATCCCGATGAGCTGAGAGATCACCAGGCCTGCTCTAAATAAGTATGTGTGTGAGGCTGTTTCATGCCAGCTAAGCACAAAAAGGCTTTGCAACAGATGTGGGGCTGGTCCCCTGGAATTTCTCCTGAGTGAGCAGAGCAGGCATAATGGGATGAGAGTCCTGTGCAAAGGGCCATGAGTACTTTGTTCCTGAACCGTTACTAGCATTTCAAGCCCTGTTCCTGGTAATAGAGACCTGCTCCAAAAATACAGCCCTCATCTGACTGCAGATGCTTACAGGGCATCAGCTGGCTGTGAGCGCTGCCAACCCCTGCCTCAGAGCTCCACCAGCTCCTCCTTTCCACCAGCGAGTTCACACCTTACACGGGAAGGAGGGCAGTTGCAATACCTGCATTTTGCAGGGCCACCTGGCTACACAACTTCTTACTGTTGCTTTCTTAAGATCACAGTGCATTTCACCTTTGGAGTCCTGTGCCAGTGGCATTTTACTGCGTGCCTTCACGCAAGGTGGCCCAGGTTCTACCCTGCTGTAGCAGTGGTTGCTTTTCCCTTTCTCTTTTACTCTAATTGTTCCAGCTCCTGTGCTTCCTGGCCACCGCCTGTACTGCAGGGATAAGAGATCCTTGACAGCTGCTGGGGCCGTGGGCTTGGCGCTTGATGGAGATCGAGTCTGCACAGTGCTTCCTGCTATGCTGTTTAACAGATGACAGTGCTCAGCTGCACATAAATGACTACAAAATTTGAGAATTTAGGGACTGATGGTCCCTGTTAGAAACTTCTGGCTTTTGAGCGCTGACAATTATGAGCTCTGCAAGATGAAGCTGGGGCAGGACAGTAGGAGCAATGGGACATGGACAGGCAGGTTTGGAGGGCTTAGGTTTTCCTCTGTCTGTCTCCCATGGAAAAGCAGGAGGAATGCCCTTGAAATTTCTGCCAAGTGTTCCCATTCACTTCAGGGGAGCTGCTCTGTTTTCTGCTAGCAGAAAATCTGGTCTATAACTTCTTCCACTGGTGATGTGGACAAAAGAGGACTTCTGCATGAATGTCAAAGCCAACCAGCACTTTTCATACAGCTGATGCTGTACATGGGGCCTTAAATGTATTTCATCAGGTGACTTGATCTGCTGTGGCAGATGTTCTCGATGATGGGTGGGAAATTGGTTAATACTGCAGGAAAGCTTGCTTTTAGCTTCATGATCTCAGACAATTGTATTGTTTAAGCCCTTTTGATTTCAGCACTTTCTGACCAAGGATTGGCATTCCTTGCCTCATCTTGCTAGTCCAATCCATGCTTACCTGCAAGGGCAAAGAAAAATGATATTGTGGTTCTGGCACTGGGTGTCTCAGCTGTATTTGGCTTATCTGTCGTGGCTTCCCCCAGTGTTTGGATATAGGATCTGTCAAAGGGGCCAGGCCAGGGCTGTATGGATGGAGTCCAATGAATTCTGGGGGATGGAGAGAGGATTCGCTTCATGTTGTCTTCTCCACCAGATGCCTCAGAAAGGCTTCTGAAGACACCTGCTTTCCTTCTGCACTCAGAGAACAGATTTCCCCTGTGCCCAGCATTCTTTTGGGGCTTGGCTGGTTTCCTGGAATCATCCTTCATTCCCCCTTTTTCTGCCCTGTCCCATGGTATAAAGCTAAATAGATTTAGTCAGTGGTAGATGAAGAGAATGAAAGTGATCGAAGGGGATGCCATTCTGATCATGTCACTGACCCCAGGAGCCAAGTTTGTCAGATTTTAAGGGAAAATCAAGAGCTTTAGATTGAATTACAGTTGTGGTTATCCATCAGCCCTCTGATGGCTGTTTGTTGCCATGTTTACTCCACATGTAAGTTTTAGCTTTGCTGGGTGATGTAGTGAAGAATTGTTGAGCCAAGGACAAATCTCCTGGGGCTCTGCAGTGAGGTAAAGCTGTTATTACAGAATAGGCAGTCACTGAGGATGGGCAGTGTTGGTTCAGGCCCAGTTCATAAAGAAGAGTGCTGTGATTTGCTCTGGCTGTGACTTATCTTTGTAGAAAACAACTGTGCTAGAGGAACAGAAAACAAGCTGGTAGTTAAGCAGCTGGGGAGAGAATTTCCAGCGTGTTGGGTAACTGTAAGCAGGAGGCTAGGCAGAACAGCTCAAAGTGCATTTACCATGGAGGCTCTTGTGTTATTTACAGGATGTGACAGTGTGGTGGCATTCCTCTGGGCATAGCCCTCTGGCTGGCACCTGAGCATAAAGTGGTGTAGCAACTTAGCCCTTTCAGGACAGGCAAACAGATACCAGACAGTGACTGAGAACAGAAAACCATCCCAGAGGAGCCCAAAGGGACTTTGCAGCCTTGGGGTCAAGTTCTGCCTGATACCTACACGTGCCCCTCTGGCTAACTTGGAGCGAGAGGAGAATGCGTTCCTGGGTCTGGAAGGGAACGGCTTTGCTCATTGCTGGAGAGCTGCCACACGTCTTCTGCGAGAGGCACCTGGCGCTGACTAGTCAGACTGGGATGAGAGCTTGAGGGAGGCTGGGGACTTTTTTCTCCTATGCAGCCTCCAAAACCTTCCCTATCCTACTTCTACTGTTCTTTTTCAGTGTCATCAATGCCCTTTGTAAAGCAGTGGGATTGGTGTTGGCTTCTTCAGGGGGAATATCCCGAAGGTGAAATTAAATTTTGCAGAGGAGGACTCCGTTACATTGAGCAAACCAGCAGTGGAGTGGGGCTAATTTAGCAAGCAAGGCTGCTGAGGTATTTCCCAGAGGACTGCGAAGACATCCACATGGAAGTCACCTTTTCATGTGACAGGCAGTGTTGACCAACTCATTTCACGTAGAGCGTAGCAGTACTGGGGCCTACGCAAGTACTGAGAAGGACAATCAGGTATACAAAGCTTAAGTTGTGCTGTTCAGTGTGGAAGAAAGATGACTGACTAAGCCGTGTAAAATCTTGAGTCATCTGTGGAAGGTGCCATGGTTAGGTGAGTTTCTTCATTTCCTAGCAAGCCAGCAAAAGGAAATCCTTTTTGACACAATGTGTGCTTTGTGAAAAACAGTGCTGCAAGGCACTGACTATACCAAAAATATAAATTATTTAGAAAGCTGTGAGAGACATTCCCAGCAGATAAGTCCATCAGTGCTGTTAAAGACAAAGCTGCAAATACTGCCTCTGATTTGGGAAATCCGAAAGCCAGAGACTGCTTGAAGGTTGCAGAGGGAAAGTTATTATGCTGTACTTTCCTTGCTCTTATGCACTTCCCCTGAAAGCAGTCAGCAGCAGTTGCCTGAGACAGTATGCTAGGATAGAAGGACATGTTATGTACCTCACGGAGGTTGTTATGCTCTTGTAAAGAGCTCAGTAACAGTGAAGGGACTCGGAAAACAAGGGCAGAACAGCCTCTCCTGCAAGGAGCTGCATGTTTGCACTCAAGAAGTTCAACCTCGTCTGTGCCCTCTGTTGTTACCTTGTAAGCAGATCCAAGAGAGGAGTCCTGGTGAGTCTCCTTCAATGTCATCTTCCTGACAGTGCTCCGTGAGGGTGTAAGCAGAAATGGCCCATCTAGACCTTGTGTAGCCCTTGCTAAATGTGTACTGTCAGTCGCAGAGGGTGGAACTGGTAAAGCAATCTGTCCCCTGGCAGATTTTATCTCTGGGATTGCAGTTCCAGGATAAATGGCACCTTGTGCCATTTCCAAAGGGAATTTTATGTGTTAAACACTTAAAAATACGGACACTGTATGGGCATAGTGTTAAGCAGGGTGTAGCAGCAAGCTGTTCTTGTAAGTACCCTTTGTGTCCCCTCTTCCTTCCGTTCTGCTTGTCAGCTGCTCTCAGACCTCATCACCTATATTCTTCAGACCCTAAAGCACCTCTTTGACTTGCACTTCATATTCTTTGTAGGCTTTCAGCTTTCAGACACTCTTATCTTAGTTTGGCTAATATGACTCTGGAGCAGGTCCATTGAATAAGCAGACTGGCAGGCTGGAAACCCAGCATCGGTTTGGAGGGTGACTCTTAAGCTCTTCACTACCCAAAGCAGAGATGCACAGCGATACAGGGGCTCCCTCTGAAAATGCTGGTTCCAGCTCTGGAAGCAGTCTAGCCGTGCTGTTGTGGTCTCCGAGACCAGGGTATTTTGGCCAAGCAGGTCACTGCAGTAACATTGCTGCTGGTTTTGGTGCCAGGGTGGATTTGGGTGTTAGTGACAGCACCGCCCTTTGCTGTACAGGCACACCCTTCGAATCTGGGCTTTTTCTTTCCTTTTTTTTTGCTTTTTTCCCCTTGCACCACGAAATAACTCTCTCCATTGGCATACAGGATTTCAGATAGCTGGGTGGCTTCCACCAGGGCACATGGGAACTGGAAAAAAACTGGGACACTACTTTTAGGATTGTTTTTAAAGAAGAGTTTGGAGATAGAAGCTGATTTCTTTTAGGAGGGGGTGCTACCTCCCTGCAGTGTGTTCTGTCACCATGTCACAAGATTTCTAAAAGGAGCAGAATTGGTAGGACACTGGTGTATCAGTCTGCAAAGAGCAGCTTCATTCGCTCGTCTCCCATATTTGACTAAACTCGTATCGGTTCAGTCTCCCCACTCCCCTCCCACCTCTGGCCTGCTTCCACCAACAGTCCTCTCAAAATGTGCTTTGTAACTAAAGACTGTCCTAAAGAGCTGAGTCTTTCAGTTCTTCTGCCTAACAAAAACTTGTGCTGCTCATAAATAGATTTGCAATTACCAAGGGAAACAGAAGAATCAGTGCAACTCGGCTGCATCAGAGCCGGCCTCCCATCCTGACTTAAAGAAGCCCCTGAAATTCAACACACATCACTCAGGCATAGCTGGGAGACCTCTGCGGGGATCTTTCCTTTGAACAACATTCCTCTTCTGCAGGATTTGCTGTTTGCAGCAGAATTGTTAAGGAACCGCAGAGTGCCTGTCTAGTGTCTTTATGAAAAATGACAAAAGCTTTTTGTTTTTTGACTAGCCTGGGATTTCATGTATTTCTTAGAGCAGCCAAGGGTAAGAATTGCCTGGCCAAAGTGGAGGATCCTGAGATTTATGGTAAGCTTACAAATTGGTTCTCTGCTAATAACATCTTGTGTGTGGTTAGTGCCGTCTGAGCAATTCCATGCACTTTCTGAGCATCCAGAGGTCAAACTTCCTTAGCTTTTGGGTCTTACAGGAGGGTAATGATTTTATACAGAAGAAAAAAAGACATGCCCAAGGTTATCCATGAAACTGGGTAGACCTGGGAGGAAAAAATCAAGAGCCCTGACTATGCTGGGTCCTGTGGAAGGATTAAGCAGTAGAAAGGAGGGAGGCAGTGGTATATGTGGGTGATCCCTTGCCTTCCCTATAGAAGAGATCACCTGTATAAGGAAGATCCCTTCTATACGTCTTCTCCCTTGGCTGCCAGGGGCCGTACACCCAGCACAGTGATTTTTGGCCACCCTGGTGAGATGAATGGGCAGTGCCCCTGCCTTCAGCAGCAGGTATGTCAGCTCCATGCAAACCTGGGTGGGCTCAGCTTGTCTTAGATCCTGGGCTTAGGCTCTGCATCCCCGCCAAGCACAGTTAGTTTCCCAGTGACATATTTCTGCATATCCCAGAAAACATGCCTGGAGCTGGGGCATGCAGTCCCACAGGGCAAGCTTCCCTACAAGGGCTTTATGCTGCTTCTTGCTAGAAGTGCTGAACCAATGAGGGCAAATGAGATCTGTTGAATCAAAAGCACTTCCCAGCATTTCTGGTCTCCTCAGAGATGCAGTTGCTTCCTGGAACGCCTCTGGAGAGCTTCCCTGTGTGCGAATTCACTTGCCCCAGGGCTTCAGATGGGTCTGTGGAGAAATTTAAACATACAGCCCTATTGAGGTCAGTAGGGACTTTCTGATTTCTTTCATGAGGGATATGTACCTATGTTTCTTCCCAGGTGCTGGGGGTGCAATAGCAACAGCATGATGCTCACTTTCTTTCAATATGATTACTAGGAAATGTTGCTCAAGACAATAGTCAGGTCTGTGCAAGACTGGCTGCAAGTAACAGGAGACTTCTGCTAGAGCACAAGCTAATGGTTTGGAGAGGGCACACCTTAAATGCAAGGTCAGCCGATGATCAGTGTCAGAACACCACATCATTGCTATTGATTGAGGAAATGAGCATCCAAACCTTTTGTTTTGTGGCAATTAAGTTACCTGCAAAGTAAGAAGAAATGGGGGAAGAAGATACAATGAAAATGCCAGCTCAGGTGTTGGATTTCTCTAGAGAAAATTTCAGTTTTAATTCTGTAGGCTTTCTCCGCGTGTGTGAGGGAGAAAGAGGAGGTGGAAGAAGGACACTTCTAATTTTGTCCAGTTCTCCTTTCCCTCCCTTCTGTCTATGTGCACATGTTGAAGTGTGTAAAGCATCCAAGTGTCTCAGTTCTTACCATCCTTCACAGACAGCAGTCTGTCCCTAGGCGGAACCCATGGTGCTTTGGCTCTTTGAGCAGGGTTGGAGACGGTACTCTGGCATATTCTGAACTCCCATGTGGGGCTGAAGGGCAGGTACCAGGCATGTTTATTCTGTGCTACAGATATTCTTAACAGTTGATGTTACATAGACTTGTGCTTCTCAAATCAGGTTAGATGGCAAAGTCAAGAGGCGAGCAGAGAAGCTCAGTAATGAAGAGCAGCAGCTAACATCACCTTTACTTGCTGAATTGCGTTGCACAGCTGCCTGCAGGCTGCAGCCAGCCCCTTGCCATTAACCTGGGGTCTTTTCCTTCTGGAGAGAGGGGGCAAGCTCCTGGCTGTATACCCCGCAGATAAGCTTGTGTGCATCGTTTACATGTGTCTGGGGACCATCATGCCGCTAAAGGTTTTTGGCAGCCTGGCCACGGTATCTTTATGGTTTAGTACCATCTTGCTTGCTTCCTGTGGCAGCAATGTATAGAATACATTTGTGATGTTAAGAAGTTGAAGATGTTCTATGAGGGACCACATTAGCTTTCTAAGCCAGCTTGCAAATCCTTCCTGGCACAGAAAGTCTACAAGGAGAGGGATGTTACAGTAACTCATGGTCCCAGCAGCTTATCAGGAGCCTTGCAGGCTGTGCAGGAGGAGTGAGTGAGGCAGGGGTCAAGGAAGAAAATCAAGGCTTTGCACTGTGTGGACTGTCCCTCCCCAGCAGGCTGATGTGGAACGTGAGCAAGGCTACTGCAGATGCTGGAGTCTAAGTTGGAGAACAGGAGCAGTGCAGTGCTAGTGCCTGGTCTGGCTTGGCTCCCAGAAGAACTCCCATGATATGCTTCTGCTGCGTGCAAGTTTCTGCAGATCCTCCTTTGTGGAGCCTTTCTGAGCACCCCACTGCTCTTTTGACCTCTCTTCCCGTGCAGCGGAAGTGTCCCCTAATTCAATAACTGCCCTGAATGTCACCCCATTCAGTTCGATGAGACCAAGTTAGACTAACAGAATGGCATCTTTCTTTGCTTACATTTCCTTTTGGTGGCAACGGTTACGTATCTAGGGCATCAGGAAGGAAGGCTTCAAGAAGGAACCAAAAATTAGGAAATGCAGATGTTAGAAATAAGTTTTTGTGTAATTTTTTCTTGCGGTCAGTTTCTGCAAAGACAAGTCTGTGTGTTCCTCCTTATTTACATAAAGCTGGTCATGAAATAGCAGCAGATCCCAGCACACACTGCAATGGTCATGAAATCAGTTCATCTGAAATTCTGTAATGGATGGAGAGCATCTTTGCATTGCCTTTTTTTTAACGGGAAGAACAGTCTCTTTGTCATGTGCATCAGAGTCCCTGTTCATTCAAGGACATATCCCAAATGGAGGTATTATGTAAAAGTAAAATCTCTTCCTCTGTCTTTTTTCTCCTTGTATCACAGTGCTGTGGAGTAGAAATAAATCCTATTTTTCTGCCACGGAAGGAACAACAATGGAATGAAATTCTGTCTGTAGAACTCATTTGCTCACCTGTGTTACTCTGAACTGACTGTTCAGTAAGCTAACCAGCAAGCTTGGCCTACAGGTGCTGCTCCTAATTCTTACATTCCCTGCTTTTCTCATGCTTGTAAGCATATTTACCTGTTACAATGCCAAGTTTTATAGCTTGGGAAGGTCTTAAACTAGTTACACAGCTAGGAAAACAGAACTCCTTTAAGGTGCTTTAGACAGAAGTGGTAACTGAATACTAATCTCTTACTTAGCAAAATATCAGCTTTGCCAAACAACCTTTTCAAAAGAACATGTCACACAAGATATGACTGCAAATTATGTGTTTTGCCTGGTAGCAGCAAGAGAATTCTTAAATGTCAGTGCACCTACTTTGATGCCATGAGAGCTGGTCCTTCAGCTAAAATAAATTTTTTTATGTTTGACCCTACAAGTTCTGGGTTCAGTCTTTACAGACAACTCGACAGGGCTTCTACAAATTTCGTCAGGTTATCTGTAACCCCGATTCCCTCCTCCTCCCAGGTGGTCCTGGTACTAAGATGGAAGGAAGAGAACTCAAATGGCCCACTAGTGCTATTATCTTAAGTACTTGGGTCAAGTACCAATCTTGATATTTTTCTTCTTTGTATTTGCACTTACATGCTTGCTGAGCTGGAGTGCCTGCTTCTGATGTATGCACGCGTGGTTCTCTCAGCTTGCATTTGGGCTGTTGAAACTTGGGATGAAAGCTTTGTGCCAGGGTAGTGTATGCCATACAATGTTGGCTAATGGAGTTCCTTGAAATCCTTTCACATTTCAAATAGATTTATGAGTAAGGGGGGCAGTTTGAACACATTACAAACCCCTAAAGTCTTAGTTAATCCTGAGTTTGGCCATCTCAACTATTTATAGAACACTCTATGCCTATTCTAAATATATTTTACTCAAGGGTGCCTCATCTCAACCCCTTGCTCCACAGCTTAGCTTGGATCAGCAATCTTGCTATTATCTGTTAGCAAAAATTCCTTCTCTAGCTGTGTGGCAGAGCAGCAGATGTTGCTGGTCCAGGCCTTGAAGGGGAAATTCTGTGCCACGCAGAGCTCAAGGGTTTGGATTTAAACTCTGTAGCCAGCCAGGTAGAGAGATATTGATGCTATATTGGATCATTTCCTATAGCCATTGCCGATTATTTTTTTTTTTTAATATTCCTCCTCTGCTGGTAGGTCTAGAGTTCTGGAGGGGAAAACCAAGTGACTTATGGCAGTGTATGGCACCTTTCCCTTTCAGGAGTCTTCAGCCTTGCAAACTAGGCTTAATGGTGAGCACACAAAACATTTTCTTTCTAGAGGAAGTGTAAAGAGTGTTCTGTGGGCAGAAAGCATTTCCCATTGCAAAGATGCTTGAAATTGGTGTTCTTTTTTTCTCTCTCTGCTATAGGGAAGAGAAGTGTCTCTTCTGTGGGAGTACCTACATGACAGTGCTTGGGGAGCTGTGCCTCTGACTCTGCAGGATGGTTCTTCCTGAAATTTTCCTACCCACCAGGAGCAGAAGCCTCCTCTTTGCTATCTGGCATTTTGTAACCCCTCTAGCAGTAAAGCAGGCTGTGCAGGCTTTGTCCAGTGCAAGCTTTGCTTTGTGTTAGTGAAGGCAGGAGCTCTGCAACGTTAGTTCTATACCATCTTACAGGAGTGGCTCCTGCTTTTGTCTGGCTTTGGAGGCTGATAATACGTGTTCGCTGTTATTTTCCAGGCAGATGAGCATTCGGCATTTAGAAAGCAGGGCTTGAGTCCCACTTGCTGTTGATTGAATGGGGTCAGCCTGTCAACTCTGTTGCTCCCACATAAGGACAGACAATGTCTTCAGGCCAAGAAGAACAACTTGTCCCACAGATTCCGTATTGGAGAATCTCTACCTTTTAGAAAAATCATATGATTTTCTTTCTCAGTTAAAGGCTCTGGCTGTACCATAGGATAGAAGTTTTGGTGCAAAGGGCACACTGTAGAACTTCACAGGACATTTTTCATCCTTCAAGTTTAAAAATATTTAGAAAAATACATCCTTTATTGAATTCTATAGGTTTGAACAGTTTCTTCTGTAGGTTAGTTACATTCTGTCTGCCTCTCTCAGGAACATCTGCAGAGCTGCATGGCAGATGCTGCAGATCACAGTCCTGAGTGGAAAATTTTGGGTCAATCTAGAGGCAGGATGGGCCATCAGGACCCTGCGTACCCTGAATAGCTGTGCTGCCCCACAGTAAGGGTTGGTACTGGCTTGTAATGCTTGGAAAAAAGCAACTGCTCCCTGTCCCTATGATATGATTGACCCAGACTCTACTTCGTGGGTCTTGGACTCATCTTACAACTGGGGTGTAAAGCACCAAGGCTGCTTGCACTGGTTCAAGGACAGAATTTGGGAGCAGTGTGTCAGTAGTGTCTCCAGAAGTCACATCAATTTAGGCACCTGTTAGAAATCCCCTTCTTCTGCGTACAATGAAGGAGTGACAGCCGCTTATTTGGCCTCAGGGACAGAGAAGCCTGTGCAAGGCTTTGCCACTCCATAGATCAGGGTAACGTAGCTCACTGTGTATCTAAGCCTCAGAAAATGTTTTTGAGGTTGACAGAAGCTTTTCTTGGTTATTACCCTTTAAGGATGAATGGGGCAGCATGTGGCAAGATTGCAGAATGGGATTAGCTCAGGACTTAGCAGGAAGAGTTTCTTTCTTAGCACTCCTCCAGAGCTATTTCCTGCTCTTGCAGCCTCTGCAGCTGCATGAAATGGAAGAGGTTATGTCCTTACCTGCCTGGCAGGAAAATCATCCCAGATCAGTGCAGCAAAATGGACTGGGTCCAGTGCTCTTGGAAGCAATGAAACAGGTAAAGTGTATTTAACAAGGAATATCACATGAGGGATTGCACAGTTACCCTGAATATTGCCTCAGGACACATTCCCCTTCACACACAGACCTTTTCCTACAGTCTCCTTGGCTCTTCCAAGGAATCAGTATCAGCATAGCTTTAGATTTTGCTCCAGTCATAGCTTACCTGTGCGCATGCAGTTAACGTTTCCTTGTCCCTGTCCTAGCACGCAGGAAAGGACAGGTGGGTCTCTCCAAAAGCACTGCAGTGCCACTCAGCCTAGTGCAGCACTCGGTGCCTTGGGATGCTGCTGCTGCACTCTGCTAGGGAGAGCCATTCGGTTCAGGCAGTACCTGTGATCCCATGGGGATGCATTAACTCAGGAAAGGCTCTGCAGTACCTGGGGCTGGGCCAGGATGGGTGCTCAGATCTACAGTAAGTAATGCATGCCAACAGAAACTAGTATGTTTGTGCTTGTAAGAAACAATGATATATCCCTTTTGCAATCCTTATAAGAGATTCAGCATCCCCATTCAGAGTTACTGGCCTTAGTTCCCTCGTGGCCTAGGTGTGTTGCCTGAACTGAGGCTGGGAGAGAATCAAGAGCGTTTAACTACAAGACGAACACCAGGAGTGAAACAGCCCAGATAGCAGAAGCAGACTACAGAGCAGTTGAAGTGCAGAGCTCAATTTTGAGCCTAATTTGAACACTGAATGAGGTACTAATATCTCAGCTACTGTGGAGTCTCCTCTCAGTCTGCGGTTCGCGTTCTGTGAACAGAGTACAGTAGTATACATAGAATACACAGTGAAAAACTGGCTTTGCGCAGCTGGTGTGGGCAGTGCAGGGTGAAAGGAAGTGTCTCGTTTTGGTGATGAAAATAGAAATCTGTCTTCATGCCTATGCTCTGGGGAGCTGATCAGATATTTTATGGCGTGATACCAGCATTACGGCTTGAAGAACAAATTTCAGAGCTGGCCTTTGTAATTGCCTGATAGTTTAACCTGTCTCCATTCCCCCATAAGAGGAGGACATACTGCCTTCATTCATGTTGCCTTGTTCATCGGTAAATGTAAAACAAAATGTAAAATCAGACCTGCTTGAACTAACAATTGTAGCTATTCATTCACGCATGCACAAACCAACCCCCTGATGCCGGCCCAGCTTTTTTCTTATACCAGAGGAAAATAAGAACAGTGAGTCAATTAATATTCTCTTTTCTTTTTGAAGTGTCAGGGAAGCATTTGGATACCAAGGAAATGAGTGACAATATGGTGAAAAACTGTTTTAGAAGGTGCTTAAGAAGTTAAATTTAGTCCTGGAAGTAGCTTTGCTGTGTTTTACCAGAGTCTTCTGCTTTTTTCCATTGCTCCCAGTATGATGTTTAGGATGGACTTCACCCATTCCCAGGAATGCAGGGAAGGCCCTGCCCTGAGTCAGTTGGGACTAAAGGCTGGCTGAGTGCTGGGCCTGATGTACATTTGTGTCACACAAACAGTGGTGGGTGCCTCTGGTTGCTTTTTTTCCTGTTGGGTATGGGATGGATTCTGACCTGGTTAAATCTTGTATCCCAGATCTGTTTGCCTCCTCTTGAAAGGACTTCTCTTTCTCTCTTTTGCAGGCATGGTTCAGAAACTTGACCAGAAGCTGCCTGTAGCCAACGAGTACCTGCTGCTTTCAGGTGGTGTGCGGGAAGGTGTGGTTGACATTGATCTTGATGAGCTGAATGTTTATGCACGAGGCACAGACTATGACATGGACTTCACCCTGCTTGTGCCTGCACTGAAGCTGCATGACCGCAACCAACCAGTCACGCTGGACATGCGACACTCGGCTTTGTGCCACTCCTGGCTGAGCCTGCGTCTGTTTGACGAAGGAACTATCAGCAAATGGAAGGACTGCTGCACTATCGTGGACCATATCAATGGAGCTACCAATTATTTTTTCTCTCCAACAAAAGTCGCAGACTGGTTCTATGACTCCATTAGCATTGTCCTCTCCGAGATCCAGAAAAAGCCTCAGCGAGGGATGCCAAAGGTGGAGAAGGTAGAAAAGAATGGGACTATCATATCGATCATTTTGGGAGTGGGCAGCAGCCGCATGCTGTACGACATTGTCCCTGTGGTGTCCTTCAAGGGTTGGCCAGCTGTGGCCCAGAGCTGGCTGATGGAGAACCACTTCTGGGATGGGAAGATCACAGAGGAGGAAGTCATAAGTGGGTTTTACTTAGTGCCTGCATGTTCCTACAAGGGGAAGAAAGACAATGAATGGAGGCTGTCATTTGCCAGAAGTGAAGTGCAGCTGAAAAAGTGCATCTCCAGCAGCCTCATGCAAGCCTATCAGGCCTGCAAAGCTATCATCATCAAGTTGCTGTCCCGCCCCAAAGCCATTAGTCCATATCACTTGCGGAGCATGATGCTGTGGGCTTGCGACAGGCTACCAGCCAACTACTTGGCCCAGGAGGATTATGCAGCCCATTTCCTCCTGGGTCTCATTGATGATCTCCAGCACTGCTTGGTTAACAAGATGTGCCCTAACTATTTCATCCCGCAGTGCAATATGCTGGAGCACCTCTCTGAAGAAACGGTCATGCTGCACGCGCGGAAGCTGTCCTCAGTCCGCTCAGACCCTGCCGAACACCTTCGAACTGCCATCGAACATGTCAAAGCAGCCAACCGGCTAACACTAGAGCTGCAACGGCGGGGCAGCACCACCAGCATCCCCTCCCCGCAGTCAGATGGAGGGGACACCAACCAGCCGGATGACCGATTAGCTAAAAAGTTGCAACAGCTAGTGACTGAGAACCCCGGGAAGTCCATCTCCGTCTTCATTAACCCAGACGATGTCACAAGGCCTCACTTTAGAATTGATGATAAATTTTTCTGAGCTTTCGTCAATGTTTCTTGGGATTTTTTTCTTTTTGTTTCATTTTTAAAAACTCTTGCAGTGTGCAGTTTTTTTCATTTGGTTTTCCTTGATGACTTAGTCTCTTGTTTTTTACATATCCAGCGTAGATTGGATCTCTTGAGAACAATCTGAATAAATTATAATTCCTGGTTCTGCGGGACAGTGCAGATTTTGAAACAGTATATTACTATTTCATGTGCTGCTTTGATTTTTTTTTTTACCCACCCAGCCCCATTGTCTGTGAGTAGTTTCTAAAGCAGAACATGCATCGTAAACACACATGCCACAGTGTAACGTAGATTTTTTTTTTTTTTTTTCAAGCTTCCATAATTTATGTACATTGTTGGGCCTGGGGAAGGGACAGCTCACCTTCCATTGCTTTGGAAATTCACTTCTTTTTCCATGAGCTTCCATCACCCTAAAGAAATGAGGAGAGACTTTGGGTTGGAAAGCACTACTGGTGATTTGACGAGGCCAAATCTACTGGGCTGAAGCCCAGTTCATCTGTTCTTCACACTTCTCACACTAGGGGAGAAAGTTGACTTTAATGATGATGATGATGCAGCTTTTCGGGGAAAGAGTTGTTTCTGTTTTGATCTACTTTTTGAATGTATTTGTTCGTAATTGGACCTTGTACAGTCCAGAGGGTTGTTTCTGCTGCTTTTCCATGCGGAATAAGGTTATGGAATGTTAGTTTTAGTGTGTGTAATTATTCAAAGCCTTATTTAAATTCTATTAAAGAACATACCATTATAAATGTTAATTGCACTAATGAAATCTCTGCCATTACCTCAGTCCCACTGTTTGTGTTTCTTTCACGAATTAGCATCTGTTATTAGGTCTCAGTATTGCAGATTGCTTGAGGCCCCTCAGGTCTCATGGTTTCAGGTGATTTCTTGACTGTCTTTTGTAAAAGGCTCTTCCTTCTTAGCCCTGCTATGTGTGAGAAGTCAGATTTTTGCGTTGGCATATTTCTTTGGATGCGTATTGTGTGTTGCAGTGCATATTGCATTAATATGTATTGCATGTTGTTGAAACAGGTTTACCATTAGATAAGGATGTAATGCTAAAGCAGTGGTATGTACAAAGTGAATCAGCCAGACCTCGAGCAAAGGAGCTACCTTGCTTCTGTAATGCATGTATAAGGCCTGATCCTTTACAGCAGTTACCATTTCCTTGGCTCCTGTGGACTTTCTGACTTACCCTGGGACATACGAGGTCTTACTTTGGTCTCATGTTTGCAGAAGTTGTGTTTGTATGTAAACTTGTGGTGCAACAGTAGCCTTGAAAAACACATACGCTTTCCTTTTGTGCATAGGATAAGATGTATGGTAACAAGGGTTAGTCTGAGCCAAAAATAATTCCAAGAGTTCAAGGTTAGAGTGGCTTTTTGTGGCTGGCTGGCCAGTGACTGATATTTAGGCCTTAAATCAGCAATTTGGGTTTACTGATTATCCCAGAGAAGCTGTTCTGACCCAAACTTGATGCATGTTTTAAAATGTGATTATTAGAGCAGGCTGAAGTATTTTTTAAATATTTGACAGACAAATGAGGTGCATATTTAGTCAATTCTAACAGATACAAATTGTGTATGAAAAATGTGTCACTTTTTTAGCCCAGCCTTTCTGGTAAAGAAACCAGGCTGGTGGAGCAACACACCAACAGCTTTGGAAACTGCTTTATTAGATGGCAGGGAGGTTTCAATACCTGACCTAGTGCCCAAGTCATGTCAAAATGAAAATTTGGCTCCTCCATCTCGGGCTTATTTGAAAACTTCACCCCATTGCTGTAGCCAAGATGTTCACATTTACCTGAATTTACTGGTACCCACTTACATGAGCCTGAAGAATCTTTCAGAAATTGCTGGCTAGATGGAGTGGATGAGGATTTAACGTTAAAGCACAATTGGCTAGTGATAGTGAGCCCTGGTGCAGCTGCGGTTATGGTCCAGGGAAGGACCTGTATTGGTCCATAAGGACCTGACATGTATTGACTTCAGCAAAAGCAGAACTGGGCCCTACCAGTGTGGCTGTTGCCAAAGATGAGTCTCCATTTAAACCTGTGTAACCTGCGGGGGACGGCAGGAGAACCGACTGGGAATCCTCTCCAGAAGTGCTTGGAAAATGCAGATTCATTGAAATGGTCTTTTCCCCAGTCTCTGGGACTTCTGTCTGTTGGAAAAAAAGTCTGGGCTTCAGGATGAAGTTTCCCATCACCACATGAGAGAGATCTGCTCAGCACAAAGCAGCAGTAGTACTCTGGCAGGCAGAGTACTTTCCTGGGAGTCCCAGTGTCCGTGCCCGTGCTCCTGAGTTACGCAGAAACACAGCCTTCCTCATGCCAGTTCAACGTCCCAATGACCAGCAGTTTGGCTAGCCCATATGTCAAGCTCCGGTGTGTGCTCCTTTTTTTGGTTTTAATTAAAAAACATTTTGAAAAGTATCCACCTTGTTCTTCCTGCATTATGAGGAAAATGTGTGTGTGTTGGGGGTTTTTGTGGGGGAGAAGAGGCTTGGCTTTTTACTGGACTGGAAAGCAATTTCCCAGGTAGGTCTGAGAGAACGTTATATCGTCTGCCTGGACTGTCTGTCTCCCAGGAAGGCAGAGTCCTAATCTCCAGTAGGTTTTGAATCTCAGTCTAGTATTTGCTCCTTTCTATATAGTGTGGCTCAATGAAGCAGGTTGCCAGCCCAGAGAGGTGATGTGTGCTTTGTATATTAGAGGACACTGAAGGCTCCGTTTCCTTCCTCTCCTGTTGTCCTCCTCTTGCCTTTGAGTATATGCTGGGACAGACTTGCAAAATGCCTATGTCTCTATGTGGGATTTTAATGTAGTGAGTGGGTTTAGATACCAACAACCTAGTATTCTTTACTACCCCCTGCTAGTTTCAAGGGGGCAGCAGTGCTTTTTCTGTTCGGGACTTCCTGAAAGTCCTTCACGCAAGCATTTTAGAGCATCCAACCCCATGGGGTTAAAGACTTGGCCGATCTGACAAACACTGGCCTAAGAGGGAATTTGCTTTAAACTAGCAATGTAGTCATCTTCCTTACTGACATCAAGAAGAGACAAGTCAGTGCTGTGAGCCCATGTCTCAATGGGAGCTTCAGTTCTGTACCCACTGCTGTGAGGGATAAGATTTTTTTTTTTTTTTGCTTTTGCCCATTAGTTACCTTCCCGCTGGTTTCTCCCTGTTGGTGGGTGATGTTGTAAAAGGACTGGGACAATTAGTGAGGCGCTGGCTGCATGTGTAAGAATGTAGGAGTTCTCCTTTATGTGTCTGCCTATTACTGCCTTCTACACTGTTAAAAGGGAGGGGAGTCCCAGCCAAGAGGGTCTGGCCTTGAGGCATCAGAAAGGTGGGGAGGAAGAAAAAGTGCCCTTCAGAGGCTCCACTGTCATTTCTCAGTGTGAGCCTCCTCGGGCATCCCGGCTGTGGCCCTACTCTTGGGACAAGCTTTTGCCTTTGCTCTTTCCATAGGGCTTCTGGCCAGTAGCACAACGGGAGGAGCAGATAATTTGACTGGTTCCAGTTGTCACTTCTTCTGGGGGGACACCTGAGCTGCTGCAGAGCTGACAAAACCACCAGCCAGTGGGGGGGTTATTCTCTGTGCTGTGTTGGGAGGAGTACTCAAACTAGAGCAGAAGGGAAAAACAGCCCAAGAGTCTCTGCTCCTTCAAGCATGTTATGTGAAGCCTCAGTCAGTTCTGGCTGGCTGTGATAAATCGGTTTCTCCACATTTTCCAGTACTCTAGCCTGGAGAAATGTTGGTGCTCTAACCAGAAGACTACAACTGAGCATCAGAGTCACTCTTTGCGGGAGATTCAGCGAAATAACAGCAAGAGTTTAACCATCCACTGCCCAAAAAGTGCCACAGTCCCCAAAAGCCATTGCAAGGGCTGGTTTTTTAACAGTCTGTTCTGTTATCCTTCTGCCACTGTGAGAAATAGCTCTCATTTTGATCTAAATTTTTGAACTTTCCCTGATTGCCTTGTTCCAGTAGAAAGCAACCTTGTTTTGGCAGCTATGATGGTTCGGGACTCGACAGGGACATCCGAGCTCTGTGCCCTTCCACTTCTTGGTCTCCTCGTGGAGGGGATAGTACACTGTGAGACAGGCTTGTGTCTGCTACAAACTGATGGGCCCGTGACTGAAACAGGCACTGAAAGACATCAGTCACTCTTGACGTGAGTTGTGCCCTCAGCTCAACTTCTGTTGGCAAGCGTTGTGGTCCATACGAAACGATCCCCAAATTCTCCCTGTGGGCACTGTGCTCTAAAACAACTACAGGGTGGCTGGCTTCATGCAAGATGCTGTCCTGGTGCCAAGCATCCACCAGCAGCTAGCAGTCTCCAACCAGTTGTTTAAATTTTCTGGTAAATCTGGGGAAAATGACTACTTAAAAGCCTTAGAAGGCCAGAGATTCCTGAAGGTCACATTGCTCTGCTGCCCAGAGACTGGTGCTTAGACCCAGCTCCATTTGGCTGCAGCCTCTGAAAACATTTCCGTAAAGGAGGTTTGTTTAGGTGTCTCACCGATCTGCTTGCCGTATGGTGATGAATGCACATGGCAGCTGGGTCATCGGACGAAAGGAGGTGGTGGCTGGGGCTGGAGGGTCACAGCCCAGGGCCCAATCCCACTAAAATCCGTTGGGGCTTGAAAATGTGCTTGAAACTAAGTGTGTGCGCTTTGCTGGATCAAGCCAATTGTGATCAGACCAAAAGTAAGCAGACGTCTGTCATATTTTATTAACCCATGCATAATACAAGCAACCATGCATAATGCAAGTGAATGAGGCAGAGGGAAAGGGGAAGATAGACTTTGCTAATGGTTATTTCTTGAATTTTTTTTTTTAAAGGTGTGCATAGCTGGTGCCTAGAACTGCTGAAAAACATCCATCTGTCCCTTTTTGCAGGTTCAGTGCTGGATACGTTTTGCCACTTTGTTTTGTACTAAAGCCAGTGTGTTTGAAAGGTCACTGGCCAGCTGAGTGCAATAATATTCAGATTCTCCTGGCATTGCTCAGTGATTAGAAATATTCAGCATGCAAATAGCTTGTTCAACTTCAGCAAGTACATCATCTCCCTCCTGCCAGCCTTGCTTGGGGTGAGCTAATGGACTTTTAACATTACACAGCTTAGAGAGTGACTGTCTCTAATAGCTCCTGATTAAGCTCTCCAGAAAGGCAAATAACCATCACGGGGCAAAGGCTAAACAATGGGAGGGGGGCAAAAAGCACAGATTTTAAAAAGTTGCTGGCCAAGGGACTCTTGCTGACATATTTTGTGTTCAGGGAAATTCAGCATTATATTTAGCACATTTTGGCTTTTGAGAACTGTCTGTGAAATGGATCCCCATTTATTTCCTCTGAATGCTTTTAGAATAGTGATAAAATAGCCCTCCATCCCTTCTCCCCCTTTGCCCACTTATAATCTATTATTTTAGGGCTGCTCTGAGGAACTATTGTGTTTTCCTATTATCATTGTCCCTGGCTCAGCACTGTGCTTCCAAGCTGAATGTAGGGGGTTATTTTTATCTTACTGACCTTCTGTGATAGAGGAACACACTCCCATTCAGTTTCCAGACAGCCTGATTTGCTGAGCAGAGAGATGTGGGTGCATACCTGGGGCATCAGGCTCTCATTAAACTGACTCAGCCCTGTCTTTCCCTCTCAGTTTTTCTGTGTGAGGAATATCAACGTGGAAGACATGACTGAGGACTTGCTAGGCCCAGAGAAGACAATACGTGATTCTGAAGCCAAGCAAGCTCTAGTGCAAAGTGAAAATTGAGCCCAAACAACCACATTTCTCCCTGATTCTCAACCCCTCTGACCCCTTTGTTTTATCTGTCTTTTGGGGAGGTGGAGAGGAGAGAGATGAGCTGCTTTTGTCCACTTCAGTGGGTGCAAATCATAGCTTTGGTTTAGGATGTTTGACACTTCATTCATTAATGGCTCTGTCTCCAGGGCTCCCTATTGCTTTACGCCCTATCATGACATTGGCGGGACGGGGAAAGGGTTTTATCATCTGCTCAGCCACTTCTCAACAGAACTGTGTGAAGAAAGGAATGGGCTTTTGAGTGGAGGGCTAGCGACCTTGTGTCCTTCTCCTGCCCACTGGGTGCCAAGGCTCACGCACACAGCATGTTAATAGCCACTTCTGAGGGCTTCAACTGATCAGAGAATAAAGGCCAAGGTGCTTCTGTGCAAACCAGCCAGCTCGCTTTTCCTGGCCTTCGGCATCCCTTGCAGGGCAAGTTGGCTCCTATCCGAAGTCAGCGCTCTCGGGGCAGACTTTGGCTGGTTGTGTTTGCGGGGTACAGGCTGGGTCTGTATCCGAGGATGACAGCAGACCAAGGGGCAGCTCCCTACAACTGCCGCATCAAGAGGTAACTCCACTTGGCTGATCTGAAACAGCACGGAGGAGAAAATCCGTCCTGCAGGGAGGCCACTGCGAAGTCTAACCTTTCCCACCAGCACCATGACTTGTGTAGTGACCCGGAGAAGACTCCATGGCTAGTGCTACCATAAAGCCACCCTTGTGTCTAAGAGCTTATGACTCACGCAGCAGCCACCATCCCTGAGGGGAGCTGGGGCTCTTCTGCCTCCTGCCACCATGTGGGACAGAGACCAGGCCTGTCTTAGGACTACCCCGGCAAGGATGGCAGAGGGGGAGCTGGAGTGGTCAGCCCATCACGCTGACCCCCAGTCTGTGCAACAGCACCATAGCTGCAGCAACTGTTTGCAGCTTCTGTGATGAGATACCATTTGTGGAGCTTTCAGGAAGAGAGGCTGGACCTTACCTGGCAAAGATGGCTCTCAGGGACAGCCTGCAGCGAGCCCAGTGACTCCTGTGCCTCCCTACTCAGTGAAGTGCTCAGTGCCTGCAAGGCCCTTCACTGTGCCTTACACCTTCTTTGCAGCCATGTAAAGTAATGCAGAAGAATTGGGGCAGTGAGGAGTAAGGCAGAAGTGTCTCTGTGAAGGACACGTTTCCTCTCTGCCTCCCATGGTGTCCAGTACAAGCGCATTCAGCTGTGATTGTCCTGTGAGGATCCTCCGAATCTTCCTCAACTATTAATTACTGATACAGGGCTCAGAGAAGCCACTTCAGTCATGGAGTTCAGCCACCACTACAGTCGAAACCACTGACGCTGGTGGTTTTGATATTTAGGCTCCAGACAGTGTCTAGTCCACCCCCAGCCCCATACTTGTTAGCACCCTGTAACAGGCAAAAGGGCTGTAGCAAGAAAAAAACTCAAAGCTGCAACCTTCATTTAGCTTCCCTCAGAGTTTCACTCTATTTGCTAATTGTTCTGACTGGTCTTGGTTGACGTACACAGTGCTATATTCATTACATTATTTTGTTAACCACTGGTGGCAAAACTGGGATTGGCAAGTGTTGTCTTTTACCCCTGGACTGCTGTAAGTACATATAGATGTTATCTTGCTGAATATTTGAACTGGTTGCACTAACATCATCTCTGCTACTAATTAAAATGGAGGGAACGATGGTGGGAAGTTGTTACAGGAAGCCTCCAGAAAAAGCACGAGCCCATCCGTTAAAGGAAACTCTAGAAACTGAACCCAACAGTCCTGAATCCCACCAGCCTGTTGTGACGAAGGACTGATAAGTCCACCGAGGCATATGTTACCAGGTCAGTAGTACAAAGCTAGTTTCTCACTTGTTCTTTCCCCAAGGCATGGCTCTATTCAGCACCAAAACCTACTGAAGGCAGGATGTGAAACCGGGCCCACCAGAAGGCAGGGAAAGAAGTGCTGCTCAGCTCGTTCTTCCAGTCTGTTTCTCTATTGCACCCAGCCTGCCCCATGCCGCTCTACAAAGCATCTTTAAATAAACTCTCCAGAGGTTTTCTGCTACACAGTAATGAACTAAAATGAAATAAAATGCTGCTGAAAGGAGCTGGGTAAATGCCTTGTCATATTTTGTTATAATCACCTAGAACAACCTCATCATCTGTGTCATCTCTCTCTCCGGCTTACTTGTGGAGCGGCAAGCATCACGGTGACTGTGCAAAAAAGGAAGAGAAATGCAAGTTCGTGTGAGTTGGAGTAAATAATTCAGAGGCACTGGCTTGTTGTTCTGATACACAGTACTACCCAGGGCTGGCAGGGCATACTGGTCCAGCATGCACAGAAGTCATGCTCTCCCAAATAAAAGCAAGCTATGGAGAAAACTGAGCAAATCCTCCAGCTTGTTAACTTCCCAGCTCATTGATCAGGTGGTAACTCAGCAGTGTGACTGTGTGGAGGGCTGGGCTGTGGCTGCTGGGTGTGGGAGCAGCGCAAGTATGAGCAGGCTGGTGGGCTCTTCAGCTGGTGCTGCTGTACCTGCACATGGGCACCTGCGGTTGCACTGCTATACACCGTTGTGCAACTGATTGAATACAGTCAGTGCTTGAGTTTGAAAGCCATTTCTGAACAACAGCTCAAGAAATAAAGGGGAAAAAAAAAAAAAAAGAAGACCACCTAAAAAGCAGTACATCATGCACAGCCCTTCCACAGAGCAGAGTGAAAAGGAAATTCATGTGATGGGTTTCAATGTTGTGGTAGACTTGGATTTACTGCCCAGCTGCCAGCTCACAAGGAACCTTACTGTTTTGCGCTCTGCCTGGAATGAGGTTTGTTCTAGCTATACAGCTCTTATAACTTTGGAAAGATGCAGTCTTAGAAGCAAATGCAAACGTGTGTCACACCGCTCCAGCTCAATACTGAGCATCAGGCACAGCGCTGGTTTGTGTGTGGCTGCACATGTCAGATTCTTGAACTTCTAGTCTTCCGGTTTCTTGCTATATTAGCATCTTAGAAGTTCTCCTGAACAGTGATCATCTCCAGGAGATGTTTTCCACCTTGATACTTCTGTCTAAAACTACAAGGAAGACAGAAGAGTGCAACAGTGCAAGCAAGAGGCATGTGAAATAATTCCCGTACAATGTGCCAGGGGATCTTCATGGTGTTTGTTGAACAGGGTCCTGCCTGGCTTGCCTTTCCTGCCCCTCTGTGCCTTCACACCCGTGCACACACAGGAGAGGTCTCAGGTGTGGTCTGGAAGTGTCTGGGACAGCTACAGCTCCCCCTCCCTGATGGGTGGGCTCTGGGTTCAGCCCAGCAGAGCAGTCAGTAGGTCTGGGTGATCGTGTCTCTTTGGAGTCCCAGTGGCCAAATCCTGTTAACTGCTCACCTTTTATTTCAGGCATGAATAACTCCAGCTATACAGCTGCATATGCCTTGAAGAACTAAACATATCTTTGCAGAAAGCTGGGGGGTTTGAATTGCTGCGGTTTATGACTAGGGGTAGGATTTATTTATCACAAAGAACTGAGTTGATTTGACTCTGTGCAACCAGATCTGAGGTCTAAGGGACCAGCAAGCTATTCAGACATCTGAGTCATGCCCCTCCTGCATCGCTGGTGCTTGCTGGCACAGACCTGGTCCCTCAAATGCTTGTTAGTGGCATGATGCCATCGTCATATAATAACTTGCCCCAGTGGCTGGCTGGGTCCACATGTAACCAGGTGTACTCCTCTGACCTGACTGCAAAAAGGTCCTTCAGATTCAAATGCCATTTCTGTTTCAATAGTTACCACTCTCTCACTGAGCACTTACCTCAACAAGTGCATCAGCAAGGCACCCTGCGAACCCAAAGGGCTCTGACCGGGAGCTGAGGGCCATCACCAGCCAGGAGGAGACGAGGTGCATCTTGCTCCCCCTTCCCAGTGCCCTGTGCTTGGCTTGGGAATAAGACCCAGGTCTTTTCCTGATGACTTTCAGCAAGCAGAGTGGATGTGCCTGTACAGCACAGCCCCGCACAGGACCAGCCCAGCACTCGCAGGCAAAGCAGCTCTGCACACCAGCTGATTTGCTCTTTCTTCAGTGGCACTAATTAGACCACATGCAGCTCCTGTTTCTGGGAAGAGCTCTTTTAGAGCCACCTCAGGTATCTCTCAACTGCACAGCATTTACCAGTTTGGAAATATCCAGTCTGCTTAGAAAGCTAAATAACATCTCACAGCAGTATTGCAGCCTCTCAGTTCTTACTGGAAGTAACCTTCTGGTGTCGTCTGCCCATGGCCTTGTCCTTTCACACATCTGGCAAGATAAAACATTGTTTCGAGTGTTAGGGTAATGATGGGGAAGATACCTGCTGTTCTCAATTTTACACACAGTACTTCAGCAAATGTCCATGTTTGCCAGCCTGAATTCAAAAGACGGAGGGAGGGTTGTGAGGATAGAATAGGAACACAAATTAATGAATGTGTTTGTAAAATGATCTCTTGTATGCATAACTCACTTTTAGTACCTGATTTTCAGGCTAGTCAGAGAGAAATTATGCTGATTTGCACTTCGGCAACCACTGAAATTCCTTTGCAGTCAGTTAGAGACAGGCATTTCTGTTAAATAGATATATAGAATTTCTCCAGGTTCATTTGAAGAGAGTAATAATATATCATTGCTCCCAGTGGGGCATAGGTGCCTCCTAGCTTATGTCTGCTGACATGCATTAGAGCTGGGCTTTAATGGTACTAATCAATAGTGGGAAATGCGGCGGCTGAAACTGCTAAGTGCAGCTCTTATGTTCCTTATGCAAATGTTAACACTCACCAGAAAGCACACCTGCTCAAATGAGCAAAGAAACAAGATTGACTGCTCTATTTGCTAAATGATTCCCAATATTACCTGGGGGGGGGGGGTTGTGGTTTGCATCTCTTACAAAAAAAAAGAATACAGTTGCTGAAACTGCAGAGGGTAATACCAGCCAAAATGAAGACAAGAGCACCTCTCGTTTTGGGACAAATGTGTGTTTCCCACACACTTGAGGGCAGGTGGGCTATCCTGCGCTATCTCCAAGCACACCAGGGCACAGCTAGCTGAGTTCTGCCCCCCTCATCTGCTTAGTGCCTACTGATTCCTGTCCTGACGCAGACCAAAGTGGACACACGTGTCCCTGACTCAGCTCTTGGGCGTTACATCCTTCTGCGTAGCTCCTGGGCACCCCCGTGCTCCATCCAACAACATTATCCACTAACCAGCCGCTCAGCCTGAGGCTGGGCCTGATTGCCCACGTAGCTGAGCACCTGCTGCTCGCACCAGATTAACAGGAGCTGCATGTCCTCAGGATTGCCAGTGGCTAGACCTGGAATTCGCTCATGCTAAAAGCCGGTTGATTTGCTCTGAACACACAGCTGGTACCTGGCAGGAGACCACTGTTATGACAGGCAGGCCCTGAGGGTCTGGGATCACCTTCTTATTCCACCTGTAAGCTGGAGTAATTGCAGTGATGACTGAGCTTCATAGCAGTACTGACCTCCTTCCCTCTCTGTAATATGCAGAAAAGTGGAATAGGAGGAGAAAAAAACCTTAGTTTTCTTATTTCTTTCTGCACGGTAACCCTGACCTTCATGGCACACCTGGCCATTGCTGTGTCTGGGAAGGTTTACGCTTACCAGCTGGCCCCAGCACAGCTAATTGACTGCTCAGCAAGGCTGGGTAGAGCAGCAGCCCAGGTGAGGGGGATATGCGTTAGCCACCATTTGGCAGAGCAAGGTTATAAAGAGGGAAAGGGGGGGCCTAGGAAGGTTGTGCTGATGGGTCTCTGTGCTCTGAGGGATGACTGGATGGGGGCTGCAGTCACAGGAAGGTCAGCGATGGACTGAGAAGTAAGTGAGCCTTTACGTGGGACTAGTATAAATCTGTGCATAAAGTAAGAAGCAGCTCTGCATCCCGTGTCAGGCCCCCTGAGGAGCTTTGGGCAGACCTTGTGGTCAGGAGGGGACTAGATCCTGGACTATGAAGTGGTGGAAAAGGTAATCCCTCATTTTGGGGGATGTGTATACTCACCTTTCTTACCTTTCCATTTCTTCTTATTGTCTAGAGGCAACAGTAAAGCTGCGAGCAATCTTGTGAGCTAAGTAAGATGAAAGGCCAGAGTTTGCTTGTGCATGCCAGGAGCTGGGCTGCCTAGAGAGCCTGGGGCAATGTTATGGGCATTTGAAGCAGCAAGGGTCCTGCTGCCAGCTCTTTCACTAGGAAAGGATCAAGGTAACAAAACAAGGAGAAGTTGTTAATGTGACTGCCTTGCAGATGTGCTATCTGGAGGAATTTGTTTTGGGAAGAGCTGAGCAGGAGGGATCTGCTTGATATTGAAGGCAAGGAGCCTTGGAAATGCTGCTGGGCTCAAGTTGTCCGAAGCTGTTGGTTCCTTGTGTGATAACACTGCCTTGCCCAGCAGCGCCTGCGCACATTCATCTGTGGGGAAGTATGCGCTCAGACTGTAAAGAAAGGACATATCTTGGGACGCAGTCAGTTTTGTTTACTACTATCACTAGTAAACTGGACATCAGCAGGTATTTATCAGTGGTTGTAAACCCTTGTGAGGTGTTATGGCGGGAAGGCAAAATGTTTCCTTGGCTTATGCGACAAATTGCTAGGAAGGATGCATTCCTTTACGCTGTGAGTTGAGGGAGCGTAAGCCTGCTAAGCCTTGTTGTCCATGTGCTTTGTATCTGTCTTATGGGGTGCTTGCCTGAATGCAGTTTGGGTGCAGGTGTATGTGAAGAGCCCTGTTTCTGCTATTGCTGAGTACATTGGGCGGCGGCACTATTAGCCTTGCAGGGGAGCCTGCTGTGAGTCCAGGAGGTTGCTCCAGCTGGGAAGACAGCTGAGCTCTCTTGATCAAGCAAATGCAGTAGTTTGGTTAGATCCTTGCCTGAGGAGTGTGTTGTCTGCGTGTTCACTTTGGATTATCCCTGCCTGAAACACCTGCAGACTTCACTGACCTGAACAGTATGAGAGTCATCAGCAGAGAGCACAGATGCACTTTTTTCATGCTAGTGCATGAGTGTCCTAGGCTGTCTTCTCAAAGTCCTTATTGCCTCCACAAAGTTTCCAGCTTGTTAAAAGAAGAAACTTTGCAACAATATGCTCTGCAGTATACCACCACCAGTGACCGCTTACCCAGTGCAGCCTGATTTTCGGCTTATTGTATTTTAAAGGTTGTAACTCCTCACTGTGCTATACTACCTCATTTCTCTACCTTTCTAAAGCAAGAAATATAGCCTGGAAAAGCAATGTCCTGCTCTTGAGAAGGAGTACTGTTTAGACCACAATTTCTATCCTGTTGTTAGTTGCTACAGCTCTGCTTGCCTGTAAGCATCGCTAAGGGGTATGATTATACTATCCATCTCTGCTGACCCTAGACATGAAGATGAGAGCAGTTGCTGCCTGATTTCTTAGTGAAGCCTTCATGTGAGCCATCTTGAGGGTGTGGATCCAAGGGAGAGCTTTTCTATGGGTATGTGACTTGCTAAAAATGCAAACAAAACAAGGGGGCGGAACAGAGCTGGCAGATCTTTAAGGAGGCTTTCCATAGTGCGCAGGAGCTCGCAGTCCCAAGCTGTAAGAAATCAGGCAGGAAAGGCAAGAGACGGGCACGGCTGAGTCGAGACCTCCTGGTCAAACTGAAGGGCAAGAAGGACATGCACAGGCAGTGGAAGCGGGGACAGGTATCCTGGGAAGAGTACAGGGAAGCTGCCCGGTTGTGTCAGGATGGGGTCAGGAAGGCCGAGGCGCAGCTGGAGCTGAACTTGGCAAGGGATGCTAAGAACAATAAGAAGGGCTTCTACAGGTATGTCGACCAGAAAAGGAAGGTTAAGGAAAGCGTGCCCCCTCTGACAAGCGAGATCGGAAGACTGGCAATAGCAGACGGGGAGAAGGCTGAGGTACTCAATGATTTTTTGCCTCGGTCTTCTCTGGCAGCCTCTCTTCCC
>JAVKLA010000084.1:28925682-28939687 GCA_034782735.1 Sagittarius serpentarius
ACGGGGCTCTGAGCAACCTGATCTAGTTGAAGGTGTCCCTGCTCACCGCAGGGGGGTTGGACTAGATGGCCTTTAAATGTCCCTTTCAACCCAAGCCGTTCTATGATTCTATGACTTTTTAGTGAATTTTTAATCTTCCTTATGGCTATTTCTCTTACCTACTGGTTTCCATCACAGGTGGTAGAATAGGAGTTTTTCTTTCCTGGGTTCCAACCTCTGGATGAATCTGAAAATCTAATGGGAAGGGTGTTTCTTTATCTGCTCTTGTTTTACCTGATGTGTATAAATGCATGACGAACAGTCTCACTATAAATGTGCTCACTTCTCAGTGTCTGACTCCAGCCAGCTGCTGTTCCTGTTTCCTGTCCCTGATGCTTAGTGAATGAGGGCTGTTGATTTTGATATGGAGATGGGCTAAATCAGCAGCGATGCTCCAGATCTTGTGGATTTTCATGTTTGCTGAAGGATTTGGTTATCCTGGGTAACAAGTTGTCATCTCTGGTGGGAGATAAGATTATTTCATGCAGCCATTTATATTCTTGAAATAATAGTGCCCTTTTACCTTTGAGATCTTTAACAATGCAGAAAGATGGTATTCCATGACCTTGCTTTTGGCAATGAGTATGAACTGATGGCAGCCAGCAACATTTTCATCTGTTCTTAGCTCTAACTTCTTCCTTTTCAGTTCTCTTCTCCCTGATTGCCCTTGTAATTGGAGATAAGCTGGACCCACACAGTTATGCAGTATCAGAAATGTAATCTAGACATCTCTTCTGTGAATTGCATTTCTAACGTGCCCTTCAAACAGAAGTCAGATGCCTACAGTCTATTTTCTGTGAGCTGCTTGAAAAAAATCTGAACTGTAACTATTGATAGATGCATGTCTGAGGAACACCTGGAGGTGTCTGATGTTCTCACAAAACCAGCACAATACTTCACTGAAAAGCAGCTTTGCTCCAGGACGGCTTTATCTTGTTCCTAAAAGGAGATCAGACTCTTCATGGGAGGGCAGGCAGGGGCCACTAGGGACTTTGATAGGGTAATGAAAGCCTCTAAGTGATTCATTTTTTGATCGGAACAGGAGTTCAGGCTGTGCAGGTCTGCAGAAAAGATTTTTAAAATACCCTGTCATGCTGTCTGGGAACAATGGAGGACCTGGTGAAAGATGGGGTGCGTTTTCTGTCTTTGTGCCCTATCCAGGCCATTTTGTTGCTGAACAAAACCCCGCTTGCTGCGTGATGCGGCAGCTAGCCAAGGTTCAGATTCCCAAAGTCGGGCCGCCTTCTCAGAGCATCACTGAGCTCCTACCTACTGTTCCAGAATGACAAACTTGTAGAAACATAGGGAGGAAAGTCTCAGCTGAGGGGAAGCAGGAGTGGGGGTGAGCAATTACATGCAGGTGATAGGCACAAAATTTTGACAGTTCTTTTGTTGAGATATTGAAGTCCTCCAAGTGCAAGATAATCTTTACTTCCAGATCTTGTCCCTGTCCTCAGGATCTCCTTTTCAAGAGGCCTTATGGCTGCCTACAAGCACATATGTTGTTTGGCAAGGCCAAGGCCGACGAAAAAGAAAGCTTGGAGGAGGAGGGTCAAGGGAGGTATCCAGACCAAAAAGAGCTCTTTGGACAATGCCATTGCTTTGAGATGGCTGAAGCTGCACCTACCTGCTGACAGATGGGTTGAGATCTTGAGGCTTTATTAAAAAAACAAAGATGTAGATTCTGGAGCCTCTAAATACACGACAAGAGGCTCGGATAAGTTATTGCTCTGAAATCCTGATTGTGCTGGATCCGTGCAGAACCGCAGCAGTGAAGCAAGCTATTGCATTTGACTGAATTTGTGAGTACGTTCCTTAGCCTTCCCCTCTGCACAAGTCTCTTGGATGTTTGAATCCTTTAAGTGGTGGAAATGAGATGTAATGCTCTGGAATGCCCTGGCTGGGTGGTCAGTGAAATCCTGTGTTGTGAGGCCCAGTAATGCTGGGTTATCCAGATTAGACGCTGCATCTGATTATCTTGCTGATAATCCTCCCCTCAGTAATTTAATCAGGATGGGGATTGCAAGGCCAGGATCAGGCAGAAATAATGGGCGATTGCCCCCTTGCGCATCTGTAGTACTTGGAACTCCTTGTTTGTGGCAGTATCTGTAATGCATTAAAATAAACGTGTGTGGCAGTGCTGTGTTGCCACTGGCATTGCAACTGGGAGTCTCTTGATGTTTCTCACTGCTTGTAGGTGAGAAGGCAGTTATTGAGAGGCTTGGGGTGATGCAGGTTCCTGCATTTGCTTTCTTTGAATTCTCACAAAGTGTGTGTGAGGGAACTGATGTGATGCCAATTTAAACAAATTGGGATGGCAAAGAGAATGGCCCAGTCCAGTAAGAAGAACAGAAGCTGTTAACCTGCCTGTCAGAGGCAGGACTCCTTGTCTACTGCTATGGGAGACCTGAGTGAAGTGATCCATGCCCTTATCCCTTCTCTGGCAAAGGCTCTTCCAGCGTGGGTTTGGAATAAAGCTGCTTGGGCATGTGTTTGTAGAAGTGCCTGAAGGGGGGCTGTGTTGATGTTGTCTAATTTGGGCCAAAGGGCAGTGATTTAGACTGCCTGACACCTGGAGCACCAGGTCCCACAGAAAAACTGGACCCAATGTATCCAGCTTCCCCAAACCTGAAATGAATTAAGACCCTACTGTGAGACCCACCTAAATGTGTGCACATGGGAATAAGAACTGCTGAAGGGAATATAAAAAGGAAACTTTCTTCATGTACTTTATGAACCTGACCCTAGTAACTAAGCAGTCTCTTATTCAAGAATGACTGTTAGTGCCTTAGGATTTGAGATGCGTGCTGCAAGATACAGGCTAGAGGATAACAGGTGCACTTGGAGCAGCTCCACACATAGCTGGGCGTCAGAATTTAGCACAGTGCATACACGTGATCTATTGGAAAGGCATTTGAGAGATGCTAATATGCTTAGAAGTATAAAATCTGTATCCTGTGCGGACCTGCAACTTTGCAAAAATGTTAAAACAAGCCTAGGGTGTATATATTAACTTCTGGGATGAGCTCATGCTGCGGACAGCGCAGGGGATGGGGGGGGAAAACCGAGCTCGGCATTTCTTGTTCCAGCCAGGAGAGGGCAGAGGCTCGCACACACAACCCCGTGCGGCCGCGGGGGGCGGCTGGCGCCCAGCCCTGGCGTTTAATGGTCACTGCCGAGGGGCTGAGCGCTGGCAGCTGGGCTGGTGTTTCCCCTCCTAGATCATGACACTGGAGGAAGCACGGGCAGCTGTGAGACAGAGCAATGCTCGGCTGTTGCCTGGGGAAGGAGGCTTGTCCTAGCGCAGGGATGAGAAGCAGCTTGAAAGCATGGGAAGGAGGAATGAAAAAGCCAAGGGAGAGAATGGGTGCTGCAGGAAGGAGAGGAATAGCAGGTGGCAATGGCAAGCCCGGGTGCTGGGCAGGGAGAGGAGAGCTTTCCTCCGTGTGGCACGCGTGGCTCGTGTCTGCGTGCAGATGCCAGAATTGCACTGCTTCGTGCGCGTAGGAGGGCTGCGGCCGGGGAATGGGGGCGATGGCTTAGCTGGAGCTGACAGGCTGGAGGGCTGCCTTGGGGAAGAGTCTGCACACACTAGCCCAGAGTGTTTCAGTTCAATGTGACTCCTACCTGGTGCTCTCCCCTTAGAGGTGGCACGCTGAGCACTGCACTGAGGATGTAATTTTGTTGCTTAGATAATCATGACATGGGGAATCTTCAGAACCAAGCAGTGTTTCCAGCAAATGCTTTTATTTTGAAGCTGTTTGCCAGTTGGTGCTTTCTTGGTGCTGGCAAGAAAACATCTTTCCACTGGAAAACAACCCCCTTGCTTTTCCCACTTGCTGTTGCTACTGGCTTTTTTTTTTTTTTTTTTTTTTGCTGCTGTCACTTGGCCGCACATCCCATCACTTGGTGTTTCTGCTGCTCTCAGCCTTGACATTGCATCATTTCCTTGCTGTCTGTCCTTTTGATTGCTACGGCTGATCCCCTGTCATCCTGAACATCTTGCCTTCTCACCCCACTGCAACATGGAGCTTGTTGATTCCCAGACCTTGTTAGCTCCAGCCTTGGCTTCCTCTGCTCCTGTTACTTGGAGGGTCTCAAACCCTATTGCCATGCTGACTGTGCTAAACTTTTCCAGTTTTGCCACCTTGCTGACTAAATACTCTTCCTTCTCTAGCTTTCTTGCTGGCATGGGATTCAGTCACAGCTGGCTTCCTGCCACCTTGAGTCAGTCCCAACCTTCCTCCTCTGCCTTCACTTCTTTTTCTGACCAGAATCTCTTCTACTTCTAAGTTTAAAAAGAAATGCAAGATGATACACTCTCCTTTCTTGTCCTTGTCTCTTGGATGTGAGCACAGGCACCTTCTCCCATCTCCCAGACTCCCTGTATCTATTCCTATCCATGCTGTTATTCTTCCTCTTCAGTCCACCCTCTCTTCTGGCAGCTCTTCCTTACAAAACAAACTTGCTATTCAAGCCCCCACATGTTTCTCTAAATACAGCCCATTTCTGCACCTTGACTTGCAAAGTGCCTTCATCAGTCAGCCCTTCTTTCCTCTCATGTCCTTACTCTTATCACCTGGGACGTTCCTCCTCTGTTCTTCCCTTCCCTCCCTACACTGTCTTCCACAAAGTCCCTTGGAGGATGCTGTTCTCCCTTTGGCCTTTTCCAGTCTAAATTTGTGCAAATGTCCCACATCACCCTGTCCTTGGGCTCTCTCTCCTCTCTTTACATCTTATCTGATTGATCTCATCCAAGCAGTAAATTGCCTTTGTGGACACCTTGTCACTTCTCAGTCTGAAAACAGGTGGAGACAGATCTAAACTGGATCTGCACAGAGATCTTCAGGAATCTGCTTCAATTGGTCTAGAGAAGAGCTCTTCAGTTTCCCCTCGTCTCCAGTCCATTCCTGTTTCCTGCTTCTCCAGTGACAATGGACATCGCCATCAGGCTCCCAACCTGCATGTCACTTGCCTTGGATATGCTGCTGGATTCTCAGGTCACAGCTATTTTAATGCAAACTACTGTTTAAGGTTCCCTCTTCCACACGACACAAACCCTCCCTGGCATCTTTTCCGTTACTGACAGTTTTTTCCTCCTTGATAGGAGTGATCTTGGGCTCCTCCTATTTATGCTGAATGTTGCTTCCAAGGTGGTCCTTTCCCTAGCTCAGGAAAATATCTTTTGGAGCTGGTGTTTCTGCAAAGCCACCTACTAATGCAGCAAATACTGTAAAAAAAAAAAAAAAAAAAAAAGCCCAAGGACCTATTTTCTTCTTCCCACCATTCATTCCCTGTGCAGCTGCTTCTTTCACAAGGGAGGAATGTCCTCTTAGCACTGTTTTCTAAAGCTGCTGCTTGGTTCTGGTATTTTAGTTTTGAAAGATAACCACTTTGACTAAGAAACAGAAATAATTTTACCTCACCAGTCAGCTAAGAAAAAGGCTCTAGAAATGCAGGGGAGGAAAGACTAATTTTATGTGCAGTAGAAAATGAGATCCTGGGAAAGGGCAATAGTGATTCTCTTCTGACCCCTCTGAAGCACATGGAGATCACCTTTGGGCATGGCTGGGATGGGTAGTGGCAGGACTGCGCTCCTTGACACATCCTCTCAGCTGGCTGTCATGCCAGCTCTGGTCTTGCATGGCAGATGTGTGCAGCACTGACACAGCTAAAAAGCTCTGCTAATTCCAGAGCTTCTGGGCGAGAGCAGAATCTTCAAGGGCAAGGCTAGAAGATGGGCAAAGAAACGTGAGTTGTTCTGATCCTGTCCAGGCGGTAAGTTGAGTGCTTTCTGGACTTGGTTCTTGAAAAGACCTCTGAAACCTGACCTGGACAGCTCTCCATCATGGGAAAAACAACGTTTCATACTTAACGTGTGTTGGATGCTGTAGAATAAAGGAAGAAACTGCACAGGAGCATGTAGCTCTTCCAACTCAGTGCTACACTTGCTGCACTCCATTTGAACATGTAACTGGCAGCAGGTTACAAATGCTGCCCATGATCACAGTCTTGCTTCATCCTTTGCTGAAAGGTCTGCAAAAAGAGCAAAGATGGAGAACTGCTGTAGAGTGAACAGGATTTAAGTAATTTTCTGGATACACTGAGCGTAATCCCAGGTTCTTCCTTGAATCTCCACTATTTTCTAAGTTTATATTTAATTGTCGCTTGGAGGATGCCACTGCAATGTTTAGAAAGTACTATAGGTCGCTATGTCTACCCCACCTATGGCAAGAAGGAAGGTTGTGCTTGCCAGGTAGAGCTGAGCTCTTCTAAGCAGTCATGCTTTACAAGTCTTGGGTTAAAGATGTGTGGTTTGGTTGTGTGGATGGGTGATGCAGCTGAACAGCCCTGAACCTTGTGGCCACAACTGCCAAGGTAGGAGTAAGCAAGAGCCTCTAAATGCTGTTCATACTTTCAGGGTCAGGCATGCTGATTTTCATACTGCTTGGGTTGGTTGCAGCCCAGACTTCTGGGATGGTTTCAGTGAGATCCCATCAATCAAGGAAAGAAAGGCTTAAAATTGTTATTTATGTATATAAGCAAAGCAAACAAACCAACCAAAATTTTCTATAAGCAAAACCTCAATGGAGAAGAGCAGAGGCAGAGGCAGTATCTTGGCAGGCTTGTTGAGTAAGCCATTGAAGACTGCCCGTGCCTAGTGTCCAGGAGATCTGGGGAGAGGTGGCAGGTCAAGTCTGTTTCTGGATAATTTGCTGATTGGAAACTAGGGTTCCCTGAGCTTTAAATTAGAGCCATCATGCATATTCTGGGCCTGACTGGTGCTTTTCCATCGGTGCCAGACCCTTCTGTCTCCAAGGGAAGTGTTGTCCTTGCAGCTCAATCTAGGTTGCCACAGGGGTTAGTATTGTCACCACGTGGTTTACATTCCTCTTAAGAGCAGAAAGGATCATCTCCTTGTGCAACAGAGCTGCTGGAAGCTGGTGTGGGTTAAAATGGCTTTAGGGGTCAGGCTTCACCCAGGCAAGGTAGAACTTACAATGTCCACTTCAGAGATCAGGTTTCTTCTAGAAGCACGGAGAGCTGTCTCCTTTGCTTGCAGCCTTTCATGTCAGGATGAAGGTGCTCTATGGATGCTGTCTGTTGCTGTGGATTTGATTTTTTTTGGGGGGTGAGACTGAGCCAGCTTTTTTCTCAATTTCTCCCAGCAAAATGCATGAGTTTATACTTCAGGATAAGCATGTGAATATTTTTTTGCCTTTACGATGGCTGCTCAAGTGCTAAAGGTTTGTGTCACTGCCTGATGTAACTGTCTAGTGTGGATGTAAATAACTTCACACCTAAGGGTTGGTCTTGTCATCTTCGCAGCTGAGAGTGAGCTAGTTTGGTTAGGATTGTCCTCTGCTTTTGTCATGCTCCCTTCTTCGCTCCTCTTCCCCTTGTTTTCTACTACATATCTCAATTTTATTTGAATTTCACTTCTGTTGCCAATATTTTTCATGGTATCTGCCAAGAGGAACTCGGGCTCTGAACTGGTCTGGTCAAATGTCTGTCAGTGGGGCTGGTATCAAGCAGCACTTACCTGCCTCTTGTATTTGGACAAACTCTGAGTTTCAGCTTGAATTATCACAGATCTAATTCCCTGAAAACTGGGAAAGCTGCGCTATGAATACACTGGTGCTAATGGTCTTGGCTCTGCAGAGTCTTTATTGCATTTGTTGTTTTCTAACGTTCCAGAAAACATAGCATTAAAATGAACAGGGTAAACACAGGCAAGTGGAAAAAATGCTGGAGCTGGACAGGAGATGTCTCTTTGTGCCCAAGGCTCTGTTTGTGCCCCTACCTCAGGGACACTGGAGCTCTCTGGCACATGGTTACGGTTTTGACAGGTGTCAGTTGGCATTGAGTACCTTCTTAGTGGGCGTCTCCCAGGACTGCGGGGTCCGAGGGCAGAGTTCAGTGCGCTAGAAATGGCTCTTATATGGTAGGAATAAGGCAAAGTAATTGCCTCCTGGGATTTGGACCTGGGCAGAGGTCACTCTGCTACATGACTTCTTGAAATAGCAGATAAAGAATATGAATGTTACACAGCCCTGATGGCTGTAGAGCAGTGATGAACTAACCATTTTTTGTTGTAGGAAATAGGCATAGGCAAATAGGATTTGAAGATAAATAGTCCATTCTCTGCAAGTATTTCAGCACCTGGCTCTTAGGAGGGCTGAGCTGCCAGCAGGAATCTCCTTCCTGCCTCTGCCCTGTAAACGGTTGGTTTTTTTCTCCTTGTGTAAAGCATTCTGAATGCATGTAATTACCTTTTTTTAATCAAGTCAGAAAGGGGCTAGTGCTTAAGTAGCTCCATTCAGCAGCTTGTTTTCATATTTTCTCTTTTTACATGAAAGTTTTAAGCTTTTATAATGATATAACAACCTGACTTCAGACACCGTCCTTCCTGCCCCCACCTGACAGAGGAGGTGTCAAAGTTGTTTACTAAACTGAATAACTAGAAGTCTGTGGTGGGGCTCAGAGGGTCTGAGAGCTAGCCCTGAAAACAGAAAGCATTTTGCTGCAAGGACTGAGAACAACCTGCAGCTTCCCTGGACTTTGAGGAGCTCAGGGTGCTCAGTACCTCACCGAAAACTAAAATCAAGAGTTGAGCTGTTTGTGTCAGGCCCCAGTACCTTGAAGTCAACATCAAGACTGTTAATGTAAATGGGTGTATATGGATGTTCATGAAGAATAGTAGCAGAAGAAAGCTGGTGGTACTCTACCAGCCCAAGGCTGATGCTCAAAAGGACTTTCCTCTGTGTCAATACAAGGGTGTTTTCCCCCAGTCCATGATTTTCTTCTGTAGTAATTTTTACTTACTTGCAAGTAACTGCAAAACTACTCCCCTGTTTTGGTACTTTTGTGACTTTTAGTGCTTTTTCCTTTATTAATAGAATACTGACTGATTAATCTCAACAACATTTTATCAATAATTTTATGTAATTAAACTGACTGTGCTTGCTCAAAAGTTGTGGCTTGCTTTGGCCTTTATTCCACACACCAGCTCCTAATGCACTTATGCTAGGCTTCTAGCAGCTACTTGGATGATGTAAGAAAGTGACACCAGCTGATGATGTAGTAGTTACTGTTTTTCTTGCTCATCATCAGAAGCTATGTACATCATCCTCAGGGTGATGGATTACAGCTTGTAGAATGTCCTTTGTATTTTACCCCACCTGTATTATTAAAAAGTTCTAGTCTCTGTTTACTCCCCTTTTCCCCCACTATCGTCTTTACCTTTTCAGTAGTGTTCGAGGTCCTTCCTGCTGATGCTGTGTCATGGCCTACTTTCTTGGAACCTGCTGCTTTGGCTTGTGCTTATCTGAGCCACAGCTCATGGCATGTGGACATCATCTGAGCACAGTGTGGTACAGAGCTGGTTTGTTTTCTGTCTTAAAGGAATCTGTTCTGCTGGCTAATGGTAGATAGCTAGTGATGCCCATTGGTTTTTGGGAATAGGTGCTTCAGAGTCCAGAAAAGGACTTCTAGAAGCACTTGGCTGAGTCCTGCTCCCCATTGCAGCTGGTTTCAAGGGGTGCACCGGTTTCAAGGTTAGACCCACACTGAACATCAAGGGTTAGTAGTTATTCCTCCCCCTTGGTCAGGACTCAGTGCAGCTCCTTTTCTATTGGGCTGTTCATTGTCTTTAAGGAATATTGTCTTTAACTCTGGGCAGGACAAGTGCCTTTCTGTCACCTGCAGTGACAGCAGATGTCTCTGCTGGGAAGTCTGATCTGGGTGCTGAAGTTGGCTTCTGGGCAGTTTGGGAACAGGCTGAGACATTGGCACCTAGATTCACACTCCCTTGAAATAAAAGTGAAGAACTGAAGCTGGCTTGTGGCCAGTTTTGTGCAGGGCTTAGTACAGAAGCTAGGTCCCCTGGCCCTTGAGATCGTGCCTCTGTGCCTGGGTTTGTTGCTCTTTTGGGTGGTCATCACCAGAAACTGGCACTAAGCAGATGAAATCCCACCACTGGTGATCTGCTCCCTCCTGGAACACCCAGCCTCATGTGGAAGTGCCCCATGCAGACATGGCGGCATGCACGTGACTACATGCACAACCTTGGAGGCTGGCTGGTGCCTCTGCCTTCATGAATGGAGGTTCCCTCTAGAGAAGGAGGCACTGTGCCAGGGTAGCAGATGGGCAGGAGCAGCAGCAGCTGGGAGACCATGTATGATCATCATGTGTGCTTACTGTATGCAGCAATGCCAAGATGGCCACTTGGCTTTATGATGTCTGCTCAGCGTTGCTCCTAAGCCAGCCGCTTCCAGAGGCAGGGTGCGGAAAGGGGGCAGGCAGCACTGATTGCAGCAGACAGTTGGCTCTGCCCAGCATCCACTGTCAATGGGGGAAGCAGCAGGTTCCTCAGGGGCTGGAGGCCTGGGTAATAGTTTCCTCTCTGTCTGGAGCACCATGTGAGAGCAGCCAAGCTGAACCCTTGCTGTTCCCTCTCATCTGTACAGGCTGAGCTCTTCTCTGCCGAGTAGAAGCCTTTACCTCTGTACACACTGTCCTGTTACAGCTGGGGAGACGGGGTAGCTCTAGGGACCGCTGCTCACAAAGGGAGTTGACCTGGTCTTCAGTAGTGCATGCTGGGCAAAAGGCCTGCTGATCAAACAGTGCAGGTGACCCTGAAGAAGCCTTGTATTGGCAACCCCACAGAAACCACTCGGGATTAACATCAAGGGTGAATAACTCTGCCTTTCCTAAATAGTCATCTCCTTGCCATGAAGGAGCTAAGGACACACTGAAGCATTATGAAGAGAAGGGTCTGCACAGGGTGGTTTCTGCTTGGACTGAGCCATCTTCTTATTTGTACTGTGATTCCAGCTTACTCCCAAAGCTTGAACGTAAGGAAAACAGCTGACAAGTGAGGGAAGCACACCTGGCAACCCTGTGGACTTGGTACAGGAGAGTGGTGCTTTAGAAGCTCCCCTTCTGCTTTGGCTC
The DNA here is from genome assembly GCA_034782735.1 of Sagittarius serpentarius. Classification (NCBI taxonomy): domain Eukaryota; kingdom Metazoa; phylum Chordata; class Aves; order Accipitriformes; family Sagittariidae; genus Sagittarius; species Sagittarius serpentarius. Next base: position 28,936,678 of record JAVKLA010000084.1, read on the forward strand.
AAAAGGTGTGGGTGGGAAGGAGTCCAGGCTCGGCACATCTGCATCTCCTGAGAGCTGCAATGCTTTGTCCTACCGTGGTTTGGAGAACAACTTAACGTGCTACCGAGATGCCATTACTGTGTATGTCTTCGTTTGATGCTTGTTACTTGCAAAGCCACAGTAGACACAGATCTGACTTTCCTGAGGGGCTAGAGGAGAAACAATGATCTGACTCAAGCTGGTCCAGCTTGCTTGATACCTTAATGCAGGATGCACAGTTGAAATCTAGAGTAGAGCACAGGCAGTATTACGTTCCTTTCTACGGATAAGGTGACCTGTAAATGGCAAGGGAGGGAAAATATTCACTGCATTTGTTCCCTTGAATTCGCTGCTTTGTAGGGGCTTCACCGGTGTTCTGCACAGGGAGGGGTTTCTCTCTTCAAGCTGGCTTTTTGTTTTAAGAACATGTATCTTAAGGCCTTGTGATGGTTTCATGATCTGGAAGGGAAATTGTGATGTCCCGGATGTGACCCAGAAAGAGATCTGATAAACTGTGATTGAAAAGGAGTGTGTGGATTAGTGGGTTTGGGTGTTTTGCCTGAACTATATTCCTACCTGCTGCTACCTCAGAGGAAGAAATGCTTCAGTGCAAAAGCAAAACAAAAATTAACAGAAATGTTTTGGGTTGGTGTTTTGTTTTGTTTTGTTTTTTTTTTGCCTTGCTCCCCAAGGGCAAACCCTCTGAAATCCTAATTCATGTCCTTCTCCATTGAGAGGACCTCCACAAAGAAAACAAACCCTAGAAGAAAGCAACCTACCTTTGCTAATGGGGAGCCTGTTATGGCTGTCCCTTTCAGGACACTGGAAAAATACATTTCCTATGTTTGGGAAACTTGGTCTTCATGTATTCCCATGGCAGTGGGGCTCAGCCTGATGCCTGCAGCCAGGAACTGTTCCCCAGCTTTTTCTGTGAAGCTGAATTATTGATGGCTGTTAGCTTACCAGGCAGTGCACAGCTTTGAAAGGAGTCTCTTGGTTCCTTGGTCTAGTGCCTGGTATTAGAAATGGTGCCTCAGATTATGTTCTTGGTAACTAGCCTGGCTGTACCTTAAAAGTTAGGGTGTTTCTTTGCCCTCACTTCTTCCTGTTGAAAGTCGTTCTTGAACTTGGATGCTAGGAACCTTAATGTCCTCTGAGTTTTGTTTTAATCTGTGCGAGTTGATAACTTGAGACCAAGAGTTTTAAAAGAACTGGCTGAGGAGTTATTGAGTGCTCTCGGGTATATTCTGATTGCATTTTGGAACATTTAGTAAGGACTAATAGACCTCAAGAGTTATTATTTCATTGCTTTTCAGAAAAAGCACACAGGTTGACCCTGGGAGTGTAGTCTGGTCAGTTTGGCATTGATGGTGGTGGGTAAAGACATAGGAATGGGGAAATAGGATCCCACCAGTTGATGAAAGAAACTTGAGAAACAATAGAAATTCAGTTTGACTTTCTAGTCGAATCATAAACTTTGTCTGCTCTGTCAGTTCTTTATAGCGCATTTTGACTCAAAACTTACCTTCAATACCTGAATATTTCGTCCTGAAATAAACTAAAACTAACGTTGTTCTTCACGATAAAGTAGGACTTATATTAAACTGGCTCCTACCCTTTTACTATTACCTTTACATGGTGGCTCTTCATTCAGCTGGGCTGTTTCTAGTTGATTTTCAGCGGTATGTTCTTGCACTAGTATGCCATCTTTAACTGAAGTGCCCTGCCACCTTGTGGGGTGGTAGCTGAGATTGGAGCAGGTGGTGTTCAGAACTGCTTGGACCATGTGCCGAGGTGGGATCATGTGCACAATGTTCGCTTCCGTAACCAAATTCCGGGTTCTGCTTTGGGATGGGGGGAAGCCTGCAGGCAGTGTCTGCAGGATGGGTTACAGTAGCTTCTTAGAATGAGGAGCATGAGAAAGGCTGTATAACCACAGACTGGTTTGCCAGTACTGGGCTGTAGGTGAGAAGGGGAGTATAAACACCAGGCAGGATGTATAAAGAAACAGTAGGAGAGAGGAATTACTGTTCCTGTATTTAGAAACTTAATGTTGTGCCAGAGCCATCCATCCTCTATGTGTGCATCTCCCAGCACAGGGAATGCCTTGAGCTGCTTTTTCACTAACACAAATCATAAGAATAAGCACAGAACTGGGTTTTACCATCCCCCTCGCACCAAAGTTGAAAAAGCTGGAAAAACTTAAGAGCTACAGGAATAATTCCAGCGTGGAGAAACTTCCTTACAGGGGCAAACTTAAGGAGCTCAACCTGTGTTCTCTGGAGAAGTGACTTGATCCTGGCATGAATGTTTTATCAACTTCTCATTAGCAGAGGGCTGCTTGTTTTATTAAGCAGGCAAAGGGAGAACAAAATCCAGTGGCTGGATGCAAAAGCAGAAAAGCACCAACCAGCCATGAGGTGGATGTTTTCTGAATCAGCATTAATTAATCTTGAAACAACATATCCAGAGAAGGCCTGAACCCGAGACTGGGCTTCTCCGAAGAGATCCTCGCCACGTCTGCAGGTGGTGTGGGCTCAGCCTGGCTTGCGCGATCCGGGGAGGCTAGGGCGAGCGGAGTGATCCCTCCGACCTGAGCCCTTCGCGCGTTGTGGTCTGGGGCTTTGCCTCAGACCCTGTGCAACGCAGGCATCACCGGCGGGAAGCCGCCGGCGGCTACGGAGCAGCAGCGGGGATGTGTTCTGCGCCCTGCCGCACAGATGCCATCTCCCCGTGCCCCGAGGCTGATGGACGTGCCCAGCTCGGGGAGGAGGACTTCCACCAGGACTCCCGCAATAAATAAGCGGGCGTTCGCGCCCGCGTTGCGTAACCCAGCGCTCCCGCTTGCCGGGGCGCAGCCCCCCCCGCCCCCCCCGGGGACACCGGGGTTGGCGACCGCCCAGCCCGGCGGGCGCTGCTCCTCCTCCGCCTCCTCCTCCGCGCCGCGCGGCGCCCGCAGCCGGGAGCCCGCAGCCGGGAGCCCGCAGCCGGG
>JAVKLA010000084.1:28949401-28995842 GCA_034782735.1 Sagittarius serpentarius
TTTCATACCTAAACTGTTTTTATATTTCATTCCCCCCCCCCCCCCCAAAAAAAAAAAACCAACCAAAAAAACCCAAAACAAAAAACCAAAACAAACCAACATCCAGGAACACAAGACTTTGGTGTGGTTGAATTTTGCATCTCCTTTGATTAGAAGGTTCCCAGAAATAGGGAGGACAAGCCTGACATACTGAAGCAATGTAAGCATGCAGCCGTGGGCAGTATACGGAGACAAAGAACAGAATGTGTTTCAGATCTTCATTACTTATAGTAAGAAAATATTGGTTTTGATTAAATTGTCCCCTCTGTGGCACCACCCTATTGTTGACAACAGCAGAATTGGGTGTAGAACTTAGCCTCATGTTCTGCTGTCTGTGAAACTGAGAACAAGGTATTGAGGCTGATGCTGAGCTTTGCATGCATGGGGATCTTCTAGTACAAGCAACGCTCTGTGCTCTGCAAGTCAGTCAAATGGTAGGAGTTTTTGGATTGATGGCCTATTATAGACACACTGCTATACATATAAAAACACAGGCAGTTCCTTTTTTTATTTAAAAGTTTTCAGGAACAGTGTGTCCAGAAGAATCTCGCTGAATCTCAGCGCTGTGAAAGCTGGCATCACCACCACTAAAATGTGTTCATGCTCATGTGGAGCATGAGTTTATACTCTGTAATCTCAAGGGCAAGGCTGATGCGCAGCTACTTTACTGCTCTTGTCATCTTGAATTCACCTTTATTACCCAGAAGCTGCACAGCAGTTTGGTCATCCAAACCAAACAGAGCACGTCCTGAATGCAGCTTTCCATTTTATCTGGAAAGTGGCTGCGGTGGGCCATTGGCTTGAAGAATATCAGGAAGGACCATGTAGGCAGACATGTCCCACTTCTGTCCCTACCCTGTACCTTTGTATCAATTCTGTAAGTTGGTCTTTGGCTTGAAGCCTGGCTGGGGCACCCAGCAGGTGTGTTTTTAGTGCTTTGCTCTTCTCCCTGGCTCCTCAAATGTGTGAAGACTTTGCCTTCTGCAGTTTCCCTGCCTGTGGGCAGTCCCTCCTCTTACTGTCAGGGACTTTTGTTCAACCTTAGGGGTAGTCAGTGGTCTAGCAAAGGATAACATATGATACTTCTGGGCTGTCCTCTGCCTGTCAGGAACACTGTAGTAAATATCTGCGTCTTCTCCCTCCTGTTTGCAAACGAGCTGCCTAAAAATCAGGTCTCCTATTTTGCAGAAAATCCCATGTCCTGAAGTTTGTGCTGCATTGGATCGAACCCAGTGTTTTTCCTACTATTTGGGCCAGTCAAGGGCTTCCTGGACTCTGCACTTACTGATGGGTCCTGCCTCGGATCCGTAAGGGTTTGTCAACACCTGTGGTATTATGAACAACACAACTGAGCTTAGAGACTCATGTTTTTCAGCTAAACGATTTTATTGTGTGAGGTTTTTGTAAGGAGGTGTTACAACAGCCAACACTTACTGATCTCTGAAGGACTGTGGATTTCATGGGATGCTTTTAAGGCCTTTCCAGGTGGAGGTACATATGGGCCATAAAGCTTTATCATTGTTTTTAGTTCTTGTATTATTTCCCTGATCAACCTTATAGCTCTTCTGTCTGTTGAAATATGGAGGTTAAGTTGATGGGAAAAATGGTGGTTTCCAGCTTTCTGTTTTAACTCTCTGTGTAAAAGAGAAACAGTGCTGTTTGCCAGGAAAGGAGAGCCACATAGTCAGGAAAGCCTGTATATTCTTCTCTTCAGAAATACTGTATTTCAGTCCTAAGTAACATGTTTTAGTTTGAAATTGTTTTGAAATTATTTCCTTGGGGGGGGAATATAGAACAAAAACCCTTTTAAGCAGAACAAACAGTAATGCTTCCTTTAAAACTTCAAAATTTATATTTTTCCATGGAATTCCTCAGGGCTTTTCAGTAGAACTGGTCTTGAAATTGCAAGTGTTACAATTGACTGTATCAATTATTTCTGTGTGGAAGATATCAGCTGAAAAAGTTCTGACCATACTTTGCCAATGGTTACTGGCTCAAATGCCTTGCAAGGCCATGTGAAATTGTTTAGTTCCATGAAGATGGCTGGTCAGGCCTCACCTGGATGGATTATCTTGTAGCTTCACCAGAAAAGCATCACTCAAACCAGACTGCGTCGTCTTGGTTTGTGAACTACATGGTTTTCACTCATGTCCCAGAATAGCCCCAGTTGGCACCAATACCTATGAACTACGTGTATTTATAGTGATGCTGCAGGCTACCAGAAATAGTGACTGAGGTGGCTATTGGCCAGTGGCTGCTGAATGCCCTGAGTCTAATGAATTCAAAAGCTCATGTGCCTCCTTGAGGGGAAAATGCAATCAGATTGTCTCTAATTATGACCCCAGATGATGACAGAGCAATCCAGAAATAGCAAAGTATGTGAACTCCTTTGATATAACACAAACCTGGATGGGTCTAGCACTGGAGCCTTCTTTTTAACTGAAAGACCTGATGGACTGTTGTTTCTGTTCCTGGAGGGGCTAGTTACAACCAAATGAGGCAATAAATCAGCTCCTGCTCCTCTGGAAAAGAAACCCCTTGGCTCTCAGCTCAGTCCCTGCTGGCAAAAAAGTGTGGGGATGGAGAGCCAGTTTCACACGGCTGTGCCAAGTCCAAGACACCAGCTTGTAAATCACCTGGGTTCAGCCCCTTATGTCTGTGCCCTGCAGTGAGAGAATGGCTACAGAAACCTCTGGTTAGTGGAGTTAACTGTGCATGGGAAGTGTATGTCAGTATGGCTCTGTAACTTACGCTAAGTGGGAGGCTGGCTGGTGCCTGGACGCTAATGTTTATGTGTACACTCTGGGGCTGAGATGGCTTCATTACCTTCGGTAGGAGTTGTATTAGGAACCCAGTGTGGTTTTAGTGTCTTACCCTGCTGATCTGAGATCTTGCATGGGTAGCATTTGCAATCTGGGAGTGACTGGATCCAGATCTTGCTGTCGTGTTGCTGGCCAGAGAGCTTAGGGGGGCTTTGGAAGGAAGTCTTGTTAGCGATAAGGAAGTGGATGGTACAGAGCAGCAGGACTCCTGGGTTAGATCCTATCTCTGAATTTTCATGTGTTGAAATCGCTTTGAAACCCTCTCTGTGCTGTGGAATGGTATGGAGATTGGTAAGGTAATGCAGCCCTGAAACCAGGGCACTGATGTTTTGTTTTTCTCCTACTAATCCAAAAGGTTTTGAGCCATTTTAGTGCTAAAGCATCTGTTTACCTCTAGCCTAGTGGCGTGCTTAGCTTCCCTCCCTTCCTTTTTCTGAAGTTCATAGCTCAAAGATACTCTCTGAAACATCTCAGATGAGTTTAACTAGAGATGCATCCCATGCCAGCTGCCATTGTGACTAGCAAAGTTATTTACCAGTTGTTTTTTGGATGATGGATCCTAACAGTCTTTCAGCACTTTAGCAAGAAATAGAGCAGCAGTGTTTTAATAACAGAAGGTAAGAGCATAGTGTCAGGCCTGGAGGCATTCCTTAGTGCTGCAGCATCCTAAATGGTGGTCAAAGATTGTAGAAGGATGAAAGCACATCTGATCTATTTGGCAGGATAGACAAGGACACTAGGAAACCTCTGGGGTTTTCTTTTCTTCCAGGTGATTGCTATTGTAATGTGTTATCTTGTTCTTTGCTTTTTCCTCTTAGCTGTTGCCAGGCCTATATGGTCAGGCAGTAGTCTGATGTGGGTATGATATGGTAATGTCCCTCCTGTGCCTCAGACAAAGGCCCTAATCTTGTCCCTAGTAAAGATGGTAATGCAGAAAGCACTGGAAGAACTAGAGGTCTGAGAACTGTTTCTGTAAGTGTGCTGTATCCCAGAGGCACATCCTTATAGAAACAAAGATGAAGAGACCGAAGTAGAAGTCTATGTAATTGTTGCTTTTTTTACAATTGCTAATCATCTGGCATTTCATAACATCTTTTTCTCCTTCTGTGCTGTCAACTCCAATACCTGCTTTACAGTCTCGGATTTATTGGGATGGCAGAAGATTGGGATCCCATAACTGCTTTATAGTTGGTTTGCTGTGAGACCCAGCAGATGGAAACTACCTTGAATGGTAAATGAAGTTACAAGTGGACGTGATGGAATGCCAGTGTGTGTCACTGACCTCTCCACATTTTATACTGCACGTGTAACGTTTCTATTAGCTATAACTGAAGGACTTGTTCATTTGTTTGCACCATTTTGCAGGATATACTAGACTGCTGTCTAGAAGATAATCCTAATATTTTTCCTATTGATAAGGCTTGATCAATATGCAATTTCTGGTGGGATCTAAATCCTTCAGTATAAAAGACATTTCACTTACATAAAAGATTTCATACTTTTAAATATCAGAGAATCTTTATAGCTATGAAAATGTTACGAATCTCTCCTATAATCTGACTTTTAAAATCTACACGTTTTATAAAATTATTATAGTAACCTTATTTTATTAAGTTTAAAATAGTGTAGTTAGTTTGGAGTAATAATCTGTAAAGTTTCCATGCACAGTAAATCTCATTTTTCATGCAGAAAAAGATCTTCAAAGACAAATATTTGCAGTAATAGAAAAGGCAACATGGAGAAATGGTGTCAAAGAATATTATTCTTTGTATAATTGTTTCCTTTCTTTTCCTTATGGATCTTCACTGGAGGAAAATACTCAGGGCTGTGTGTGGATGTGTGTGCCTCTGACAGGTGGCTAGTTTTAATCACCTTTCTGTGACGGGAGGGTATTGGGAATTTTGAATGACGGGGTTTGAGAGTTGTGCTTCTTTAATGTTTGAGGTATCTCGAGTACTAGTTGGCTTGGTTTTGTGGGTGGTGGATGCATGTGGGACTGTTCCAGAGAGATCAATGAGTTCATCTCATCAAACCCTGCCAAGGGCACACCGCTAGTTAGGGATACTTGCATAAAAGTGTGTCCACTGTTGAGGAGCAAGGGACTGAAGTCAATAAGCATCTGTATCAGTGGGTGCTTTTCCTGAATTTGCCTTGTCATGTTCCCTTTGACTTCTGCAGTCGCACCTGTCCTGGCACACCTACCTGTGCCAGTCAGTAGAACTGGCACATCTCAAGCTCTTAAGCTTCTGTATTTATGCTGCTGGTGCTTAAGCAAAGATGCCTGTAATACTCTATACCCCATCTTGTCTGTTTGAATAATGTAACCATTTAACTAATACAGGGTAGAGTCCCAGGAAATCAAAATACTTTTCTGAAAATGTTCCATTTTGTGCTTTTGCAAAGCCCAGGCAGGAACAAGCAGTGTCAGCTCCTTATGGCATTAAAGTGCTTTTGGGGTAACATGGCTCACCTTGTATGTTCTGCAACTGTCCCAGCAGCCATTTAGAAACATTGGCAAAGGCAAAGCCTTTCAGGCCTGGTATAGACTTGAGTAACTTTTGGAAGACCCATTTCCTGGAAAGTTCAAGTGTTTCAATATTAGCTTTTGCCCAGACTAAGAAAAAAATGGAATGGGATATTTGTGGGACTTGGAAGAAGTCAGTTCAGCAACACCGAATTGCTTTGTTTTGATACTTCTGTTCAAAACCACCTTAACATATCAAGCATGTTAAGGTGACACATGTTCATATGACATTTAATGTTTTGCTAAAAGAGCCCAAAAGCTTCATCCTCATTGACTTCAGTATTTTCTCCTAATGACACATGGCTTCTGGAGCAGAGTCTGGCAGCTGGACTCCACTCTTTCATCTCCTCTAGTCAGTCTGCCTGGTGAAATGCAAGCCCTTGTAATGTACAACAATTAAGTTGTTGCATAGCTCTTTAAGTTCATAGGTATCAGTGCTACAAAAAAGAAGCCAAGAGCTTTATTGGTGTTAAAAAGGAAAATGAGGCACAGAGCAGAAGCAATTTGCTCAAGGTCACCCTCTAAAGTGCTAGGATAACTCGCATTCTAGCACGGTTAGCAATAAAACTCCTTTTCCATGATACTCTGAGCCAGAACATCAGAAAATTCATATCCTTGATGAAAGATGGGGAGACTCCTTATTGCAATGTGGAAGATGTAGTTCTCTAGGGACTTTCCCTCAGTAAGAGAATGGGGGCATGAACCACAAGTTTGAAGCAGTGTGTTAGTAAGGAAAGGCAGCTGAATTTACTAAAAATATTCTCCAACTATTTTTGGTTACTTGAACATGGCAGAACACTCTTATTTGGCCCTGTGTGATACTTCACTGCAGTTACCCTGATGAGACTGTGTTGCAAAATGCAGGTTTTTTTCTTGCATAATGGGGAAGAAAAAAATCCAAAAGACAATTCTCAATGGTGGTAATGAAGGAAGCCTGGGGGCTTGTTGAGGAAGCATCTGTGGATTGGTTCGTAAGCAGATGATTCCTCTCTGAGTGGGTATGATATTGTTGCCTTCCTTTGGTGTAAAGAAATAGCAGGAAGTTCAGCTTAGAACAGCAGTAAGTCAGCATGGTATTTATGCCCACTTCTAGCACTTATGATTCCTGGGGTTTAGGGGCTTTGAGGAAATGGGATGTTTTCTGCTATTGGCCCAGGTATGTAAATATCTCAGTGTATACATAAGGAGATTAGAGGATGCAGTTATTAGCATTAAATTAAGATTTTTTTTTTTGTCAGAGTTAAGAGAAAGCTAGGTCTCTAAGGTGTTCACTTTCTTCCTCCGTCTGCCAGTATCCTGACCGTACTCGCATGAGCACTGTGGTCCTTATAAACTGGAGTTCAGTGCTCTGCCTGCAAAGCTTTTGACTGCCTCTGAGCATCAGCCTCCCTGAAGGAGTAGCACTGACACAGGAGTGTGCTGAGGACAGAGCGATGCCTTTGTTCAGGGTGGTGAGCATGGGGGTCGTGCTCTTGGAGGCATAACCCAGCCTTCAAAGCCAGCCTTTGAATTGCGACTTCAAAAACAAGTTACCTGCTGGAAAATCGGGGAGTCCAGGGGAACAGTTACATAATGCAGACTTAAATGTGTAATTTTTTTTTTTCCAGAGATGGGTATGAGCTGCTCAGTGACTTAAAGGTCAGTGCATGTTCTTTAGGATGTGTCTTTCAGTAGGTAGGACCAGGGGTCCTGAGAAATTAATAGAAATGGAAGCATACACAAGTACCTATGTGTAGGTGACGTTGCTGTTTGTTATGGAAAAGGATCTATCAAAATCTAGTGTTTATTTCTGTAGCCTACACATACAAAGATATATTTTGTAAAAAGATAATACAGCTTTCCTGGTCCCCCGGTTTTCATGAAGTGTAGCAATTTAGTAATTTGAAAGCCTAGACTTCCTCTGTTCAGAAAACAACATACATCTGGGTGGTTTTGGGTTTTGCTTTTACTCTAAATTCAGCTGTTCACTCTCAGTGGTTCAGTGTCTCATGGTTGATTGCTTTGTGATGAAGATGGATATTTCTCAAAGATCTATGTGTAGTGTTCACAGTATCAGCTGCTGTCTAATCTCTGCTCAGATAGTATTGAAAAGCAACAAACAAATGGAAAGACACTTCACAGCACCTGAAGAAAAAGACTCAAGATAAGGGCTGTTTTATAGTGTGTGCTTTCTTCAAAAAGCGATGTATACCAGAAGAAATGATTTGTTAAGTTTGTGTAAATCTGTCCTGCTGGCTGGTTATCTTCAGGCATTGCACCCAGGTTACAGGCTCTTTCTTGTGTAAATCCAAAAAACCTGGTTGAGTGCTAAATTCCACCTGGAACCTAGTCAGAAGCTCAGGGTGGACATGAGAATGTTATTGTAGTATATTCCCTGCATGAACTGTTGCTTGGAAGGTTGGCAGGACCATGTGTTGCGAAAGGAGAGGTTTAGATCACTTAATCACCATCAAAGCAACAAAAGTGATTTTTTTTTTTTAATGTGGATTTGTGAAAGTGCAACTTAACAAAGTTGGATGGCAAGGTTCACTCTTACTTACTATGTGGAAGAAACATACAAAGGAAAATTGAGTTAGAATTGATTTAGAATGATTTACACGGAGACTGGAGATGCAAAAGGGTAAGGGAGACCCTCCTGTTGGGTCCATTCTGAACCTCGTGACTCCCTTGCTTTCTAAACTCCTTCTTGGAGAGGAGTCTAGGTGCAGCTGGATCCAGACTTAGTCCCAGGCTTGGTCAATGGTTTATGCCTGATGGAAAGGATACAAAGGGTAAGGAAAATCTCCTGTTGAATTACTATGCCAATTCAGTGGGGAATGAGTGATTATGGATGCTACATGACTTTGAGGTAGCAGCAATTTAAGACTTATTAACAGTATTACAGTAAATCACAAGATTAGGTTATATGATTTTTAACAATAATTAATCATCAGCCAATTATCAGAGTGATTTAATAAAGTTTGCTGACAGCACTACAAAGTTTCCTAAATCAAACAGCACACAACACACACAGATATAGAAGTTGATCTATAATCAAGATTTTTCTCTTGGCCAATTATAGTAAATTATTGGTACCAAATGATCTTTAAAACCTTGTGAAATCTAGTTGTAGAGAATTACACACTATTCTCCTTCATCAGCATTTGTCAGCAGATGATCTTTGACTCCTTCATTGGCATCTATCAGCAGATGATCTTGGACATCCTTGTGAAGTTCTGCTATTAAAAATCCTTGTAAAAATCTACCCTGAGAGGTGTCCTAACTCAGGGAGAGCCTGCTGTGATCCCAGAGAGCTCAAAGGGTCTCACTTAGGATCCACTATTTATAGGATCATGACATGATTTCCTTTGGTCAGTGTATTTCCATTCTGGCCGTAATTCTTGTCGGGTAATTCTGGCACTCTCCAAGGTGGGCCATGATCCAAGCAGTAGGAGTTTTAGGTACGGTTCCAGGCAACAGGAGTTTCAGGTATGGTTAGGGAGTGCCTAATCATCCTAACTCACTGTACCGTAGCCAGAATAAGAAAGTACCAGATTGTCCCAAGTCACTGCAGAAAACACAGTGTTGGCTGGTGCTGACAGTGTGGCCCAGGGGGAGCTGCACCACCCCACCATGGAGTATTACTTTAAGCCCTGGATGCTTTCTTGTGGTGGTATCTTAAAACCAAAAGGTAGTGCTTCACTTTAGAGTGTGGGTGGTGGTCCTTGCTCCATAGGGACAGATGGAAACAAGCAGGTTTGGCCTGGGCTACAAACTGAGCTACCCGAGTCAGTGCAGAGCTCCAGGGTGCTCCTGCTGGCGCAGAACTAGTCTTACGTATGACATGGTCCCAAAGCTGGTGCAATCTCACTTTTCCAGGCTTGTGCCTGCCTTTTCCCGGCCCAGAGTCTTGTGAAAGAGTGGTCTGTACTTAGCTGCTGTGGAGGTGTATTGGGCTGTGGGAGTACCTGGCTGGGAGCCTCTCCAGCAAAGGCTGGAGTGTGCAGATACAGACTGGCACGCTGGCTGGGTCTTGGAGTTGTCTAGCTCTTGGCTGGGTGAGAGAGCTGGATCAAGGGCCATGCTGTGGAGGGCTTGCCTCCTCCCAGGTCTGCAGTCCTGGTGAGACAAGCCATGGCTGCTGTGCAGAGCAGTGGGAGAAAAGCTATCAAAAGTGTCAGCACTGTGATATGTGCTGTGGTATACTCGAGTCCTGCTTCCATTGATGTCTTGCCCTGTGCCAGCACTACTTCTGGAAAGCTATTTACGTAGGGACTGATTTAATCTCCTGCCCCATGTGAACAACAAAAGAGGGTGCCAGCACTCCCAACCACTGGGCACCAGCATTACAGATTAGCTTGCCTTTACGCTTCATCCTTGTGCTTATTTTTGAATATGCAACACTATGTATACCTATTTATAGATTTGCCAGGTCTTTTCTGAAGCTCAACGAACAAGACATTAATGGATGTTTCTCTCATCAAGAAATCCTTTCCTCTGTTGGTTACTTAGGTTTATTGAGTTGTTTTGAGCCACTGCTTGTTAGTATATTACATGGAAGGATTATATTGAGAAGTATCTGATAGATCTAGAGGTTTTCTTTCAGTCTTTGTGTAGTCATTTGAGGCAACAAGCATGACAACTCCAGCCTTCACTCATCTATAGGCCATCCTGCTTGCTAGTGTGCCAGACAATAGCAGGGATGCCCGCTGGGATGGGGACACAGACATTTGGTATCCCTATCTGTCCAGTCCAAGACAGTTTCTTCCCAACTCTGGCTTTATCAAGGTGTGGGAACAGCTTAGCTTGTTTGGGGAGAGCCAGAGCACCCTTTGGATGCTCCAGAGGGACCTGAAAGTTACTGACCAAAACCAAGCTGAGTTGAGGGTTGTAACCAGTAGGAGGGACATTTCCTTTTAGTGAGAACGTGCAGCCCCTCACAGAGCAGCAGTGCTCATAAGGTCTCTCTGCACGTGGCTTTTCCTTCCCTGTCTTTGCAGAAGGGAAGAAAAGAAACCCTAGCAGATGCATCTGAGTGTCCTGTGGCATTTCCAGTGAGCTGTTATTAAAATGTACTTGGGTTTGAATGCACAGAGGAGTGGTCAAGGTTTGTTTGCAAGAGGCAGGAATTACTGCATTTTTTTATTGCAGGGATTGGAGGATGAGAAGGTCAAGCAGATGAGATTTAATGGCACACAGGTCATTGCAGTTAATGGTAGGCTGGATAAATTAAAAAAAAAAAAATAGTGTATTTGCTGTGCAGCTTGAGCAGCTTGCGAGTCGCTCTCAGGTGTGTTTGGCCAGCAGAGTTTTAGCAATGACTTTCAATCCATTCTTGAGGTAACTAGAGAAAGAACAGGATCAAATCCCTATGCTGAGTTTGTATTGCCTATAGGTCTTGTATGCACACACCTTGAATCCTTCTCAGGTGCCTTAGAGGAGCTAAATGAATGATGTAGAGCCTTGAGGAGAGTGCCACTAATTATTTAGGAATAACACTTGCTAAGGCAAATATATTTTAAGTAGAGTCTCAAATGCCTGCCTCAGCAAGCAACTTGCTGTGGTGGTTTAACCACAACCAGCAACTCAGCCCCACAGAGCCGCTCACTCACTCCCCCTGATAAGATGAGGGAGAGAATCGGAAGGGTAAAAGTGAGGAAACCCATGGGTTGAGACAAAGACAGTTTAATAGGTAAAGCAAAAGCTGCGCACACAAGCAAAGCAAAACAAGGAATTCATTCACTACTTCCATGGGCAGGACGGTGTTCAGCCATCTCCAGGACAGCCGGGCTCCATCGCACAGAACTGTTACATGGGGAAACAAACGCCATCACTCCGAACATCCCCCGCTTCCTTCTTCCCCCAGCTTTATATGCTGAGCATGACATCATATGGTCTGGGATATCCCTTGGGTCAGTTGGGGTCAGCTGTCCCAGCTGTGTCCCCTCCCAACTCCTTGTGCCCCCCCAGCCTCCTCGCTGGTGGGGTGGGGTGAGGAGCAGAAAAGGCCTTGGCTCTGGGTAAGCTCTGCTCAGCAATAGTGAAAACATCCCTGTGTTATCAACACTGCTTTCAGCACAAATCCAAAACACAGCCCCATACCGGCTACTATAAAGAAAATGAGCTCTATCCCAGCCAAAACCAGCACACTTGCCTAAGACACCCTGATGGGCAGGTGCTGAGTTCCAGTAATTCTTTTGTGGGCATATGATGAGACTGCTTAGGTCTACTGCAGTACACGGTAGGGTGCGGGCAAAGAAATTACAAAATCATCATTTGCCCTATGGAATATGGATCTGTAAAAGCCTATTTTCTAGCTAGGCACTTTGGAGAAGTTTTAATGTGGATCTGAACACTATCTTGGCATTGTATGTGTGTTTATGCTTTTGCACCCCACAGATTCACATTTACCAAAGAAATTATTGTCCCACAGGTGGCTCTTTGGAAAGTGAAGTCATCCCTGAGTGGTCAAAACTGGCCAAAGATGCCCTGAAATACGAGAAATCTGCCCTCGTTGTTCTTGGATGCTTCTGAGTTTCTTCCCCTCAAACCTTGTTTTGTGCTCTTCTGTAAAGTCCCAGAGACTAGGGTACAGCATTATTGATGGTGACAGCTTGGCTGTTTTCAGAAGAAGGGAAAATAATATTTTAATTTGTTAATTGCAGATCAGGGTCAGATGCTGTCTGTGGAAAAGTAATTGGCTTATATTTATCTGATTCCATATTGGACAAGTGTCTCTGTTCCAGCATTTGTTAGCTCCTGGTACCCCTGTGCTACGCAATGAGACAGTGGCTTTAGGGACTGAAACAAGCTGGGGAGGGGTGCATGGGCAGTGCCTATTGCTGACGGAGTACGTGGTACCTGCCCTGGCAAGAGGGGATGGACTTCAGTCTTGAGTGGCTCCTGCTCAGACAGGCTTTGCCAGCACAGGAGTCACACGTTTCCAAGGTGTTGCTTAGAGGAGTTGGATTACCAGGGATAGGTGTTGCTAAGCCTGCGCAGCTCTGATTTCAACAGCTGATGTCAGGAGAGGGGGTCACCGTGTAGCTGTAGAGAGGAATGTAGGAGGGGGATGGGGAAAGGTGATCAACTGATTCCCTGGTTTGAACTTCTAAAATAAGCCTGAAATCTATTTTATTCTACTCTGAAAGAACATTCTCCTTGCCTGGGAATTAGCATGGTTGTGATGCTATTCCAGCACCTTCAGTGGGATTGAGGCTGTGATGTTCTGTGCCCTGGAGAGTCACTGCCTCAGAAATCTGCCAGGGCTCTGCATTTGTCACTTCCACATTGTATCGCCATCCTCAGCCTCATCAGTGTTTCAGTTTGAAGCAGCATGGGCTTTTGATCGTAAACCATTTTACTTTCAGGACAGCATGAAGGAAAGTGCGTTATCCTCTTCTTGGAGGAGGGAAGGGAGAGGACCGTGCCTTTGTGCATATGTATTTTTGCAGCACACTGAGCCCAAACCTCCAACTTAATGGGACAGATTTGCAAATTCACACCTGCAAATTCCGATTTCCCAGGGTTTTTGTGTGCAAGCTCTTTATTCACGCCCCAGAGAGCCGCCTGCACCTGCTTCATCTTGCCTGTGAGACAGGCAGCTCAGATCAATTGACAGTTTGCTCTCGCTGGAAATAAATGCCTCGTCCTGCAGCACTGACCCCCTTTAGGGGATAGCAAGGCTCGCCCAGGTGAGCAAGGGCCAGAAACACAGCCCTGCCCATCCATACTGCAAGCACTGCCACAGCACAAGTGCAATAGGACATGCATAAAGCACTGCTTTTAAGCCCACAGATCTCCAAGCTGTCAAGAAAAGCTTTTTTTTTTTTTTTTTGCTGGTGCCTGCATGTAGAACATCAAGAAGCTGTAGTACACAGCTGCCCATAAGTCTGGCCTTGTTTCTGCTTCTTCCTAACAGTGGTTCGTGCATTGCATTTTTTCCTGAGATGGGAAGTTCGGGCTCCCATAACCATGGAAACCTGGTTTGTCTTCCCTAATAGCTTCAGCTGCACTCAACATCTGTCTCCCTGGGAGAAGGAGGGCTGCAAGCTACAAGTTAGTTGTGTGCACCTCTGGGGATGCTGAAACCCTTGAGCACCTCCAGCAGGCTCCTGGCCCACTGAAGCAGCAATGCTGAGGTAATGCTTGAGGGGCTTATAAAAGATATGCTAGGCAGGAGGGGAGAGGAGGGAGTGAAGGAAAGACTCTCCTGAGGCAGGAAGGTGTTATGAAGCTGAATAAGAAAATGCTGCATTTTGGTTGTCTTGCTCTGCGTGTGTTGGCTTGACATGCTGGTCGTGTGGAGCTTTCTGTTGTGACTTTAATGCTTTAAAAAAAAGCCATTTTCCATTTTAAGTTAGCAACCCTTTAAACAGCTCGTAGCAGAGAAGGAAATTTGGTTGTAAGCTGGTGAGCATAAAATAAGCTTCGAGATGTGGTAAGTGCCTCTCTTTGGTAACTGCATGTCTCCATACAGCCCCTCACTTAGTTATTGGAAGAATGATTGCTGACAAATACGTCTTATGGCTCTAATTTGATGCTGGCAGTGCTGTCAGATTGGTTAACATGGGGAAAAGTGGGGAGAAGTGTTTTAAAGAGGCTTGAAAACTAATTCAGGAGCGTTCTTTCTGCTGCATTTCTGCATAGATATGCACGTCTCCTACGGGCTGCAATTTAACCTTTCCTCTTTGACTTTGAAAGCTAGATGTGTCAAATAAAAGCCAAGCACGGTTACAGCCCTGCACTCCGGGCTTCCAGGAGAAGCCCTGGAGACTGTCAGCCTCTCAGAAAGGCATCACAGGAGATGGCAAAGCTGTGCTCCTTTTCTGATGTGCTGAGTCCCGTGTTTCTGTTAAATGCAGGAACAGGCCTGGTGCAAGCTTCTGGAAACGTGTGGAGAGGCGCTTTCCCGCACCAGGGAGGTGTTTGGTGCAGTGCCCTGTGCCAGGGCACTCTGTAAACTGGAGGCAGAAGCAAAAATAGAAGCAACCTTATCCATGGGCAAATCACAGCCTCAGTGTGTCCATCTGTGAAATGGAGGTGATAATATTTCACTGTGGGTGCTTTAAGGCTTGCTTAGTGTTTATGAAATGTTCTGAACTTTTGGATGGTACCTGCTGTAGAGGGCACTTATGATGGTCCCCAAATGTCTTTGTTAACACAGCAGACACATGAAAGCACTGGCATCTTCCTAGCGTACAGTATGCAGAGATGCTGGAATTGCTCACAAGTTAAAATCAGATGTTTCTAAAATGAACCTATATTAACCTGACAGCTATCACCTGGAGGTGTCATGAGTATGAAGAAAAGGAAAATAGTGGCAGGTAAAATCCAGGGTTGAGGTTAGTGTCTGAAGAATAAAAGCTGTTTGGGAAATGCTTCATACCTCTGCTTAATATAGCTGTTGATGTTCTACATCTGAGCACAGAGCCATGGGTCTGTGTGATGGCTCCACATTTCTTCGTGGACATGTGTCATGGTTTAAGCCCAGCTGGCAACAAAGCACCATGAGGCTGCTCGCTCACTCCTCCCCACAGTGGGACGGGGAGGAGAAAATATGACGAAAAGCTTGTGGGTTGAGACAAGGACAGGGAGGGATCACTCGCCAATTATGGTCACAGGCAAAAAAACCCAGCCTCAACTTGGGGGGGGGGGGGGAAAGGGGGGAACCAAAATCAATTTAATTTGTTAGCAATCAAATCAAAACAGGATAATGAGAAGTAAAATCAAATCTTGAAACATCTTCTCCCCACCCCTCCCCTCCTTCCCAGGCACAACTTCACTCCCGATATTCTTTTCCTCCTCCGCTCCATCGGTGCAGGGAGACGGGGAATGGGGGTTATGGTCAGTTCATCACAGTTCATCAGTCTCTGCCTCTCCTTCCTCCTCCGGGGCAGGATTCCTCACTCTTCCCCTGCTCCAGCGTGGGGTCCCTCCCATGGGAGACAGTTCTCTGTGAACTTCTCCAGCGTGGGTCCTTCCCCACTGGCTGCAGTTCTTCACAAATTGCTCCAGCGTGGGTCCTTTCTGTGTGCTGCAGTCCTTCAGGGACAGACTGCTCCAGCCTGGGCTTCCCCATGGAGTCATGGCCATCTTCGGGGGCATCCGACTTCTCTGGCATGGGGTCCTCCATGGGCTGCAGGTAGGCATCTGCTCCCCGGCTCCCCTCCATGGGCTGCAGGGGGACAGGCTGCAGGGGCATCACCTCCTCCGGCCCACCTCCTCCCCCTGCTCCTTCACTGACCTCGGTGTCTGTGTAGGTGATTCTCTCACATTCCACTCCCCTCTCTGCTGCAGGTTTTCCCTTCTTAAATGTTATTGCAGAGGTGCTACCACCGTTGTGGATTGGCTCAGCCTTGGCCAGAGGCGGGTCTGACTTGGAGCCGGAGAAGCTTCTGGCAGCTTCTGACAGGCACCACCCCTGTAGCCCCCTCTTCTGCTACCAAAACCCCACCACACAAACCCAATACAACATGACAAGCATAAATCTCTGTTTTCTCCACAGCAGCATGGTAGGAGGGTTTTCATGCCAGTTTCTGCAGTGTTAGAAGATTGGACCAGATCAGGGAGCCAGTACTCCAAACTCGCCCTCTCAGCAGGGATTCTGGCCAGCACAGCCGTGCAAGATGTAGCCTCGTAATAACAATATGCTTCACAGAAACAATTTTTAGTTTTCTGGCTCCTTGAGCGTTTGGTGAGCAGAGAAACAAATGTCTGTCTTCTGTCTGCAAAATCCAAGTAAAGATCTTGGGAACTGATCCTGCCTGTGTGCATCCACATATACAGCAACTGCTGTAGGTTATTTTGCTAGCAGCTAGAAATCAGTTTTTTCCCTACAGCTTTTTTTGGTATTATGGATGCTTTCTCACTCCTTGTTTACACAGAGTGAAATGATCTTTGATCAGGATACCTGGATCCCCATCTGTTCAGAGTACTAGTCTCTTATTTCCAACCTGGACCTGAGGAACCTTTTCCTCAAGTAAATTTAATCAAGATTGCTCCTTCTAATTAAGCTTCAATTAAAAGGCATTTATGACCAAACCCTGCTTTTTTTAATGCAAGAGCCAGCTGGGAGCACTTTTTCCTTGTAGGAGCTCCTGGGAGCCAGCAGTTCCAGCTGTTGGCTGTGTCAGATGTCAGAAGTGCACCAGAATTGCACCGAGCTGTTTCAGTGCTTGACACCCCTGTTGGAAGGTACCCTGAATTGCTCTAGGTTGGTAGTTATTTTGTTTTCTTGTAATAGGGGTTTCTCTGGTAGTACCAAACAGCAGCTCTATTTGTCCTGTGACTATGGACTAGAATATACATACTCTGCATTTTTTTTATATACATATGTGTGTGTATCTTTATACACACGTATAAAAAAAATGCACATGCTTATTAACTTTGCTACAACAGCAGCCATTTACCACACTGTCTATGCAACTGATGGGATGTAGTGATGGTAAATGTTACCTGAACTATCTCTGGTAGCCAATGGGCTTAATTAGAGCAAAATTGCAAATAGAGCCTTTTTTGCTCTAAGCTGACTCTGGCATTTATAAAGTAACACAAGTAAGTTCAAAGCTAATCTTTGTATAAACACTTCAGAGCTGAGATTGCAGCTCTAACTATTCAGTTGATCTACCGAAGACATTGGGGTGTGCGTGAGAGAAATAACCCCCACCTGGAAGCAGACACAAAGTTGGACCTTTTGAGTCGTGCTAGAAAATACCTATTCTTCCTGTACTTAAGTCAAGATTTGTACAATGACTTTGAGTTGGATCTTAACAGTGGAGATGAGATAATGAGCGGAAGTGTATTCATGATGAACAAGTCAGCATCAGGAACTGGGCAGGTGATTCTTGTAGATCCATTGATTTGAAGTTGCCAGGGGTGACTTTGGTTCGCTGGGGCTAGTTAGGTGCTGCTTCTGTCTGCTGAATTGCATTTTCCTGGTGACCTGTTTCTTACCAACCCAAGTCTGTCTATGGATCAAATGGTGAACGAGTTTGGACTGTTTGGACTATGTTTGTGGATCTGAGGACCCCAAATGAATGTGAATGCAGAAGTGATAAATCATCCTGTAGCTGCTGAGGAGAATATCTGATGATGACTGCAGCCGTGGTGCAGGCTCCACTTACTGTTAATATTTTTGCATCAATAAGATAGGTCTGCAAAGAAGTTACAGTTAAGGGTCAAGTTCAGCAGGCTGGCAACTGAGCAGGGAAGGAGAACAAGCTGCGGGGGTGGTTTCAGGACACCCTGGTAATAATCTGGCCTCTGCACTTGTTTGCTGTGGGACGCTAGTTCACCCTTGTCCCTTTATTGTGCTTTGATGTGCAGTCAGATTTTTTTTGATTTACCTGGTGAGACTGTAAATGCTTGACAGGCACTATCCCTTTTTGTGTCTGCGTGTGATACTGAGTGCTTTCAGTCCAGATTTCAATCATTCCTTCAGGTATTACTGAGCTGGAAATGATCTAGTAGCAGTTCCAATATATAAAGGAGCTGAATGTGACCATCTAGGGCAAGTATCCCCCGCTTCAGGGGACATGTCTTTAGAGAGTCTGTTAATGGTTTACGTGTTTCTCTAATGTCTAGTAACAAACTCTCTAAAGCTGAGGGAAACCTGGAGAAGTGGGTTGATCTTATTAATGCAGGAAATAAGGGAGCACAGAAAACAATGAGGAACTGGGCAAAGCTGGACATCTTTAGCTTCCAGAAATGGTGCAAGGCTCAGACCTGTTCACTCCAGTAGCCTGAGGCCAGGTAGAGGTGGCTGTGGCTCATTCAAAGCAGCTCTAAGCAGTAGCGGTACATGGCTGAGCTCCTCCTTGCAGATGTGCTGCCTCCCTCCAGTGTCTTCAGAGCTGCAGCACACAATTATGCTGTGGCGGCCTGAACTTACTGGTCAAATATTATTAGCTATCTTGAATTACTGCCTCTTAAATCATACTAAGAATTTATGGTGTAGTTACAGATGCTAAAGCAGGTATGTTGCATCTGAGCCTGAAGTATGCAGATGGAGCCGCATGCAGAAGTGTGTAAACCTGATGTCGTCCACATTAGAGAGTGAGGAATGCAGAGAGCTAAGCAGTTATGTAGCTTTATTTGTGCAAAATTTAGCGCTGATCTCAGGCTAATGGGATCAAAACACAGCTTTTCTTAAATATGTACGATCCAGAGATGCTGCACTATGCTCTGTAGTGCAGGTTAAACCAGATTACTGCAGTGGCTTCTTTTGGACTCCCAAGCTAAGAAGTGACTATGGGTTGGGTTTTGGTGTGTCATAGGCTTTCCTGCTAGGGGAGGATGTGTGCAGGTACTTAACTATGTCAACATGCTGTGTTAAAAGAGCACCCTTGAGTTGCCAGGAGACCTTTAGCTGGATTCATGATCTGGCTTTTCAAATGATAATCCAGTCTTGATTTCAGAAGACCCAGCTACAGACAGCTTCGCTTGTACAACACACAAGACAAGGAGAAAAATGTGAGGGCTTCTCTACTTTTGCTCTTGGCTCTCAGTTGCCCCAGAGTCTGGAGCTCAGCTGGGTCTGAAGCTGCACCTCTCCCAGGAGTGAGATGCCACCCGTGGGCTGCTTGCCACTGGCAGGGGGGCCTGGCTCCTGCAGCGTGGCGAGGTCCTATGTGCCATAGGGCCTGTGCTGAGCAGCTGCAAAAAGCTGCTTCTCTGAGCAGAGAAAGTCAGAGAGTAAACCACGTAGATCTGAGTTGTAATGCCAAACCTTTGGCTGTTCTGAGGTTTGAATTTTGGGTTTGGTTCCAAATGTTAGAGATGCTTTCTTAGGAAGCAAGTCTGAACTACCCTGTTTTTAAAGCTACCATGCATGTCTCCATACGGTTACTTCTGTCATTGCTGCCCTGTGTGACCTGGGTGTGAAAAGATACAATGAAAAGGTGGCAAGGTACAGGCAGGAATTTTCTAGTGGTTGGGGACTGTAATGCCTTTTTTTAGAAATGAAATTGAAGATGCTTTGAAAGTAACAGATTTGATAGATGATTGCACGCTATTTCAAATGCAATTAAAGGCCATATGAAGAGTCTCAATTTAAGGCATCCTCATCACCAGTCACTTCTGGAAAGTAAGTAATGTTTCATCTTATTAGCAGTGCATACAGAGCTAGAGCTATATAACTAAGTCTGGAAGAGGGCCTGATAAAAATCTCTGTATCACTCCCTCCCCAGATCAAAAAAAGCCAGAAAAATGTCTCTAATTAAAAGGTTCCTCAGCTGGCCGGTTACTTTTGTATTCTTTAAAATAATAGATTGTGTATTCTTTAAAATACTAGATTCTTTGCATCTCTTCCTCTGATAGATCTCTCGCTACATGCTTGTCAGTACCTCCCTTGCTTTACTCTCTAAGATGCTTAATATTGGAGAACCAAAATGCCATTTTCTTGTTTGAGAAGGCTCCTACAGCATTTGATGTTAATAAAAGTGAAAAGGATGTAAACCTCAGCCCATACAGCTTCCACAGCTGCATAAAAGCTTAGGGTCCACGACTTCTGAAGTATATTTTATTCATGTGTTTTGAGCTTCTAATAGTTAAGTTGCACAAAGCGAAACAGACCCTGAAAGCCCTGGATTTCCACAGTTAGTGTGGGGGCTTCTGCTCAGACCCACACCTAGAGGTGACAAGCACCCCTTGCAGGAAGGAGATCTGTTTCATGTTCTGTCCAGCCCTGTGGGGTGTGCTGAGGTGTTGCAGACCTGCATGGATGTCAGAGTCAGGAGAGGGTAGAGTGGGCTCTAGTCTGCAGCCCTGCTGATTCAGACCCTCATGTATTTAATTGGAGTCATTTCTTCAGGCCATGTCAGGACTAGGAATTGGTTGTTACTCCAAAAGGGAGGGAAAAGGATCAGTTCCAGCTGATCCAGCACAGCCTTCCTCTTCCATGAAGAGCTGAGGGCTGTGCTGTTTCAGATGACTAACAGGCTCACACGGACTGATTGCAGAAGCTGAAGCTCATCTGAGCATCCAGTGAGGGTGCTCCAGTTTTGTTTCTAGTTATTTATGTCTGCTGGTGCTTTGGAAGCATCTTTGTGGGTCTCGGCTACTATGGAGCCTTATCAAGGAGACAGATTTGAGTCTAAAAATTCAAGGGCTCTAGAGATTGAAGTCAACCTCTAAGGGAAATGCAGTTTTCCTCAGCTTAAAATAACTTTATTTATAATGTCCTTTACTCTCCAAGGTCTCTTTCAAGGCTCTGCCTGGGTTGCATTTTGACTTGTGCAGAGCAAAGCTTCTGTGAGGAAGGAGGGCCAGGAAATTCAGGGAAGGCAGTTTGGGGCAGGCAGGGGAGGGGAAGGGAAGGGGGAAATGCTGATAAGGGTGACGAACAGTTTCACCTTCAGGAGCGATGAACTGTGGGAGAGTTGGCTGCATTGAGGGTCTGGCACAGCTTCAGCATGCGCACGTGGGGATGGATCAGCTGAGAGAAATGACTGCATTTATTCAATGAATTTACATGAGGTGCCTGCGTTGCCAGAAAGGGATGGGCTCCCTCCCCCTCCAAAACATCAGCAGCTCCATGCAGGAATGGCAGAAGTGGAGCAGCAGGCTCGGCAGAGGGACGGGGCTGGGAATTTTTCAGCAGAGCCTTTCCTGTGAAGGCTGCTGCATGAGGCACCCACACATAGCGTGGGGTTCAACTCTCCCTGCTGTTCCTGGGGTCTGGCTCTTATAAGCTGAATCAATAAATGGTTACACATAGCCAGCCTGCTGCTGGCTGCTCTATAGGCTGCTTCTGCCTCTAGCCAAACTCTCTCCCCTTCTCCCCCAGGACCCCATCTCTAGAAATCTGCCAGCAGCTTCTTGCAGATCTGATTTGAGGTATCAGCTTCTGCTCTGTAGTTATGTTTCCCTTAAAAACAATGCCTATATGCAGAGTGTAGGACAGGAAGCGTTGATTTGCAGCAAGTGTAAGGGACAGAAGAGGAGGAATAGGTCTGTAGCGAAAGGTTGGAACCACAAATGCTTTCGTAGCATGTGGTGAGAGAACTGGGGCTTGAGGTGGGGGGTCCCAAGGCACCTCACGCATCCTCCACTTGCTTCTGTGCTCTTATTCCTGGCCCTGAGGATATGTCCTGCCACAAACCTATATCACACAGGAGTCAAAGAGCTTGTTAAGAAAACATGCTGAAGAGGTTAAATTACTTATTCCTTAGCCCTGCTGGGTTATTAACAAGGTGACAGTTAAATAGGCTGCCCAGGCCTGTGACTGGGGTGAGTTTATCCTAAAGGTCCCCCCAGGGGCTGTTCTCAGCACAACCTATTGAGCCAGAAACAATTGGTCCACACTGGGAACTAGTGGGGGTCCTGCAGCTGATGCTCTGCTCCCTCAGCTTCCAGAGCCAAAGAGCACTTGAAGAAAAGCCATCTCCCCCAAACCTCCTAAAAGAATGAAATAATGCACAATAAACAAGGAATATTTAATCTTAAATGGGATTTCTTTAAGTAAGGGTTGGATTCTTCACTTTATACCTGGTTATAACTGTTGCCTTGCTGTGCATGGTGTAGGGTCCTGCAGGGTGTGAGCAGAGCTGAAGCTCCATGGGGTTTGGGCTTCGTGTGAATGTGCATGTTCTACCCCCAGTAGTCACATTTTGTGGGAGATGCTGAGGGATGAGGTACTGTGTTAAATACTAGCTTGGTGGAGGAATGCTGGCCAGCCCATGGCACAGCAAAGATGCTTCAGTCCTAAACTTTCATTCCTGAGAGCTGCCAGATTGGCAGAGCCTGTCCACAGTGGCACGCCACAGTCCCCACCTTGGAGTGATGCTCCTGCTGTAGGGGCCTCATGGGACACACAGAGCTGCTCATGCAATGTCTGAGCTATGAAAACAGTTCCCTGGCTGTTCTGAATTAATTCCTTTTTTAGCTAGAAAGCTGCACCTGAGCAGGAAAGAAAAAAAAATTATCCCATCATGCTTTTAATATGTGATGGAGAGTCCATGACAGGTTTTACTGTCCTGTGCATTCAGCCTTACTGACAGGTATCAGTACTGGTAATGCTGTCAACATCAGCATTAACTGATAGAGTTAACTGTATAAGTATGTATTGTTTTGGGCCTGAGTTTGTCTGGTTTTGTATTGCCTCTTGTTAGACTGGATTTGCTAAAGGACAGAGCTCTGATCAAATTTCTGTTCCTTACGTAGGTACTTGCAAACTGTGATCAGATTGTCCTATTAACCTTCTCCCTTCACTAACGAGAACAGATGGTGCTCCTGGAGCCTTTCTCTAAGCTGAGCTTTTGGTTCTTTAATCATCCTCATGGTGGTTCTTTGCACTGGATCCAGTTTTTCAATATCTTTCTTGAATTGCAAGCATTAAAACTTATCTCATAATTTTGACAGTATTAATGTTAAATGCCACACACTGATTTCTT
The DNA here is from genome assembly GCA_034782735.1 of Sagittarius serpentarius. NCBI lineage: Eukaryota > Metazoa > Chordata > Aves > Accipitriformes > Sagittariidae > Sagittarius > Sagittarius serpentarius. The sequence continues at coordinate 28,972,159 of JAVKLA010000084.1, forward strand.
TTTTTTTTTTTTTTTTTTAATTTGAGCATTCTCCGTCAAAGCCTCTCTGAGCTCTCTTGACCACAAGACCATTCAAGCACAGTGTGCTCAACCTCTATTTTTCCCTTTTGACCAGGAACTTCCTGCCAAAATCGATGGCTTCACAGAATGCTGTTCCTGTCGTTTGTGTTGCTCTGTGTGTGGCAGTACTGAAGTCTTTACTGTATTCTTTGGTGCAGCTTATTTAGCCATGCAGGTCTGTTGGTCTTTTCTCAGTTATTTAGCAGTCCTACCCTGTTTGTCATCTTCAAGCTTGGTAAGTAATTATTTTAGGCTCTCTTCCACTCATTAACATACATATTTACACTATAGAGGCAAGGACCAGCCTCTGCCAAGTCCTCAGTAGGAACATACATGTACACGTGTGACTAGTCACCAATGCATGAGATGATTTTCATCTATTAACGTGTCATATTACTTCCTCATCTTAATCAAAACATCATGTAATGCAAAGCTAAATTCTGTATGGAAAATCAACAATGTCATTTTAATGAGTAAAGTCATGTTAAGTAGACTTTTAATGGTTATTTTATGCTTTTTTTTTTTAAAGTCAATAATATTAGATACTGCCAGTTCTAGGGAATTTCCAGTTTATACATATTAATTTTGTCACTCTCCTAGTTTACTGGAGATCATTGTTAGACATTTCTATTTACTTCTTAAAATACTTGGCACATCAGCAGGTTTTGTTCCAGCCACTGTGACTTCCATGTGCCCAAGATATGTTTAAAATTGATATCAATAATACAGAGTGTTTCAGGATGTTCTTTTAAAACTGTGGTGCAAGTCATCCAAACCTGCTGAATTTAGGTTCTGCTTAATTAGCTGCACTTTAAGGTTCTGCTTAGTTGGTAGCAGAATAAGGATCACAGAACCGATGATATAACATATGCATACACCACCTAACTGCTGTCCCCCTACAGTGAAAAGTGTTAAAAATCTCTTGTAATTTTTTTGACCCCTACCATGTGGAAATCATTGAAATAGCATTGCAGTAATCTTTAATTGCCTCAAAACCCATCTATATGGTTCTTAATTGTACTAGCTAGATTCACCCCTGTGCCGGCCTTTATTTATGAACTTACAGTTCCTAGCTTTTGGCTCCTTGTCATCACCTTTCCCTTTCTCCAGGGTGATATGTGTTTAATCCTGTGCTTTTAAGTGGCTTAGTGTTGGACACAGCACTTTTGAGTTAGTACATTGTCATCTGGATGGTGATGTTAACGTTTGGAGGGCATTTCGGTAACAGCCATGTGGGATCTCCAGTTTTCCCCCTGCAATGTCTCAATTTTTGTTCTTATCCATTCTTGATGATGGTTAAAGAACAAGAGTAACATCTCAACTTTATCTTTTTCTGAGCTATCATTGACTCAAGGACAGGAAATAGTGTAAGTTGTTCCATTTCTTCTCTGCCTACCATTCGTAAATAGTTTAAACCCACTGATTTCTCCATATTCCTGTTGTGTGACTGTCCGCCAGGATGCAGTACTGTTGAGTAGTGGAGTTTTCAGAAATGAGCAATCCTGGCTCTTCTGATGTGTTGTAGTCCTACTTCTGCTCTGTAGACGGATAAAACAAATTAATCTAATAGGAGACATGCAGAGAGGAAACAAATCCTGAGGTTTGTTTGTTTCAGTGTTGTTTTTTTTTTTCCTCAGGTATCAATGTTTTGCTGTTGGTTTCTCACTTGTTTGGCCAAACCCAGAAGAAAAGATCTTTCTTTTGCTAAGACATACATCCACTTCTAACGGTTGGTGGAGCATTATTGCACAATGTCCTCTGTTCCCCATGGCATTCCCTCATTGAGCACTTGTGAGCTGAGACAGATACTTTTGAAGAACAGTGAGGAGTTCTCTTCCAGTGAATTGCAGCTGTGTGCAGTGAAGCACTGCTCTTAGTCCCTCGGGATATTTGCCACCCAACTTCAGAAACCCTGAAATTTGCATCTTGTCTTGGATCTGGGAGGACAATGGGCCATTCTGTTGTTCTCTTGCCTCCCTGAAGAACTCTTTCTATCCAAGGTTCAAAGCTGGCAGCATAGAGGGCTTCTGGGGATGAAAATCCCTCCCAGATGCATGCATTATGAAAGCACCATTCATAGTTAATAGCTAAACCCAGAATTTTTAACACTTTCACAAGGACAGAATAGTGTATTGTTCCCAAAATATGTAGCTTGAGCTCACCTGTATGCATAAGTTAGTGTGGTGCAAAAATCAGCTAATCCGTAGCATCTACTGACTGCGCAGCCTTTGGGGACAGAGAAGCAAATGCAAAGCAACTCAGGCGCGCTCAGCTTGCTTTCACTGAAATCTGAACTGATTCAAGTTGTCTTGTATTGGGCTTGAGTTTAGGATTTCCTCAGCTCATGGTAAACAGGGTTCCTTGATTATCTTGCTGCCTTGTTGTGCCTGATTTCTCTGTTTTATTCTTTGAGAAGCGAAGGAATTCTTTGATGGTTTGTGTGGCACTCAATTAATGGGATTTTTATAACTAGAATTAGCTGATTTGTAGAAACAAATAGAGAAAATATTTTTAAAAGGCTTCCTTTGAGAAAACAGTGTCTAAGTGTTATAAATGACCTTGGTATCAAAACAAGAGATACATCACATGGCTTCTAAGTTTCCCTCTCTGAAATCTCATCCGTATTCTGCATTTAAAGTAGTTCTTTTAAGGATTATCTTCTCCACCCTTAGCCCCTTCCCTTCGTAATTAAAAGTTTATACAGCAGCCATGTGATTTTGATATGGGCTGTTGGTGAATGCGACACCTTTAATTGTCCCCCTATGCCGCGATCCGGTGGGAATGAAGATGTGTGTTGTTACACCAGATAACTGCCCAAAGACTGTTAATGTGCAACAGTGTTGTTGCCAGATGAAACAAGTGTTCAAAGTTGCGTGGGTTTTTTTCCCCTATTGTTTTGACTCTCCCACCTGAATTGGGCAGAGATGAGATGAGCTCAGTAACTAGACCTATCTGCTTTTAACCTGCTTGATGTTGCAGAAGGTTAGCTGTAAGTCTGAATGTCCCAGGCTTGGATATTTAAGTGTTTGCATGTGACAACTGGCAGGTCTCTCTGAGGTGGTTAGTTCTGTGTTATTGGTATGTATGCTTTCAATCTGCATTCTGCTGTGATGTAGCCTTTAATCAGTAAATATATATGGAATGAAATATGGCCCTTGTCAATGCTGCTAGTAAGGTGCACTCGCAAGTCGGAACCCTTGAGAGTAACTGCAGGTGTCACCAAGCTCACGCTGTACCTGCAAAAGGGAAGATGTCCTCTGGAAAACACAGTCTCGGATCATGGGTGGTTAGGAACTGAAGCTTTAAATTGTAGTCTAGTGCAGATGAGAGTCACAAACAGCATTTTTCTCTCCTTTGGCTTTTTACTGTTTTTTCTGTGCTGTAAGTCGTCTTCATCTGAACTTGCCCTAAACCTTCAAAGCATTAGTGGAAAGGGTAGGTGCAACTGTTCTGTCTCCTAGCCGTGGACTGGAGGTACGGATCCTGTATTAATTAGAGCAGAGTAGCAGGATCTCTTATTTCCCTGAATAGTGGCATGCACAGTAGTATGCTGCTAGAATCTTTTCTTCTACCAAAGACATCGCTGCAAGCGTTAAACTTGATGTAGCAAACCCAAGACTTAAATGAGACCTCCGAGGAATCTTTCGTTATTGAAGATGCTGCCTCTGGAAATGATCATTTCTGAGAGATGGCTACTGTCTGCTTTGGAGAGTACCCTGTGCCCGTGAGCAAGTCTGACACCTTGTTAGCAGTGGGGTGTGAATTCATTGGAGGGTAGGTATTATTTGAATCATCTTAGAAATGGCTTATAGTAAATGATCTTGACTCAAGATTGCCTTCAAGAGCTGTATTTTTGCTGTGCTTAACGCTATGTTTGAGATCAGATTTTTAGGATGTTTCCTGCTGGAGCTGAGAGCAGGGTGGAGGCGAGTGTTGTGCGAAGGACGTGCCCGGGGGCCAGTCGGCCCCAGCTGGCACGGGGCTGCTGCGGGCCCTCAGCAGGGAGCAGGAACGTTTGTTCCTGGGGTTCGGTCTCAAAGCTGCTGTGAGCTTGGTGTCACAAAGCTGCCCAGCAGTGAGGTTCAGAGGACTCTGTCACTGGAGCAGCTGTCGGGTCCAAGGACATGTGTCCTGTCAGCGGAGCAGCTGACTTTGGGGGTGACGCAGGTTTGTAATCCCCTGGATAGAGTGGGTGTCCTTGAGCATCTAGCTGCAGACCTGTGCTGACTATAGCCAGGAAACTTTACTCCTGTGTCCCCCGTCTCTTCTGTGCTTCCAAATCATTGGTACTACTGGGTGATGTTGGGAGCTGAGGTCCTGGTCTGAGATGGTTCTGGGAAATGGCTCAGGAAGGAAATTCAGGCATATCCCCGAGCTCCTCCACAGCGGGATGTGGGCTCGCCTGTGGGAGCTGATGTGGCAGTGGCTGCATCTGTCCTAGGGCGGCTGCACTGGTCAAGGGAGATGTGGATGGGGTTAACGAACACTGAATTCCCCGAGTGTTGTTAAATAGAAATCATTGGTTCAGGAAACCCTAAAAAGTGGAAAATGATCAGTGAATATGAGAATATTAGGGGCAAGTAGCTAATGTTTCTGGTGTGTACCTAGATACCTCTCCCTGGCTCTCTGCTAATACCTTGCAGGAGACAGGATACTGGTCTATGCAGCCCATCTTTTTGTTGAGAATGGAGAAATCTAAACAAACTGGAGTCGTTTGTGACAGTTCACACTTTCTGTTAAACTTAATGTTCTTCATGTGGTAATCATTAAATCAAATACCATAATGCCAGCTCTATTTTTAAGTATACCAATATCTCAGTTCCTTCTTAGTGCCTCTCCTCTCTTGTTCATAAAGACAGCCCTTGGCATAAAGGATAAAATGTATTTGTTCTCATTGTTAGTAAACATCCAGTTACGTTCAATGACAGGACAATGAATCAGTGCAGCAACACGCTGAATATGCCGAGGCCACTTCTCAGACACGTGATGCTGCAGTTCATTGTGGACCGAGCAAGAGTTCCTCATGTGTGTATTGTTTTCTGCTGTCCAGCTCAGTGAAAATTAATTACAGAAGATGATAAAGAGCACCTTTTTGCAAGCTACACATGCTGTGAACAGAGATGAATGGAAAAAGGATTTTGAAAATACCAAAGTCCTCATTTTGGAAAAGGTGGAAAAATGATGTTGGCTAATTCATCCCTGGTGGGATTCTGCTGCTATGGAGTTAATCACAAGACAGATTTGTCCTTACAGTGTGATATTTCTGTAACAGCACAAATTTGCTTATTTGCTGGATAGAGGAGGTTTTACAGCTTAGCTATTAAAGAGGTTAGAACCAACCTGGCTGGACTATGAAAGAGATGTGCTAATGTGATTTTGGTGTTAAATGGTCCCAGACACTGTGCTCCATGAAAATATTTTTATGTTTTGAAACAGTTTCTAGTTTTTGGATTTGGGAGGAAAAGATGAAATTTTTTTTCACCTGGGTTCCCCTTTATTTCCTTTTTTCACTTTTCACTTGAAATAGACTGTAGGGGAAATGAAACTATTTTGCTTTAATTGGCAAAGAGGTGAATCTCTCTTCCATTTTTTAAATAGGCTTTTTCCTGTTGTTTGGAGTAATTACATTATTTTTGTCTCCAAGCTAAGAATATTCTCCTGCCCTCATCACTGTAGATGAACATAGGCCCTGGAGTCTGTCTGTTTTTCAGGTTTTTCCCTATGGGCAGACTTTAGCATCAGTAGGGCTTTCTTCCACTGTGCCGCTTTGATCCACACACAGGTAATGATATCTAGGGCTCACCTCCCTTATAAACTGGAGCTTCTCTCTTCACAGAGAATAGTCCAAAGAATTACTTGTAGTAGGGAAATAAATTCAGTGTGGAGTTTCATGTCCGATCTCTTTTCAGCTGTGTAAACTGTTATCCTAGCAAAATTGAAGTGACTATAATTTGCCCTTAAAAATAATTACTTTTTGCTATGCTGCACTCTTTTGATGGCCTATGTGGCCAGTGGGACTTACTTAAAATACGTATGCTTTTAATAGCAGCTCAAAAAGAAAGCTATCTCAGCTGGAAAAAATTAATGTAATGTAAAAAATTAGATTATTTTTTCCATCTGACCTTGCTTGTATTTAGTTATCTCTGCTTTTGATGTTGAAATTTACAAATTAGTAAGTGTAGCTGCTTGAGCAGAGTCAGGGCAGAGAACGATTACCAACTGCAAACAAATCCCTCTTCTGCTTTGCCTTTCCCTTGGTCGGAGTGCAGTTTCTCCAGCACTGTTACAACTGTACACAGAGTTACTCACTTTCCTAATAACTCAGGGAAAACTAATTACTTTTTTAGGGCTGTTTGCTGCCAAAGGAGGATTTTCCATTATCTGGCGTAGCTGAGGTCTGCAGGGTGTGTTTACACTGCATCATCATGCTGTCAGGTCCCAGTTTATTTTATCAGAGCTGCCTCTGCTGGCGGCAGCAGCCCAGCCCAAGCAGCGCAGGGGTCTGGTTAGGGCTACACGGCTTTTTCAGGCTGGTTTTGCAGTCTGCGCTGCATTTTACTTGGTCCTTGCTAACCTGCTGTCCGTCCCTAGCGTGGTGCTTTGAAGCTAGCTTGTCTCACTCTGATACATGGCAGTTGGGCTTTCAGTGCTGTGCGAGCGTACGTCCTTGCTGTGGCTGTTGCGATACAGGATGCTGTGACTATACCGGTGGCACCAAGCCTGCTTCATCCTCAGGGGCATGTGCTTGTTGTCATCGAGCTCTCAATTCATCCGCCCCTGGGCTAAGTTTGGCAAATACTCTTGTATCTGCTTGATTCAGGAACACTGACTATAAGATGGTCCAATTTGTGTGAGTAAGAGTCACTGTTGCAGGTGCTGGCATGCTGTGGCCCACCTATTCTTTGGCTACTGCATAGTTAATGTTTAGAGATTGAAGTCCAGAGATATTGCAGTTATTGAGGCCGTTTAGGAGCTATAAACATCAAGCCCATCAGACCTGTAACAGCAGATTGCATGTGACTGTAGGCATGACTTCTTGAAGGTGCTCTTGCAGACAGACCTTGCAGTGTGTTGTCCGCTTCCAGAGTGTATGCTGTCCTGGAAACTAGACCTGAAACTGGCTTTGCCTTTAGGGTTTTGTAGTGGAACGGCCTGTTACAGTGTAACTACCTGAATTTTGGACTTGGAAAGGCTCTTAATCATCTCACAAATCTAATCAGTGCTGTAATTTTATGAAAACTCAGGATTCAGTTTGGAACTGAAGCCAAGTGTTCCTGGAGAAGATCTAAATCTGTTGGAGAAGGTGGATCCTTGATGGGTGATAGAGAAGAGACACCTGTCCTTGCTGTCACTGACAGAAATTGAAGAGCTGTTCCCAATGCTGAGCTGTTTTTATTTTGCGTCTTTAGGTTTGAGGGTGCTTTGAACCCAGAACACTTCTCACTAGATCAAAAACATGACTGGGAAATTAGATGTTTAATTATTGCCCTGTTAGATATGTGGACCTGCTGCACGGACCCTCCCTCCCCTACTCCCAAAGTTGTTTCTAAAGCTCAGACCTTCAAATATAGGGGTTCTCTGGCTACTTAAAGCATTTCTTAGAATTAAAGACCAACTGATTTGCCTGTGCAATTTGCAGCCCAGCTCTCTGTTGAGGGCTAGTGGAGTTTGAAAGCTGACTTAGTGCTCTATCCAGGCAGGAGTGAAACCCTCTCTGAGTAAAGGGAGTTCTCCCGAGTCTTTCATGCCTGCCTCACTTCATCTCTCCCTGGATTCCCATGACTGTGAAATGACTGATAAATTGCGGAGCTGTGAAGGTGTAGGTGCAAATAACTGCAGTGCTCTTTGAGAACCTTTCCTGTGAAGTGGTAGTGAAAAACAGTTATATGGCCATTGCTCCTTTGCGCTTTGTGCACACCAGCTACAGTTACCGCTACACCCCAGATAGCTGCAGTGCTTCTATGATTAGCTGATGACATGGTGAGTGCTGGCGAAAAAAACATTCCTTGGGAATATACCATCTTACTTACCCAAACACATATTGCCTTTTAAAAGACATCAGAAAAGGGGTCTTACTTAGTCACAACTAGCACTATTTTACATGTTCTGTGTGTGAAAGGATTTCCATTTTCTAATGTAGTGATGTAGCCAACCAACCACCTCGCTAATAGAGCCGAAGGGAGTTAAAGCAGTGAATTTAAAATATCCTTTAAAAATATTTTTGTCTGATAAGTTCTTCCAGGAGCTGGATTTTGCCATATGTCCATGTTCCTGTTCCTACCAGCAGCCTGTTGGATCTCACATAAATGTGGTTTTGCGTCACATCATATCCTGTCACAATGTATGACCTTTCTCTATACCCAGTCCTATCACTGACTTTATTCTTGCTTATTCTTCATACAACTGTGAAAGGCTCAGCATGGAGGAAGTCTTGGAGCTGGGGACCAAGCCTGAACAGAAGGATGCCCCCTCTCCTCAGCTACTGCCAGCCAAGCTATTAGAGGAGATACAACCATTTTTCTTTGCCCCTCTGTTTGCTCCGAGTTTGCCTGCACTATTTCAGTGCAGCTGATCCCTGCGCAGAGCACACAGCCCTGTCCTGCCTGCACCTGACCTCGTGCCGTTGGTTTTGGGGCTGTGGAAATGACTGATCTTTGCTGGAGGGAGACATGGGTGCTGGCAGGGGGACTGTGCATCACTTGTGAAGGCTGATGGTTCAGGAGGATAGAAAGGTAATGTCAACCCTGAGTATCGCAGCACTGTGTTCCCCAGGGCCTGGGAGGATTCCCCGTAGCCCTGCACTGTCCACCTTGCTCGTCTAAAATGGGCCCTGGGCATGGGCAGCAGAAGCTGCCTGCCCCTTGACTGGATCTGAGGGCAGAAGTGAGTTTGGGCATGAGATTTGGGTGGGAAATCCCAGAAGTGCTCCCAGGGCAGTTAGTGTGGCTACCTGCACCTGAAGAATACTTGGTATTCACTTCGATCTGCTTCAAAGGGTGTTTCTTATTGAAGAGATGAACGTGTGAAAAACATCGCTGTCCTGGTCAGAGGTTCCTTATCGTATGCAGGTAGGACATAACACTACACATGGGCATCGAATCCCCTCTCTGTCAGGAGCTGCTCAGTTCTCAGATCTGTATTACATGCCCCTGTTTCTGTAGCTTTTGCAAGCCCCAGAGGAGGCAGGAGCTGGTGGGACGCAGAGGTGCTTGAGTTGGCAGGCTGGTAAAACACTCAAGTAAACGCTTGCTCCTTCATATCGTCCAGGGGAATCTAATTTAAATGCTGGTGGCTGCAGAAAAGATGCTAATGAAGCAAACCTAGCAGCCTCATTTACCCATACGAAATCATTACCAGTGGATAATTCATTCTCCTGGAAAATACAATAATAGTAATGTAATATACAGAACACAATACTACCCTCTAATAAGTCTGACAGGCAGATTGCAGTGTCTATTTAGACTGTATTAGCCAGCCAGCAATTTCAAATGCTTTTATGTGCAGACTCTTGTTGCTCAGCTCCCGCTCTTTGCTGGTTGAGCTAAACTAATTAAAGAAAAATGTACTATAGCTGGGAAGTCCAAAAAAAGCTAAAGAAAGCCATTCTAAACAATATACACACCACCCCCCACCCCCAATGAAAAGCTTTCAGTTGTTTTGGCAGAAATAAAAGTGGCTTTATTTTTCTTCAGGAATGGACAGGGCAATTATGCTACATTTAATAATTTTGTTCAGGATCTTGGGTTCATAAAGGTGGACCTTTACTGCAGGCTACAAGCACTCAAAAAGACTTGTATTACCTGGCTCTCTTGCTCTTACAACATGAGGTGACAGTTCTGCTGAGACAAATGGTACTAGCCATTTAGTGCATGATATATGGACTGTAGCCTCTGAGCACCAGCACTTCTGATGTGTGTTTAATGCTCATCGTGGCTGAAGCTTGCAGTGCCTGAGGGCTGCCTCAATAGACTTCTTGGAGCACGTAACCTCCAGACTCTTCTGCTTCTCCTTTGGCGTGCGTGCAAAATGCTGCCCCTCTGCTTAGGCTGATGCAAACTGCCAGGCAGAGGACGTTTGTGTCCTTGATGGCTGTGGTGGGAATATCTCCTCTTTCAGGTGCTGGAGTGCTGCTTAGGATCTGCTTTGCTCCAGGCCAGCAAACATGTAAGGGGTTTTGCAAGGAGTGTATTGCCAGTAGAAGTAATGCCAGTTGTCAGAGAGCTGTATTTACAGGCTGCCGATCAGTTTGAAGGCTTTACAACTATGGGAGATAAGTAAGCTGCAGTCCCTAAGGATGTCCTCTCTTCACTTGCACAGCTGCCCAGGGTCCAGATAGGGGCTACGAGCATGGGTGGGATTGGGGTCTGTGCACTGTATTGCTCAGCAGAAGCACCTACATCCTGATCAACCTATTTATGAAAGATGGTGGTGGTCTCACCCATATACCTAGAGGAGGCCTTTCTGTGTCCCGTGCCATCCCATGGGTTGGAAAACAACCCCAAAATCCTAATCTCATCTATTTATATGAAGATTGCTTGCTGCTTTTTTGGATATCTTGATGTGAAGAAGAGTGTATCTTTCTGAAGCAGTGAACTTGTGCTTTTGCCTCTCCAGACTGCAAACACTGCATGTAGCTGGGACTGTCCTGATGTGTTCACTGTTCATCTGGGTTAAACCATCACAGAGAGACCTGGGCAGGTTCAAGCTTCCTCTTGGTCTGCTTGAATATGACTCAAGTAGACCGTTCTGATTATCTCAATGGTGAAAATTGGTCCAGAGTGGGAAAACTTTGTCTGTGCATGTAATGTAGAGCTAATAACTGGTTACTATCTTGAGCAGCGCTTGAAGTCAAAACTTAGAAGCTGCAGCATTCAGCCCGTTCACTCTGCAGCCTGAGCTTGAAAGATGCATACCCGTTTGGCGTTTGAAGAAGTATTGGTGCAGTGTGGTGTTGAATGCTGGCCCGCTTCAATTACTGATAGAAAGATAAAACACATTTTGCTCTTGGCTGGCTTCCTTGCTTGCTGATGCTCATAACATCATGAGCTCGGTGTTTCAGGGGTCATCTTGAAAGAAGCAGAGGCCTAAACTCCCCTGGTCCTGCCTTCCTGCTGCTATTGCCACTGCAGGGAAACATTGCCGGGTCAGAGACCAGTGTTTGCCCTTCAGCAAAGTGAGTGCCAGGTGACTGCAAGGGCTTCTGCACAATGGGAATCATGATCCAAAGCAGGGGGGTGGTGGTTCTCCTTCTCACTGGCAGATTTCTCCATGCACATCTCTTCTTTTATTTTGCACTTGGGCTAAGGTCAGTCTGAAAACCTGCAGGAGTTTAGCTTTAACAACTGCCTTTATAGGCTATAAGGCTGAGGAATACCTGGTCATGTATGTGTATGTACGTCTCTCTCGTCCTCTAGGAAGTTTTGTAGTCTTTTCATCATTTTGTAGCACCCCAGGGAGCTCCTCTGTCTCTGCCAATTAATTTGCTGTAGTTATTTCAATTTTGTTCACAACCTGCTTGACAAAACTCTTTAAAGCTGGACTGTTCGTGTTGAGGGGAAAAACATGACGCTGTTGTGGATCACAAGTAACAGTAGGAGACATAATGCTTAGCCATAAAAACTGCATACATGCCTATAAGCTGATGCATGGAAAACCGAAGTGCTTCCTCAGCTGCCTGCCACTGTGAATGATAAAGATGATAGAAATAAACTTTAACTTGTTCATTAGTGTGAAAGTCAAACAACTGCAAAGCCAGCTTTTACTATACCTCACTCATAGAGAGGGGTTTTGCTACAACTGCTTAATGTCAGTTATTTCTTCGCATGTTATTGTCCCACAAGAAAAAGAGATGGCTTTCTTCTAGTCCAACAATGAGAACTTGTGCTTTTAGCACCCGATGATGGAGACTTCACTTTTGCCTGGACACCCAAGAAAGACGGAAGAGAAGGGGCAATATGTGGTGTCACCAGTGGGACGTGTTTGTTCCTGCTGAAGTATGGTGATAATTCTGAAAACATTTCACTGTGAAATGGACACGCAAAGTAGCATCTAAATGTTCAACTAGATATGTCCACTGTCTCACTTTTGTCCCTGAAAGAGGAATATTGAGTAAAGAATTGCTTAGGCATTCAGTGTGTATGCTGCTTCTAGCTGCTTTTTAGCAAATGGCACAAGCCCGCAGGTAGCAGAGAGCCAGGGAGGAGAGCCGCTGTGCGGTGCTCCGACTTACCTCGGGGAGGCTGCTTCGTCTCTCCCTGCTCACACTGTCAGGCAGGCTTTGACTCAGGGATGTTAATTAACCCAAAACTGTTTCTCAGCCTCCACTGTGGAATTTTTCTTTCTCAGCACTTAGACTTTTGTATGGAGTTGGTTTATTTATCCCACATCGCCCCAGAGCGGAGAATATTAATTCTGTAAGCACTAAAATGTCTCCTTTTCCCCTGCATATGGCCTTTTATTAGCCTGCTGCTGTAGATTGGTAATTAGCTACACAAGTGATGTTTGCAATCATATTTTCTACCTGGGGAGGTTACATTAGGTACAGTATGGCAGTGATTCAACCAGTCCATATACAAACATCATATCGCCAGCTCTGCTTGTGCTAATGCCTTATCTCCTGGCAACTTTCTCTAAGGGTGCTGCATAATTGCTCTGCTGGAAACATTTTCATTAATAATGGAATTTAACTTCTTAATGTGCTATTAACTCAATTTCCTTCTTTTAGATTGACATTAGCTGTGGTAGTTCGTGAGGCTTTTCATATGCATGCAAATGTAATTGCGTGCAGAACTTGGTCCTGTCACTTGGGGTGATGATTCCCAGGGCCTTCAGTGAACTTCGCCAGCTGATCTGAGGCAAGGCACTTGGATCCTGTAAATCTACTTTCTGCAAAAAGCCTTCATGTTGAGGGGAAAAGGGTGGATGTCCTCTGCCTCAGTTTCCTGTAGTAATTTTAGTCCAGCTGATAGAATAACATCGGTCATTGTATCACCTCTGTCGAGGATTTACTACCGTACAAGGATCAGCAAGCTCATCTCCCACCAAGAAAAGCTGTCTCAATAAAGCCTGAGGAATGGTGAGGATGACCTGTGAATCCACAGGCACCTCATGTCCCTTCCTGGGAGAGCAGCACTGGGGGGATGTCCAAGTCCCATCTCAGCTGTTTGGCTCAGTCCCCCAAGGGAGTCGGTGTTTCTTAGAGAGCTAAAAGCCATGTCAGCTATGCTTATCAGAAAAGGGATTTTGACTGCTTTTAAGTTTCTTAAGTTTATTAAGATCTGTTTTCCTTCTCCTGGTTATAAATTAAGGCAGTGCTTTCAAAACTGTTTAATTTGGACTGTAACAAGGCTCATTGTATCTTGCAATGATGAATAAAGGGTTTGACTGGAGCATATGTTAATGCACAGAAAACGACAACTCTGAAAATAAATGCCCCCAAAGTGCCATATTTGGCAGTGGCTGCAGGAGATATGTAGTAAATGATGCAGTGCTGCTGCTGTGCTTATGAGGGACAACAGCAGCTTCTGGCTGGTTCAAGGATTTAATTCTGCTGAGCTCCAGCAATCGCGTGGGCAGTGACCTGCAATGAGTGTCTTGCAGCCACGTTTTCAAAAGTAGCCACTGATTTGAGCTGTGTAAGAGGTTTGTTGCAAATCTCCCTGCAAAAGGCTGTGAATGCAAGGCACCTCCAGCACCCGATGCGGGAACTCTGGGGCTCTGGGAGCTCAGTGGATTTCAAACCTGGGCTGGAATTTGATTATTTCTTTGAGATTTCTAGGCTGAATGTGGTCAAGGTGCCGCATGTCTATAGTTGGAATACAGATCTCCTCTCTGCCTCTGCTGCAGGATACCACCTACCAAAAGGTGTCCCCACTTATTTATTTGCATGTGTGCTGTGTAGCTTACGTCATTTGGATGGAAGAGCAAAGTGCCATTTGCACTAAGGTACAGCTTTTGCAGTAGCCTGGTGTTTGTACTGCAAGCAGAGCTATTTAAGCATAAACAAATGACACTTTCTTTTGCAAGATTGCTCTTTTCCCTCTCCTTTGCTCTTATGTTTTCTGCCTTAATGTGTAACTGAGACAAAAAAACCTTATTTGTCGCTTGCAAACAGTATGATGCCCCTGGAAAAGCACATGTAGTAAAAGCTTGGAGGGTTGTACACTTTTTGATTAGTAAAAGATATTTCTCACCTGTGGGCACAGAAGTTTTGTTACACATCAACTCATTAATCAGCTGAAAGAAAGCCAACGAAGTTTGCTAGCGAGTATAGTGCTGTTTTGAAATGAAATGAGGTCGGTGGATGCACAGACAATTAATTTATCATGTAGTAGGCAGCCTGTAAACTTTGCCAGAAGGCTTTCATTTTAGGGGAGAGAAAAAAAAATAATCCAAACCTGAAAGCTCAGGTAAGGTCTGTAAGCTTGTTTCCAGAAAGGGGAGGACGAGGCAGCACAAGGTAAAGAATAGGGCTGATTCAAGCGTGCAGGAGGGGTCACCTTCTGCTCGGAGAGACAGCAGCCATGTTGGCCTTGTAGGCTTCCCAGCTAGCGCATCTGGGTGCCAGAGCTGTGGGGCTGGAAGCTGAGCAGGATGAGGGGAAAGGGAGGGGGCTGCACTGGACGTGCCGAGGGCGTCCGTGCTACGCAGCCGCTCCATTGCGGTTGATTTTGCCGTTGCATAATTGTGTGTTTGCACTTGCAGCGTGACTGAGGCACGTGTTGGGCTGGACATAGGTAGGCAGCTCTGCCGTGGCGTTGGAGCAGCTCCAGCTCGCCCAGGGGAAATGGCATATGGGACAGCATGTTGTTGGATGCTCTCACACAGGGTGCTGTGGCTGGGCCGGGGTCCCATCCTCCCAGGGAAATAAACATTGCAAACTGCGTGCTGCGGCTTAAACCGAGCCTGCTCGGAGCCTGCGTTTGCTGTTGTATTCAAGCTTTTAACCAGACTGTGCAGGGGCATATGTGACGGTGCTGAGAGCCAGCCACATTTCTCAAGCAAGTCTATCCAAGCCCTGTGGCAGGAGCAAAAAGTGTGGCAATTATTTCTTCGCTCTGACAAATCAGGGCTGTTGCAGATGCCACAGAGAAGATCACTGTTAAACAGCTTGCAGCAATCCCCTGGCCACAGCTAGAAAGGGGCTGCGGAAAGCTGGGTGGGAGAAATATCTGCATGCATGTGCCAGGGAGCCCTTTTGCTTAAAGGAGTCCGGGTGAATTTTTAGCTGAAATGGCTACAAGTATAAAGTTACACAGTTACGGAAACAATTTGTATCACTGCCCTGAAGAAGTGCTGTGCTGTGGTTGAGAGTAATGGGAGTTTAGGATACTGTGAATAACAGAAAACAAAAAAAACCCCCAAAACCCGAACAAAATCTGGCTGGTAGAGGGATTTCTGTTTCCAAGCCTCAGTTGGGTGTCTTTGCAGTGTGTTTCTTGTTGCTTTATATTCTGGGAGGGCTTATTAAACCAGCACAGTGCTGCAGGGGGTCTGGTAGACAGGTCAGGTCTTCCGGGACCTGTTAACTCAGGCCAAAAGTCATGACAGTTGTGACAGATCCTGCCAGACCTGAACTAGGGTCCCAGGAGGAATCAGAGGTGCTGGTGTCATTGATCTGCAGCCTGGGGAGCCTACCCGGGGCAGCGGCTGGGTTTCTCTGGCATAGCTGTGCAAACACCAAGGAGACAGAGGCGCTGTCACTTAAGATGATCTAGAAAAAGCGACTTTTTTCCTCTTTTTCTGAAAATAGGTCTTCCCTAAACAAACTCTCAGTGCTTTAAAGAATACCTGACAACCAGCCTGGCTTTTACAGCACACTGGGATTTAATGTTGAGTGAAGCCTTGGTTCACTTTCAGTAGTTGTTTTCTCATTAGAATTGTGCTAGGGAAGTGCACTGTCAGTTCAGCAGGGAGAGAAATTAGACTAATCCTTTGGGAATGTTCCCATTTTTGCTCCAAGATATTGCTTTATTAATGAAACAGAGAAAAATAGGGGTTTTGATAATTTCCTTTACAAAAACACTGATAAAATGAGCTCGTAACAACTTTTACTTTGAATGAAGAACTGATAGGAATTAATCAAAATATTTGTTCAGTAGTCTTGATTTTTGATCTGTGTGGGAAAGGTAACAAATATGGACCTATCTCAAGACTCGAAACCTGAGCCAGAAAATCACCTTTAAGACAAAACCAATTTGTTCCCCAAGTTACAGCTTCCAACCCACCAAGACTAATTAATAGCAGAAACATGAATATGTGTTTTTACTTGCCCACCCAGTTGCCTCTCACCTGTAGGTATGACGCCTGCTCCCAGGTAGTTGCTGTAAGCTAAAATCTCTGGTTTTCCTCATGCTGTTTCTAGTGTGTAGCTCTAAGCAGGCTTCGCTGGTGACTTACATGTTG
Organism: Sagittarius serpentarius; assembly: GCA_034782735.1. NCBI lineage: Eukaryota > Metazoa > Chordata > Aves > Accipitriformes > Sagittariidae > Sagittarius > Sagittarius serpentarius. Next base: position 28,988,623 of record JAVKLA010000084.1, read on the forward strand.
AAAAGCTTTTGCTGTAACTTACCTTCAGTTGTATTAATTGACAAAGTTGTTTGGTTCTTGCTAGTGTTTCACTGAGCCTGGGCTGCTTAAGAATGAAATGTCACTGCCTTCTCTAGGACAGCGGGACTTTGCGAGCTTGCAGTTGAACTGAGACATCCCTTGGGACTGCCTTACAGGCAGAAAAAGTCCTACAGACTGCGTATTAAACTTCCTATTTTTAACTTTATGTCAGGTTTAGAGAGCATAGCAAGACAAACCGATTTTCCCCCGAGGATTCAAGTAGAAATATCAGTCTGTCATTTCAGTTCACTACTTGGGGATAATTAATTACCGCTGAGGACAATTAATAATTTTAAAGAATTTGTTTCATGAGAAGGACAGGGACAAATACAAGATGAAAGTCTCTGGCTGACCCCACGTGAGGCCAAGCCGAGACACTGTGATGTGTTAAATGTAATAGTTATTTGCTGCCCTGAGCCTTGGTGATTCAGAGTGGCTTTGGTGGTGTTTGGGTTCCTTGGTCCTGTCCTTGGTGGGTGAAACAGTAACTCAGTTGGGATGGACAGTTTCTGACCAGTTTGTTCAGTAGTGGTTCCTGATTTCGGGTGACTGTGGAGAAAGCTCAGCCTGTGGCCAGAGCCAGAAGGGCTCCAAACAATATGAATGACTTGTTCCTGCCATGCTGTGTGGGCAGCTGAGGCTGAAAGGGCCTTGTGCCTCCTGACTTTCTTCTCCATCAGGCCAGCATCATGAGCCCCTCTAGGAGGTGTGACAGCAGCTGAGGCTGCCTGAATGTCCTTTGCTGTCGGTGTGATTGGCTCTGGACTGAAAGATTTCTGAGTGCTTAAACCTGTCTGATATCAGCTGCTGCTCTCCTACCTGTCATCCCATCTCATACTGATGGCTAGATGCTTTGTGCGTTGCAGAGCCAGCCTCCTAATGACATGGTAAAAAAGGAGCTTGATATGAACTGCTTTTCCCCAAGTTCAGCTGTGTTATCTCTGTGGTCGTGGTAGGCCTCATTGCCACGATGTTTACCCCCAACTTTATGAAAACAAGGGAGCTGAGTGATTCTCTTCCCAGGGCTCTCCACCATGCCATAGGTTTGCTGAAAGAAAACACCAACCTTCAGAGAGAGAGACCCTGCTCCCTTCCCCACACCACCTCTGAATGTATGTTTGATCTTGGCAAAAGCGTCTTTCCGCTGGTGCTATTGGTACAAGTTTGATGCAGGTTTGTGGTGACCCACTCATTTATAATCTGATGGTAGTTTTGAGCCCTGACAATCCTTTTAAATGTCACATCTGACACTTCTAAACCATGTTGGCAGAGCAGAGGGCTCACTGATGAACCAGGGGGCACACACGTTCTTAGCTTCAGGGTTTTTCCTCTGAGCTTAGGACCACCTGCTCAGATCCTGATGGTGCTGGAGTCTGTGGAAGTTTTCCCCGTTGTTCTTGCAAATATCTACTAGGGGGTTCTGAATATACTTGCCATTTCTTCTCTACTGACTGCACTTGGGTGAAGTTTAGGCAGTGCTGAGCAATTTTACATTTTCAGTGCTAACGAGTGCAGCTTTCACCCTGGAGCCTGCTGCCTTTAGTTCGGGGTGGCTGCTGTAGGCTAGGACAATTTGGAACAGTTGGCTGGGAAAAGGAGAAGCAAGAGTCCATTCCTGATGCAGCCGGTGAGACATTTGTTTTGCAGGAGGTAAAAGGAGAAATGGTTGGAAAACTTTCCTGAAACTCTGGTGGCTCTAGCTCTCCAAGAGGATGCTAGAAGGCATCTGTTTTCCTGTTTAATTAGTGCATAGCCTCTATGTTAGCCCTTGTGCAAGCCTATGAAATCCAGGAAAGTGTTTTAGAGTTTCTCAGGCTCTGCTTCACAAAACCCCATAATCACCAGAGGCTGCACAGTGGGGACTGCTCATGGGACAATCCTTTTCTGTTAGGAAGTGCAGGGAGCAGCAAGCACCAGCACTGCTAGTAGGGCCTGAGGAGGAGGAAGGGGGAGAGGCAGGCAGGCAGGCATGCTTAGTGTGCCTGGGGGGCCTTGTCAGGGTCAGATACTCCCCTTGAGTCATCATGGTGCCTGTCCTAGGCAATCTCACTGGCTTAGTGGAGGATTTACCCAAGGATGATGTAAACCTAGATTTTTTTTCTCATTGTATATCCATCTTCTCTGACCTACTTGTTCCTGGAGTATCAAGAGCTACAGTATATACGCAGGAGAATGGGCGAAAGCAAAGGGTCAGTGAAGCCAATAGTCTACAGACTTGTTTTGTAAAAATATTATGATTTATATTACTTTTAGGCCATTGGCCCAGCTGAGCACTGGTCTGATCCAGTAGTGCACCTACAGTATTTCAGTGCACGGCCCAGCCCATCGCTCCCAGCCATTCATGTTGTGAGCTCATCCCAGGTTTCCTGCTGAGGAAAAACGTCATGTCCCTTGAGTGGGAGAAACCAGGTGCTGGTGGTACTTACCCAACAGGCTTATCATGGCCATGGTTGCTTCTCTTTTCCTCCTTAGGCCATGGTGCAGGTGCTAATATAAAACTGCAGATCTCTCCATAAGTGTAACAACAGGACTTCCATAGGTAAGTGCAAGGCAGTTGTTATATGTGTTGATTTCCAGTAAACAGACATTTCGGAGCTAAGTGGAACATATATTGGAAACACGTCAGATCAAGTATGCTTTATAAATAAATCATAACTGTGATATCTGGTATGAGAATATATTATGAATAGCCTGGGGTCAAGCACACTTTCTTTAGGTCGTTGTAAATGTGACAGAGAAAAGTCAGTTTTCTGTCCATACTGTAACTTGTCTAGGAAAATGGGGCAGATTCTACGGTGGGAAGGAGCACCAGCAAGTTATTAGTTGTAAAGAAAGTAGTCAGATAATGTTGCCCTGACATTTCTTCAGAGAAATTTCTCTCTGGACTTAATAGGCAATACTTTAGTTTCTCAGCAGAAGTCCCACAGGCTATGTCAGTGGTCAAATAAACTTCTTTTCCAGTTCACTCTGTCCCCAGTTAACCTGGTTTTGTCCCAGTCTGGCTTCTCTTAAGGAGAATTGCGATGGAGCTGTCTGATGGTTTAAATGCTCTCCAGAAGTGCAGCCTGTTGTGCAGCGAGATCAATTGCAAGGGATATTTGGGATTTTGAGATCCAGGTGTTTGGAATCATTTCCCGAGGAAGCACAGAGAATAAACGTAGCATGAAAGCTTGTCTCCAAGTGGAAGATCCCTCATCTCACAAGCACTTAAGTGGAAAACATGACCGCCTGCGTGCCCAGACGTCTGTCACGTACCATGCAGCTGGTATCCTCTCTCTTGGGGAGTTCTTGGTGGACTGCAGTGGTGCTTTAGCATCTGACCTGAGTTAGAGGTGAAGTGCTCCATGGGCAAGGACAGTGTCATAGCTGCGTCTTTGCTTCATTCATGCAGCAAAAGGGTGGTGCAGCTCTTCTTGCTGCAGGTGACTTCCTTAGCCGTGGCTGCTTTGCTGCCGGCTGCCTGTGTTTTGCCCAGAGCCTACAAATACTTCTAACTGATGCAGCGGCATTTTTTTTTCCTGCAGAGGATTGAGGACAGCTGAGCTTTTGCATAAGTAAAATTTACTCCTACATGCAGGCGTGCAAGCCCCAGTGCTGGCTCTTACTTGAAGCCACCAAGTTTTGGCTCTAGCCCTTCATTAATCAAATTCCCGAGTTCCTAGTTTGTTCTTTTTCCTGTCAAACCTTCCACTGAGCTGAGTGGACATTTAGCAGGAGTAAATCTGTAAAAAAAAAAACTAATAGAGAGCAGCTGTTATTATCTCGAGAGGAACATCAATGTGAATTTTCCCTCAAGGTATTTGTGTTTCAAAATGGAAGAAAATGTTTAGATAGCAGCTGGCCCATAGGTGGGAAACAGAAGAACGTTTGGAGAGAGGGGACTGATTAAAATCCGCCTCCGCCTTAACAACCTGCCATCCTACCAGACAAGCAGGGGCAAAGAGCTACCCGGCCAGCTGGCCTGGCTTCCTCCCATTGCTGAAAACCACGTTGTATCTCACATTCATGAACTTCAAGTGCCCTCTTAGAAGCCATATTTTTGCTGGGAGACTGTTTCAGAGCCCCCGTGTGCTGATCAAACCTTTCCGATTTCTAGGTTATGTGTATTCTTGGCCATATTTATCTGCACTGGGTTCCAATGCTGTCCTATAAATACCTCAGGGATGATCATATTCCCTCTTATTCCCTTTGGTTTTGCTAGGTTTAACTGGGCCAAGCTGCTTTAGTCTTTGTCGCACACCACTCCGTCCGTTCGCCGATCCTGCTGACCCTGCTCTGTCCCTGTTCCAGAAGGACTTCATCTCACTCCAGCGCTGTAATGCAAGCAAGCCACTTTCTTTAAATATACAAGTCTTTCAGGTTGACAAGCTTAAAGATCAACATCTTGTCTGGCATAAGGCTAGAGTCTGCAAATTCAGCATTTGGACTTAAATAGTTTTTCATTTTTCACACATTTTTAAAAAAACGCAGTATACACACTAAACAGATGATGCTCTGCAGGGCACTGTATAAGCTGCTTTCTGTTGTGTATTGCTCTCAGTGATGGATGAAATTAGGTTTCAAGAGTCACTGACAACCTTTCTTCTGGATGTTGTGTATCCAGATCTATGGCAGGGGACATTTTTTGGTGATTTCATTTTCAGCTCTTGTGCCAGCACTTCTTAAAGTGGCTGTTTAGCTCTGCCAACCTCCAGAGAGGCTGAGGAATGTCGAAACATTTGGATCCAAATACCTTGAAGGGTTTATGAAGTGCAGATCCAGCTATGAGCCTGGCAAGTGCCAACTAATGGAAGCTATCACACTAGCTAAGATTTATGGTTGGTTCTGTCCATTATCTCTCTGCCCATGTCCAAGGGCCAGTGCTTCGCGGGCACCTCTCGCAAAGCAGCAGCAGATCCTGCTTCTGTAAGAAAAGTGTCTTCCCAACCTCCAATATTTGGCTTATTCCTAAAGCAGGAGTGTTATATACCTCATAAAATGTGTCAGCCAGTACCAGTGAGTGTTTTTTCTTAAAAATAGATGATCCTTTGTGGATTTGTGCCAGTCTCTTCCAATATAAGGCACCATTACAGTGAGTTTCAGAGGCTGTTATAGCTGAATTCTGCAAGGAGAAAATATTGTGAATTTTGGAAATGCTAGGATCCAGTTACAAGTCAGGCTTCTTTGCATTTATGAATTGCATGGAAAACAGAGCACTGCACAAGATATTCAGTGAAGGCTGAGACTTTTGTAATACAAGTTTTTCTCTGGTCTTGTAACAGACAGTAGGAATTACATGGATTTATTAAGGCTTGTATTAATATCCTTAGTTCCACTTTGTTACTGAACCTTAAATTAAGCTCAAAAAATTGGTAAAATAAAAGATTACCAGGAACATGGGAGTTAAATGATTTCTGATACTTTTTTGGAATGAGTATGGATGTGAATAAAGCAGCAGAGCAGCAGTTTTGAGGTGACTGGTTCCCGAAGCTGGTGTAAGCATGCTGTTAATTAACATTTTTGCAGCGCTTTGAAAATGTAAATTGCTCCAGCAATGTTAAGTATCGTTATTATGGCAGTCTTGAAAAGTAATAACTTAATCTATGAAATTATGAGTCCATTCTTCAGAATTACAAGTAGGACCATGATGTGGCTGCTAGAGTAGCAAACTGCAATTCGGGACACTGGGTTCAGCTCTTGCAGCTTTTTAGTGCGGTCTGTCTGAGATCAGCTCGTGGCTGTTCGCTGCTCAGTGATAAGTGACCTGGAAGAAGGTTAAGGAAGATGAGGACACATCATTCATGGAGAGCCATCAAGTTGCTGGGTGAATTATCACAAGGAAATGGTATGTAACGTGTTACTTGTAAAAGCAGGTATTTGGGTACAGAGAATTGAGAGGGTGACCTGTTTCTGAGAAGCAGCAAGTCTGAAAAGGTGCAGGACCACTGACTAGTCAGCTGAACCAGAGCTCTTGGGATTTAATCTGAGCATTCCCTGTTCCCATCCATTGTGCCTGCACTTACGGGTGCAATAGGGGTGTGATTGCTTCCCCAGCAGCGAAGAATCCAGCCCAGGGAGCTCCTTGCTGGTAAATGAATACAGGCAAATGCTGTCTGTGGGAGGGCAGACACAGAAATTTGGAGAAGTAGTAAGGTGATTACGTTTTCTCTGAAATTAGCACTGGTGTGATCTCTTGTAAAATACCTGAGGCAGTTTCTGATACCTGTAATCAAAAAAAGATATTGAGAGGAGAAACATATCAGAGGTATGTCAGAGATTAGCATGAGAATGACCAGAAAACATGACTTATAATGTGAGGCTCCAGGAATTTGATTAATCAGAGTGATTTCATCTTTCTGGTATCTAGATGGAGAACAGCTCTTTAATGTGCAGCAAGATCCAGTGGTTGGAAATGAAAGGCGGGCGCATTCTGACCGGGAATATATTGAAGTTTAACCGTGAAGCTAATTAGCTGCAGGAACAGTATCTGATACTGAGGTTTATGGTGAACTCTCCATCACTAGACGTGTTAAAATCAAGATTGAATGCTTTTCCACTTCAACTTTCATAGAAGTTGATTCAGGACTATGTCTGGGTCTGTGTCACGTAGACTATCCAAACAGATAACAATAGTGGCCTTATTTATTCATTCACTGTGTGGCTTTGGGCAGGTTTAATGGGAACATTGCAGTTCTTAGTACTGTCAATGAAGTCACAGCTCTAGGGGTGTTCAAAGGCAAAATTACGACTGAATTTGCCAGGGCCAAGGTTTCTCCAATGCTGGCTTTTAAGACTGTAGAACACTCCAAAGTCTATTCATTTCAACTGGGGTTTACTGAGCAGCTGTGAAAATACAGCAGTCAGCTGGGAAAATGAGTGTCTCCACAACTGGGGGGCAAGAAGAGCCATCTCTTCAAATTTTGCCTTATCCTTGCTGGCAGGATGAGGTTAGTTTCCTGTGAAATAGGAGTTAATATTGACCGTTACCTCCCAAGGACATGTATGTGACCTAATGAGCATTTGGAACAAGTCTCGCAGAAAGGTGCTTGCAGTTAAACCTGTCCCCCCCCGGGCGTCTGACACTCACTGTGCTGCCTGACGCAGAGCGGCTGAGCTGACCTACCGTCTGGCCAGAAAACACGAGGTCTGTCCTGTAACAAAACAAAACCAAACCCGCGCCC
>JAVKLA010000084.1:28995942-29030932 GCA_034782735.1 Sagittarius serpentarius
GGTGTGTCCTGTACAAAAACAAAACCAAACCCGCACCCCCCCCCCCCAAAAAAAAAAAAAAAAAAACCCAAACAAACCCAAACACGTCAGGATTTGGTGCGTGTTGTCTGTATCTGAAACTTTTCAAACTCTCTTGTGTAAAACCCCGAGAAGAGGCTGTGCGGGTGACGCATCCGCGCGCTGCTCCAAGCTGGGCAGAGCAGGACTCTGAACAGGCAGTGCTGCAGGAGGGAACCTGAGCATCACCTCTCCCTGGTTTTTGTTGGTTTGGATTTTTTTGTTTGTTTAGTTTGGTTTGGTTTGAAGGGGGGGTTGTTTGTTTGCTTGTTTGTTTTTAAACTGTAAAAGCTCCATTTTTAACAGCCATTCTATTGAAACAGTATAGTTTGAATGAGCTGGTGTTTTCCAACAGTGCCATTTTTCCCTAAGCAGTTCTTGGTAACAGCAGAACGGTCCCTGGCCAAGGAGGACCCTTTGAGGTACGCTGCCTCTCACAGGGATGGAGATGGCTTGAGGCAGATCAGCTGGGCAGGGATGGAAAGGTTGTTCCTTGCGTTAGTGTGCATGTTCCCCAGCGCGTGGTGAGAGGATAAAGGGGCTTTGTGTTCTTGAGGTTTCCTTGGTTTGCCTGAACTCATCTCTGTCATCAGGATATCTGCTAAGTGAGGGACATTTGCTGTGACTGCTCTCTTGTGGGATGCAGCAGACAAAGAATTAGTTGTCACCATTAGATGACAGTATCAAAACGAGACCCCTGTGCACAAAATGCTTATATTTGTATACAAACTGCCTAACCCGTTACTAATGGATACATCTTGCATATATGGGGAACCTAAGCATGGCTAGTCACTCCAAATGAACAGGCATCAAAAGTTGACCTATCCGAAGTCACACGTTGAAGCAGGAAGCAAAAGCCAGGAATAGATTCAGGGTCCCGAACTTCTCCAGCCTCTAGAATGGGAGCCAAATTTCATCTCTCACTTGTAATTATGGGCAAAGCCTGGGCTGGAAATGAGAAGCACTGATTTCTGTTTCTGCTCTGCAGTAGATTTACTGTATGACCTTGGAGGAAAATATCTGTCCTTCTGTGTCTCAGTTTACCTCCCCACTAATGGAGATAATTGTACTAGTATGCAGTAAGCTTTAATGGACTTTGTTCCTGCATCTACTGAAGTTAATGGCTCTCCTTCCAATGGGAAGAAAACTAGATGCACCGTTTGTAGTGTCTGGATGAAAGCATGTTGCAGAAGTGAGACAGATAGTATTTGTTTTAACATGTGGGCCCAGATAATAGCTACATATGCTTGAGAGCCGATGGCTTACATGGATAGTAAGGGATAACAATTCAGTCTTGAGAACAACAGCTGCCTCGACCCTCCTTGCACTGCTGTGTGCACACGCGGTCTCACCTGGCCCAGGTGCTGCTGGAGCACTGGGAGGCTTGGGGGGGGGGGGATTTGTAAGAAATCCAAGACCCAAATGTGCCATTAATTCACTGAACCAGGTGACTGCTGTGCTTTGATGCTAACGTGTGGTAGTAGTGAACAAATACAGAGTGTGGAGAGTTCCTGGCTGAGCAGGGCTCTGCCTTGTGCCTTGTTTTCCTCATTAGGAAAACCAGCCCCTGCATTCCTCTAAGCTAGTTGATTTTCAAGTATACAGAAATGAGACAACTACTTGCAAAGATAAAGGTGACACTGACTCACCATGGTTTGTAATGCTGAGCTAGAAAAGTTAGCAGCCGTGGCACCATGGAAATGCATGCAGTGTTGCTCTGCGTTCCCTCCTGTGCGTTGCAGCGGTCTGAGTGGCTCTTCCAAAAACACTGAGCTGATGTTGCAAAGTGTATCTGATGTGTTTCGTGGTAACTGGTGTCACCAGGTGAAATACTTCTGGAAAGTGGAACTGCGTTCCTCTGTTCTTCTATTAGTAGATGAGGTCTAAGAACTACTATCAGTTTATACCTTTTGTGCTGATTCTTTGCTTCTTAGGCCAAGGGGAAATAAATCACCATTCAATCTGCTGACCAACGAAAAGTCTGTTCAAGTAAATTATCCCACAGAGACTCTTTCTGTGCATTTTACTTCGAAGTTTTTCAGAACCTGATTAAGTAGTCCTATTTTGAAGTATCTAGGTTCGTCAGGTTTCAGTGTGTTAATATTTCATCAGTACTAGCACTGGGGATCCCTGGAGCGATCACTTATTGATGAATACTTGGTTCCCATGCACAGTTGCCTGATGTGGTTGCCTGATGGAGACATGCAGCTACACCCAAACCTGCGTTATGGCTCTAGTTTGTCAGTAACTGCAATAGGTTCCTTTGAGGTTTCACCAGGTGAACAATTGGATGCTAAAGACAGCCACCATCCCACAAAGCTTATAACCTGGGGAAGACAAAGGGAGATTTAAGTCTCCAAAGTTCTTGTGTCAGCTCACAGTCACAACGCTCTCCATTCCTCCTATCCAGGAGGAAGGACAGGACCGTTTCCTTGTCATTATGAAGCTTTACACATTCACATACACCCTCATCACCACTTCTTTTAATTCTAAAATTATTTTCTCATAAAATTGCCCTTGATCTCTAGCCTGAGAGTCTGATGCATATTTATAACCCTTCCTTTGTACTTTCTTGTCACTTGACTTTACCAAATCCTAGTCCTTGTCTGAGTTGATGATATAGAGCACAAGCTGCAGCCTGAGTGAGGATGAGGGCTGGAAGGACTCTCTTGCTTTGCCTTTACTCTGTTCTACTTTGAGCTGCAGATGTGCAAGGGGGCATCGTTTCGCTGCCTGCTAATGAAGACATCCAGCGGGGTGTAACCTGGGCATAGTCAAATCCTTCCAACTCCATGACGCCTGGTTGACTTCCGCAGCACAGCTAGCTGAGGTCCTCTGTGGGCAAGCAGTAAGTGGCAAAATCCCCCAACAGAGTCCTTCTGCCCCCAGATCCTTTCCAGATATAGATCACCACGACACTGCCAAGCAGAGGCCAGCTCTTAGCCAGTGTTGTCACAGCTCCATCACCTGATTGTTTGCCCTCACCTGATTCAGTTTGCCCTCACAAAGGGCTCGTGCCTTGCTGGTCAACAACAGCCAAGAGAAATGGGGATTTGTCAGACAGCTCCCAGTCTCTGGAGCCACACTGGGGAAACCGCGCACCAGAAATCTTGCATCTCAGCCCGAGCGGTGTGCGAAGCCTGCACGCAATCTCCGAGGCTCAGGCCACAGCAGTGAGGGGTGCTGATGGCCTCACAGCTGGTTTCCTCTGAAAGAGTCCCTCTTTTCCCTGAGAAGCAGAGCACAAAGCAGGATGGCATCACATCGCCAAGCTCTGGGGCTTTTAATTCGGTAATTTAGTGCACTGTGCACTGTAATGCTGGGGGCTATTAAGACAGTGCACCAAGCTGAGGGAAAGGCTGTTGGGAAGAGCTGTAAAATGGCATCATGTTTTACACTCTGTCCTTGGATGTGAGTCACGGAGATCTCTGTATGCTGAGGGTAATGAGCATATGTTTTCAGATGATTTCCCAAGCTCTGTTGTTGAATGCTGGGGAAGAAAATGTGTTTACTGTTGTTTTTCCAGGCAGAGACAAAGTGCAAGGTGGTCTACTGAGCTGCTTTCTGAAAGCTGCGCTTAGAGATGTGTTTATTGGGCTGTTTTGCTTGTTCTCTGCTTGCACAGAGATAGTCAGAGCTCTCCGTGCTTTCTTCCACCCACTGTTGTTGCGAGACAAAACATGATCCTCTGCACAGGTCTCAGCAAAAGGCCTAGTTATGGTTGGACAGGTGGGTTCCTACCTGCTGGTCTTTATAACTTGGATGCTTCTGCTAGACATGAAGCATATTCAGACAGAGAAACACTACCTGCCTTCAAGCGTGTTTGTTGTGGGTTTGTTTTAAACTGCAAAATAGGGATCTGCTATGGCTTGGACAGGAGCATGACTTATCCTTCACTATCTTACCTGTCAGTGTCAGGGCCCTGACATCCTGTCTTCTGGAGATGAAAGAAGAATGTCCCCTCATGAGCTGTGCTGCAGAGCTGTCAGCCAGGATTTGCTGCACGGGTATCCTCTCCTCTGCTTCTTTACAATGCACTGTGAAGGTGCCCCAGCAGAGCTCCTTTTCCTGGCGAGCCTTCTCAAGACGTGCTGAAAGAACAGGGAGGTCTCTGAAGGCATGGAGGACCTTTTGTGTCATAGGCTTTATCCATTGACACAACACATCTTTTGACGATGTGGTGAAAATTCAGGTCTGGTGCTGAATGGGATGCTCCAGTTGGTGCCATGCGTCAGCCGTTGACTGCCGGCTGAGAGCACAGCTAAGGCCACCCCACTGAATTCACCAGCTGTGTCAGTTAAATGATGACTGGATGCTTCATCAGAAGCCACTACTTTTTGAAAGCCACAGAAGCTATCACCTCTGCTGGGAAGACTTATTTCTGAGCTTCTCCTGTAAAGCAGGTGTGAATTTTAAAGAAGTGGGGTCATCTTTAGTTAAGCGCCCTCAGCATCAATCAGTTACCAATATTTCAGCTCCCTTCCCTGGTGCCTTTGGAGGCATCTGACATCCATCAAATAAAGCAGCCTCCAGATGGCCCCAGCATATGGTCCATGTCTCGGAATAGCTGAAATCTAAATGCTTGCCTCCTTGGGAAGCTGCGGCCCCTTGCTGAGCCTCGGCATCCAAGGGAGATGCCTGCTGCTTTAATCAATGTGTGTTCTCTTTTTTTCTGCTTTGTCATAGTCGTAATAATAAGCAAGTCTCGCTTCGGCATCCCTAGCTGCAAGAACCTTTCTGTGCTTGAAATATTAAATGCCTGTCAGTCCTTTCTTTCCTCTTGCCTTTTCCCTTGTCACTAGGACCCTACTGATCTCCTCGGTCCTGACAGTGCTAATTACCCTTCTCTTCCCTCCTGCTATTGCTGCCTTTCCTTCCTTCTTCTAATCTCTTATTTGTATAAATCACCAAGGGTGAAGGAAGAGTAAATATCAATAAAGCAACTCAAGCCACTCCTGATGTTTCTAAGGGCTGCCCAAGCTCCTACCTGGGGAATGGCAATTAGCGATGGCAGTTATTGGTCTGTCCCACTTTGCACCAAAGTTTGTCTTGGTCTATCATTTCTTCATTCCTTTGTTGTGAAATGGCAAAGCAATTTCTGAGCATCCTGGGATACGCCTCAAAAGTTGTGCTCCCTTAAACCTTCTACTTGCTGTTGATGCTGTAGTCCTACTGTGCCTAGGGTTGACGTGGTGTAAGTGGTAGGAGCTGGCAGTACCCATGGAAAAGTAGTCTTGCAGCCTTTAGTCACCATTTTCCTTGTCCCTGTTGAAACCCATTTGGAGGGGAAGTCTCCAGAGGATGATGCACTTCTATAACTCCTGCTGCCTGTCAAAGCAGCAAGTCATTTAAAAATATTTTTTTAAAATAAATTAAAGGAGCTGGATGGAAAAAAGTGCCTGCACAAAAATTCAGATGGAAACCTTCCACCAATTCTGTAAATCTAAGACAAAAATGTGGTGTTTCTTTAAAAGTGGCACATCTGAGTAAGCATGTGATGGTGTTGCCACTTGTAGGATATGTAAGTAGTTACGATTTGTACCTATTTGCTTTGTGTGCAGAAGTATTTGGCCAAGACTTACCTAAATTAAAGCTTCAGTTAAAATTCCCATTGATGAAAAGGCCCACCTCTGCAAATACAAAATCTGAAGAGTTATTACTGTAGTGGTAGATCTCTGTCATTCTGCAAGGTTCATAAACTTTACAAAGTTTACCTTGTGAGCGATGTAACTTTCTGTTGCAGGTGTCAGAGGCTGAACAACTTGCCGGGGACTCCAGCATCCAGGTCCCTAATGGCCTTGACCTGCTGAGTTCTGCACAGGATGATTATTGCGAAACTGCATTCACACACCCTCCAGACTCAGATTGCTATTCAAATGGTGCAATCTACTGGTATGAGACCTAGCCTCGTGTACTTGTCTGTGTAATCTGTGGCTCAGTTTATTTAGCCTGTGGCATCAACTCAGAAGACCAACGCTTTTTATCGAGCTTGGTGGTAGTTCTCGGCCCTGTGCTTGAAAACCAGGGCAGATGCTCCCCAGGCTGTAGCTTTAAGTTTTTGAAAGTGGAGATGAGAATGAGATTCAGCAATGCAGGAAGGCTTTACTGGGTACCATGGTTTCTCTTTCATTTTCCATGAACCTTCATGCTTTGTGGAGCCCAAAATTCAAGAACAGTCTCACATTCTCCAGCCCAGGCTAGTCTTGGCTGCAAAGAGGTGCAGATTGACAGTCCTGGGGCTTTATGTCCCACCGCTGTGACGTCGGACTGACAGCAGGTGATGTGCAGCCTGCATCTGGGCTATCTTTTGGGATGAGACCTTTCTTTAATCTGCCTGTTTGCTGATGCTTGTCCTCTGTGCTGCGCCCGCCAGCAGGGATTCCTGTTAGCACCCACTGCTTTCGTAGATTAAATCAGATATGTCAAGTTTATGTTACCGAAGTCACCAAAGAGCCATCACATAGCAACAGCTTCCCAGCGTGACCTTACTGCTGCCCCCACCTCACCCTCTGCCTTCCCCAGAGGTAGCAACACACACACGTGCGCTGTAGAGTGAGCGGTTCCTTTGCGTGCAGATGGCAGCATGTTCATGTCTCTTGTAAATTATTTACAAGTCTTGACGCTTATGCGCAGGAGGTATAAGACCTCGTATTGTGCCAGTATTGTGATTACATTAATGAATTTATGCTTGAAGTTAGAAAAGATTTTGCGATAAGGAAAAGGGCAACATTCTGGAACAGCTTCCCATAGGAGCAGTAACCTGCTTGGTTTTTTTTCAGGTGTTTTTTAAGTGTTTTTAGTGACCCTATGTGAAGTGAAGATCCATGCTAGTGGGTGTGTGGGACAGGGTACTTGATGTTTTGGGGCCATAGCAGTTGTCTGTGGGCCTCATTCAACGTCGTATTTGCAATGGCTTCACTTACTTTCTTATTCTGAAATGAAATTTCAGTAACCTCGATTATCTGTGATGACTTTATCCAGCTCACAGAGTAGCTGTGCCTCAGGTGCAGCCACCGGGGTGGCTCCGTGCAAAGCAGCAGGGCTAGAGCCCAGCACACTGCTGTGCAGACACGGCCGTTCGGCTTTGGAGATGCTTTTGTACCTGGAAGCATCCCAGTGACGTTTGTGTGAGCATGAGGCACTGAGCTCCGTGGGTCTGCACTGATGGTTACCTTTGTGCTGTAGACACCTGGGCAGGTTTGGCTTCAAGGAGCCCCTCCTTGGCTCTGTGGGGCAGGCAGGACTGGCAGGGCGGCTGCTGAAGCAGGCCAGGAAAGTGTCTGGGATGTCTTTGCATCCCCAACCCCATATTTTCGCTGTACCGGAATGCCCCCTCACTTCCACCCTACTGCTCCCAAATAGTCGGTCTTTTCCCTTTTCCCTCCTTCTCTTGCAGCTCAGTCACACCTCTCTACCCTGCACCTCACTGCCAGCAGCAGAGCTACGTAAGGAGCTCCTTCAAAACGTGCCGGTGCCCTCTCGTCAGTGAGCAGTGGGAACGGCAGTAAGCACGGGCAGCCTGGCGCCTTCCTTGCACCTCATCATACCGGTTCCAGTTCTCCGTCACTGAAGGCAAATGCCTTTTATAATTCATGCTGATAATGGTCATAAGACATGTCATTTACAAGATGTGAGGTAGTAGCTAGCAGAGGGAGAGAAAAATCTTTCTAACCATATGGTTGTATCAGCAGTATTTTGATGCCAAGGTTGGCTCTTGGTTAAATTGGGATCGCACTTTGCATGCTTACGTCTGCTGGAGGGAAAAAAAAGGTTTGAGCTGGGGCTGTAAAATTATTAACTTTTTTCATTGTGTTATTTCTATGCTCTCTTTCTGTCTGCAAAGCATACAGTATTAATAGCATACAGCATAAAAAACATTTCTAGGTGTAACATTTTGGACTGACTGTGGTACTATACTAACACAAGTCAATTCATTCTCTCTCCACTGAGAAGCAGAAGAAAATCTCCATGGCTGTCATGCTCCATCAACTTTCCTAGTCACTTTGAACATTGTATGTCTGAAGATGCTGTCCCCATTGTCTCACATGCCAAATAATTTATACAGTGTTTTGAAGACCACTGGTGGTGTACGGGTGTAAGGGAGTGCGCTACATCTCCAGAAGGCACTCGGGAAGGTTTCAAGGTTGGCAAGCTCCTTATTCTGTGGTTATTCTCTGTGCATTTATTGGTAGGTTGATGGGTATGAGTAAAAGCTTATGGTTTTTTCATTGAGACTTTGTTGGGTCTGTTCATGAAGATGAGACATTACGGAAGAGTAGCCTTTGTTCTTTTAAGTTCACCCTTGAGTAAGAAAACGTAAGAAAGTTGTTGCTTATACAAGCAGATACTGGAAAAGATAATGTTCTGGAAAACCTCGTGAAGTAAAACTGGGACCCGGGGAGAAGGTGTGGTGGGAAGTGTGGAGGGGACTTTTGGCACGTAGGTGTGCGGTCTGGGACCGACTTCCCTGTGAACGCAGTGCAACCAGGACGTGCTTTTCCATGGGTGCTCTGGGTCGGTTTTATGCCCACACCATGTCGTGTGCCAGACAGGCTCGGTGTTCCTGGGTGGTCAGAGGTTAAACTGTAACTCACGTTTTAAGTGATGTAGAGCGTTTTGCCTGTGTTTGAGACTGTGTTAAGCTGTATGGATGTAGTTAGTGTGTTTTATCATCAAATTTGGGATTTAGGTCTTTTTCTGCCCCACTTTCTCTTTAAAATCTTAATTTACAAAGCTTAACATCACAGTTTTTACCAGTTGGGAAGATATATTAAAATCAGCTAGAAAAAGAAGAGAGTGTGAACTCTCAGCACATCTGAGATGGGATATGCTAGGGATACTGCTCAATTTAAGACAAAAAGGTTTTAATATATTAGAACAACTCTTGGGGCGTGATCCGTCTCAGCCTGTGGCTTCTTCACTGCATGGTGTTAACGCACTGAGGGCTGGTGTTGAAAGCATGCTTGCAGCATGATGTTTTTGTGGAACCTGAAGTCACTGCACACTAAACTGGGTACATAGAATTGTGAATTGGATTTTTTTTTTTCCCTCATGATGTTCTATATCTTCATTAAAAATACATACATACCTACCTAATATCCCCAAATGGCAAATGTGTGAATCAGGAGCTTATAGATACCTCATTTTGAGGATACTCCATTTCTTATGCAGCAGTTAATCTGAAATACCATAAGAAAATCTGTATTATCTCTTCTCTAAGAATTTGCAAGTAGGGCTTTGAACAAAAATAGAGCTTTAGTGGAGGCAAGTATCAGTTCTGCAGGTAATCTGACAATCCTTTCCTGTTATGCCACATGCTTTGCAAATGCTCTTTTCCCACACAGTTTTTCTTAGTGAGAAGTGTGAACTTTTTTCCCCAGTCAGCCAAATTACTGTACTACTTCAAAACTGGGGGAAAAAAAAAAAATGAGGCCCAGTGGCATTTTTTATAGAGAATGTCACAATGAAACAAGTTGTGTGCAGAGGAAAATAATATTCAACCTACACTTGCCCACAGGTATGGCAGAGTTCAGACTAGGCGCACATCCTTATTCCTCAGCTTGTGTAGCCCTCAGACAGGCATCCTGGAGCTCCGGCCGAGGCACGGGCTGTGTTCTTCTCTATGTGGACACCAGCCAGAGCATGTCAGCAATGCTGGACTACTAATGATTCTAGAAAGGAGATCCCTCTGTGAGAAACTGTATTTCAGGATTGCAAGGTCCCTATCAGTGTTGCTATTTTTGTGCATACAGTACAACTGAGAGAGAACTGCGTTGTTTTAGGGCAAGTGCTGAGTCTCGAGGAGTACCTGGCAGTCATTATTCCCCATCATCTCATCTGGCGTGTCTCTGGCTCATTTCGGGGAAGGTGTTGGAACGGGTCAGGCAGAGAATGGGCGATAGATTTCTGAGATGATGCTCTTAAAGGTGTTTGGTGCTGGGCTAAGAACTGATACAGCAATTTACTGCTCAGCCTGACACAAAACTTTTAGCAGGAACAGAAGCATTTGCTGACAATGCTGGCAAAACCGCTTAAGTTGCGTGTTGTCTGACTTAAGGCGAAAACAGGCCTGTCCAGAAAGACTTTAGGGATGAGGTTCAGCTGCCAAGCGCTGGTGTCTAGTGCCATTTCAGTCTCTCCAAGGAGCCCAAGATATCTACAGTAGTGCATGCAGGTGTAGCACCAGTGCAGGCAGAGCTAGTACAGCCTGCAGGCCAGGCAAGACTCCTTAAGCGGCACTGAATACTGAATTAGGTGATATAGGCAATTAATTCCCCTTCTGTGTGTGTGCCACTGTGTGAGGGTACATCTGAATTTGCTACCTAATGTGGTTTGCCCTGGGATTTGGAGAGTAACTTGTGGTGCCTGACAAGGCTCTCGGCCACAAGAGGAAACGGAGCTGAGGAGCTGGATGAATGAAGCAGACATCTCCAAGCTCTGGATAGACAGGAGCACGTTTTGTGACTGTGGAAGTCCGCCAGCAACATCTACACAGATATGATAGGAGCCAAAGGGACCAAACTGAGTGGAGAAGTGGGAATGGTGGTGGTGGTTGTTGATCTGCCGTGGAATGGCGGGAGCAAACGGGTAAAACCTCACCAAGCCATGTAAACACAGCGCTTTGTGCTTAGGTACCAGCCTCTCCCCAAAAGGTCTGCAAGCCATGTATGACACTCACCAGTGCTCTTGATGCACTCACAAGGTTACCTTACGTGGTCCCCAAAGCAGGTGTGTGTGTCTGTGAGCACTAGCAATGGAAAATACCTCTCAGGAGAGATGGGCACTTGCCCAGCCTCAGCTCCCAGCTAATCCCTGCACTACAGCTCTGGTCAGTAGGTGAGAAAAAACCCCCCGTCTTTCCTGGATAGCTCTCTGGGGCTGAATATCCAACGAACTGAAAACTCATTGAAACCACGTAGCTTTGTTTTGTTTTTCCTTGAACCATAACTGAGCCTGAACCACTGTTTCAGACTCTGTTGAACTCAGTCTGCAACAACATGAGTCAAAATGGAATTTAGAACTGGGGCGAGATATTAAGCTGCTGGTAAGAGTTTTACTTGGAGAATCTGTATTAGTACAGTGATGCAAAGGTGCAAAGACCAAAAGAATTGAGTGGGCTGTCTTTTTGCTGCGTGTTGTTTTGGGATTTTTCTGGTAGGATAACTTCCATTATGATGGGATCTCAGAGGTTTTACAGGAGAGGACTCCTATCTTCCTAAAGAGCTTACAGTGTAAGGCTCTAGCCCTCAGGACTTGTCCGTACCTACTAGCCCATGTAAGCTGAGCTGCTTCATTGCAGGCTTTAGCTCTGTGTGTCACTTGTTTCCAGGACGGGGTCTAAGGGCTGAATGGGGAAAGTACGATGTTGTATAGGCAGTTCTGTGTGTTTTATCGCAGTAATTTTTTTCTATGCTAAGGTTTCTTCTAAGCCCTCTTTGTCTAAAGTCTTGCAGTCTGAGCCACTCAGGTAGGCTCCACGTGAACATGTGCGATCTAACCACTGTTAGCAAGCTTTTGCTTTTATTAGCCTTTGGTCCTGATTTCATACGGTTCTCACCCAGATCTGAAAATGGATGCCTTTGTCTTCCCACAGCACTTCTGTGTGTCTTCTGTCTACAGAAACTTGGGTTTAACTCCTCTCTGCTGAACTGATCATCTTTCCCTGCACTGCCTTATCTATATTTGCTTACTATTGATTTTCCACTTGGCTCTGCAAGAAATAAAAGGAGTTTAGGAAAAAATAGCTGTCTAAAGTGGATGTTTCTTGAGGGAGAAGCCACAACTAACTGTGTTTATTAGGACATCGTGAATGTCCCAGGCAAGGGGTAGTCTCATCTCTCCGTGCCCCTAGAAAGCCAGTATGTCCATGCTTGAGCTATAAAATTGCCGATCAGTTGTGCAACAACACACCCTTGATCCTCTATAGAAAGGGAGTGTTTTGCCAAGAGAGGGCATCTGCTGGGCAAGAAGGACTTACTAATGTACAAGCACCTTCTGGCCTCTGTCCCTGCCTTCAGGGCTGGACGCAATGTCCTGCAGAAGTCAGTAGCAGCAAGGCTGGAAAAGGGCTCTAGACCTCCTGACTAGGTTTCTTGTTCCCTGAGCTAAATGTCTGTCAGGCTCCTTTCCGTCACTGTTGTAATTCTATGTTTGTGTGGACATGTCAGCATGGGGAAGGTCGTTACCTTAATTGCTTTCAATTGTTACATAAAAGACTGTCAATGAGGAGCTGTAACTACTCAGTTTTAATTATGGCCTGACAGGGTGTTATTGTCCTGGCCTTGCACACCTCTGTGGGTGTATTTCTGAAGGAGGTGGCTTTTGTTGCTCCAAGCTGATGACTCCTCCCTAGAAGTCGTTCTTTCCATCAAGGTGACGTTCAGGAATGACAGTGCGACATGTCACCGAAGAGAAGTGCTCGACAGGGAACTGTGACTTCAATGTGATGTTTCCCCATACTGGCACAGTCTTTTCCAAAGGGGATATTAGTGATCCTCCTGTGGCATCATTCCCAATAATAATCCTCCTGATTATGAAGAGAAGTTGTATCCTCCTAAACCACACTGTGAGCAGCCAGAAAAATCGATGATGTGCAGTTTCTCTGTTGCAGGTGCGTTACCAGTCTAGGGCTCCCAGAGTCCAGGGAAACTGAACTGCGTCAATAAACACCTGAACTGCAAAGAGGAGGGATGAGGGGCTGAGAATGGCAAAAGGGGCCTTGTGCTTTGATTAGCTGGTAGCAGCCATCTCTGTTCCCTCTCCCCTCACCAAAGAGAAGTCCAAATCACGTCTACTGGAGGTGCGAAGTAGTATCTGCAGTTCCCCTACCTTGAACTGCTCAGTCTCTCAGGTCTTTCAGGTTGGGACATTCTTCCCAGAAGTTGTATAGAGCTGCTGTCTGTATTCACACAATAACTTGAATGGGGCTCCTCATGGTTTGGAAAGTAGACACTTAAGACATGGGTTGAACCCCTCAAGTTAAGACATACTGGCAGGAGTACTACAGATGGTGCCGTGTCAAGAAAGTCATCAGGAGAGGACTTTGAGGGCTGCCCATCATACCCTTTGCCCACCTTTCAGAAAAAGGAAAATTTTTGTTTGTGCTTTTTGCAGGCTAGAGAAGGGAGAGAGTTACCTTGTGTAGGTGTACGTAATTTGGTGTAGCAAAAATTAAACAGATTGTAGCTTCCCACTGGAGGTGCAGTGCCCGTGACAAGAACGCTGGCGGAGAGATCAATGCAGTGCAACTGTCATGTGAATGTATAGCAATGAAATGCAGCCCTCCTTTTTTAAACAGGTTTTGCAGCTTGTTTTGCCAAGTATTTGTTATGTTTTGGACTGTCAACAGCTTTTTTGTGTGTTATGAAACACATAAAGATTACTGGGGCAAAAATGAAGGAAAGGAGTGATTTTGTAGTTGGAACCGTGCACACCAAAGAGTAAGATTGAGGAAGGGTCTGTTAGCTTACTGTCTTGTCCTAAAATGTCTCAGACTGAAGGTCAGGGAGAACTTGGTTGGGTGATTTGTAGTAACAGATCAGTGTATATTAAACATCCAGACATATTGGATGGGCAGTGGGGAATCTCAAACTGAGATGCCCGTGCTCTGACTATCCTACCAGGGGTGCTCAGTGCTTCCAGAATATGTTGTCCTCTCGACATGTCCTGACCTCAGCTACAAGAAAATGAAAATACCCTTATATATTGGAGGCTTTCTTTAAAACGGTCTATGAATGGATCTTGCCCAGAGTGTGCTCTTGCGCTGAGTGTCTGCTGCTTCACATTTGTAATTCACGCAGAAGGTGTAATGGAGGAGTGAGCTACTGGACTGGTTTTAGATGATGCTAGAGGTTTTTCATAGCGCTACAAGACAGTAGTGCTTCTGATGTCTTTAGCTTTGGGGTCTGCTTCAAGGAGCCTGTGAGCAAATGTGTCTCTACTATTGATGGGGCAGGGCTGATAATCCAGTTCTCTACAGGGGCGGAAGCTTTTTCCTAGAACTGGAAGTCTGAAAGAGCCTTTCCTTTATCTCCTGTTGCTTCCTGACAATGTGGCAAAGGGCTGATCCTCAGGTGTGACATAGCACCTGGGTAGAGCAATTAGGATACTCCAATTTGGGGTACAGTTTGTGGAAAATGTATTTAATGGCTTCCATCCATCTGTAATAGTCACTGAAAGCAGCTGCACTGGACAGATACAACTTGACAATCAGTGCAAAGTGTTAGCTGTGCTACAGTGTTAACCTACTGGGTGATACATACCTGTATTAAATAAATAAGATAGACAAGGGAAGGTTACTTTGTCTTATTTTTTAGCAAAGGGCAGATACGAAAAGAATTTCTGATTTAGGGGCTTGAGGGTTTCTTTGAACTTAGGTCTAAGTGAGCGGAAATTTTCAACTGTGTAAGTGCAGCTGGATGAATAATTTGTAGTGAATAATATATCTGATGGCTTTCACTGCATTTGGGATTGACAGCAAACACATCACAATTTTAATTATTGGGAATGATTTGCTGAAATATTCAGGAGCTATTTTTGGTTCCTGCAGACTGTGCATGAAAAAGTTAGCTGTTTAAAAGTCAGATTTTTTTTTTTTTCTTCTGAGCTCCTGGCTAGTCTCCTTGCTCCATACAAGCTTCTCCGAACAGGGCAACAGGACTCCTTGCATCCTGGCTTGAGAATTTAACATACAGGAACCTTAAAATAAAATACTAATTACAAAAAAACATTAATGGAAGTACTCCTACCCTAACACTCAGGAGAAAGCATGCGAGAGGGATCAGGATGGGGTTGGTTCACTGGCTCCTTGAGGTGCTTGCGGAGCTGAGGGCTTTCCATGTTACTGGGGTGGGAATCTGCAAGTTGGAGAATGGAGACTTTTGGAGAGGTGAAGAAAGCATTACAAAAATGTTATGTCTCTCTCCCTCTCCTGTACTTTTCACAGCTTTGAGAAAGTAAAAACCTCAGGACTGGCCATCAACAATTCAGGCTGGGTATTACTTAAATGCTACATAAGCAAGACTGTCGGGGTAATCCTGATTCCTAACGTAGGGAGTTACTGATGGCGGCCGGTTTCCCCAAACCACTGGAAACAGCTATTTGCCCTCCTGACCCTCTTCCCCTCCTTGCACCTCCCCATCGTGTGGTACCATACCATTGTACTGTCGTGCCATCCCAGTACGATATTGTGTGCTGCCCAGTGCTGCAAGGGAGAGTTGGCCTGGGGGGTGATGCAGACACTATGAATAAAATTAGGGAGAAACAAACTTGTTCCCAAGGAGCAGGGAGGAATAATGTGAAGTACAAATTTTCCTTCTCATCTGCAAAGAAATCAAGGCAGCATTTTGAAAAAGGAGTGGATAGGGATGAATAAAAATGTGATTTTCCTGAAGAACTGAAATAGCAACCAGAACGCAAGGAGGGAGATGCAGGTACAGAGCGCGCTGGTTTGCCCGGGTTTTGTTAGCTGCTCTCTAAAATGTTTTGCTACCCTCTGGTGGCTTTCTGAGGATTTGTGCAGTCTAGTTTTCATTCGCTGGACAATCCTCTGCCAACTTTTTGAGATGCGTTGAGAAACCCAGATCTGCTGATGGAGGGTTTTATTTTCTCCGATTCCAAAGCAGCAGCATGATAATAATGGAAAGGCAGCTTGCTTTGTTGGTGGTGGTGGTTGTTTGTTTTTTCTTTTTTTCTTTTTTGTTCACACGAAGTCTCTTTTGATCTAGAGTTATAACCACAAAGGCAGCTTGGTTGGGAGGTTAAAATGAAAAAAATAGTGACTTTGTACGTAGGCTGGCTGTGTAGTGGGACTGTTCAGTGTTTGGGAACAACACAGGCTTCGCAGCCCTGCAGAATGCAAACCCGTGTCCTCTACTTATCTGCAGAGGACACAAAGCGAGTACCGGTGAAGTCAATAATAGCAAAACTCCCATGATCTCCAGGAGCCCAGAATAGGTCCTATTCAGCCTGGTGCAGGGGCAGTGGTCAAACCTCTGTCATCCTTTCACCGTGCCCTGGTCTCCATTATTCAGTAACTTCTGGGTTTTTCCCTTTTCCATCTTCCCTGCTCTTTAATTGATTCTACATTGTGGCTTCATAGCAGAGGAGCTTTACGTAGGGATTTAAAGGGCAGCGGTTTGTCAGATTTTACAAGAAACTCCTCCCAGGCATTAATTCCTGGGTTATGGGGTCGGAGAGGCTCTTGTGATCTTCTCAGTCTGACCTGCTGCAGAGAGCAAGTCACAGGACTGCCCTCAATTGACTCCTGCTTGAAGTGCAGTATTGAATATAGGAAACATCCCCTCTTGGTTTAAAATTTTCCAGTGATGGAAGATTCACCTTGTTAAATCGTTCCAGTGCTTTATCACCTTCAACATTACATACTTCTGGACTTTGTTTAGTTTCAGCTTTAGCCTTGGGTTTTCTTGTTACTTTATGAGTTTGAGAAGCCGTGTGTTGCCAAAACTGTGTCCTGTGTAGGGGAGTCATGGGCTTGATCAAGTTGCTAGCCAGGTGGAGCTCTGAGAAGCAGCTTGGTTGTAAGAAATGAAAAGTTGTTAATGTTATTGACTGAAAAGTTGTAGGGTGTGATGGGAAATCATAAAATCATTGCACAAAAGGCACAAAAAGAAGCAATACAAGGGCACTGCTGGAGGGTGTATGCACTTTTCCCTAGTGCATGTCTGCACTGGATATTTCTAACGTTCACATACTTAAACTACACAGTTAGTAAGGGAGGGTTTATACGAGTTTTCAAATGAGATCCAGCTGCAAAAGTCCTGCAGAGGTTGAGTTTCACAAGAGATGACAGATTATAAAAGCATTTGTTGTTTTGGGTGTGGGTTTTTTGTACATCAGCTGTGCTGAGGTCCTTTGGGATGTAGGCTGCTACATGCAGCAGAACGATTGTTGTTAGCTTCTTATGCTGCTCCAATTCACGACACGTTTTAAAACCAGCTCCATCCATCTCATGACCTGGCAGAGGTTTGGAGTGGAGAGCAGCCAGGGCCTACAAAAGCACTGAGAGAGAGTAAGACCACAAGCCTGGTTGGGCAGAAAGCACAGCTAGAAGGCCACCTCGAAGTAAAAAACATTTTTTTGTGGTTCAGGGAGGAGAAAGGAATGCAGTAGATTTGAGTTACCTCAACCACAGAATACGCTGTGACAGCAGATGACCCAACTCTTTCTGTGGTTTGACCTCCATCAGTCCAAACTTGGCATTTTTAAAGCCACTCGAAACCCCGCAGGAGATGATGGAAAGGCAGTCAGCGTGGAGGCATGAGACGTGCTTTTAGGTTTCAAAGTCTTGTCTCTTCTTGGCAGGGTGTCTGAGCCCAGCACGTGCGACCAGCGGTCCTGAGTGCAAAGCCACTTGTAATACGGTTGCTTTCAAGGCCTTGTGGGCTGCTTGCGTGAGGCTCTGGGAGCTGCTTATTTCAGTCCTGCTGCAATAATCCTGCTTGTGAAGAGGGGACAGAAATGCCAACCTCAGTGTCTCTGCCAAGGCGTACTGTAAGGATTTGTTAACGTACACAGCTGTTGTGGGAACAGCTCTGCTGTTGATGTTCAGCATCCCCAATCCATCTTCTGGCACTGATGCTTTCTAAACCAAAGAATTGTTTTGAGCTGATGCCAGTGGTCATGGATATATTCTACAAGATTTTTTGCAGCCAGATGCAAACTTGTTTGGGCTGTGTTTTGGGCTGGCTGGACTCAGTCTGGTTCAAGACTGCAGGCTGTGTCATTGCCTGGGTGTCTGAGCTGATAAACCCAGTCTCCCAGCAGACCTAACCAGCTAAGTGTAGTGCTTTGCTGACGTGGTTACAAGGCTTTGGGCCTGGAGATAGTTTACATCCATCTCTCTCAGGGAAAGTTCTCACCTGCCAACAAAAGACAATGTAGACCCTTCTGAAAAGAGAGCACATGCACCAGCCTTTGAACCCCCTGTACCCTCTTCCTGGGTTCAGTGACCAAGTGGATGGCAGAGAGTATGAAACTGAGAAGGCTTCAACTGAGGCATTTTACACTTTAAAATCACTTTTTACTTCCAGCCTCCACTTTGATCCTGCCAGACCCACAGCTAGTTCTAGAGGAAGACGAGATGCAGACTGACAGAGTCAAAGTAAGGCAGTAAGGGAGATGCCAGCGATGTGTGCGAGCACCTCTGCAGCGGGGACCCCAGACTGCTGCACTCCCTCTTACAGAGCCTGTCTGTGTAGTAACAGGAGAAGATTTTCCTGCAGGAAATCAGGAGGATTTCAGGAAATCAAGCTTCTTTCAGGATCAGCAGAAAAGCACTTTGCCAACTGGGGATGGGGGTCTATCTGTGATCACTGGGAGCTCCTGGAAGCTGTTGCATTGCCATGCACAGAGAGTCTTTCTGTGCAAGGTAACCTCTTTCTCAGCTGCCTATATAAGAGGCCTCAAAAATGGAGGTGTGAAAAAGCAGAGAAAGAAGCATTGCATCACCTGCCACTCCAAAAGGAGAGAGAAAGAGACAAAGAAAGAGGAAAGAGGGCTCTGTGTCCTTAAAAATCAGTCTGTCCCATCAGTTTTGGAAACAAAACTGACGATGGTTAGGAAAGAACAATCCCATCTAAAAGCTTCACCAGTGGGGTTTGGGCCCTCAGTAGCGAGGGGAAAAATGCAAACTTCCTCCCTGTTTTCCAGGGCACTGCACCCTCTGTCTGTGAGTGCATCAGACAACTTTCCCAAAAAGGCACTTTGGGGATGTAGCCTACATCTCTGGAAGGAAATGAATGAATGGGGAGCATGTCTCTGCTAATGAAAGCTGCAGCCAGAAATAAGAGTTCTGAAGGTTGAAAACTAGGTTAAAA
Source organism: Sagittarius serpentarius (assembly GCA_034782735.1). Taxonomy (NCBI): domain Eukaryota; kingdom Metazoa; phylum Chordata; class Aves; order Accipitriformes; family Sagittariidae; genus Sagittarius; species Sagittarius serpentarius. The sequence goes on from JAVKLA010000084.1 coordinate 29,014,836, forward strand.
GCAGCCAGCAATGGAAAACACCTGAAGATGGAGTGGGTTAAAGAGCTCTTGAGCATTAGGTGGTGGATGGTTTTGCTTCACTCCCAACTCCTGGGTAGTGCAGTCCTGGCAGACTGACAGGGCTTCTGGGGTGAGTTGTCACAAGATGCTTCAGCTTGCTGGGTTTTTTCCCTTAGGTTTTTATTTTTAGTTGAATTCTCCCAGTTAACACACACTATGGTGACCCCTACTGCTGCCAGCAGTCAAGGGCCCATCTCAGTGCAATTATTAAACTACGGGAAAGTATTGCCTGTAGTCTTATAAACAGATAGTATCATTTATAACCCTTAACTATGCAGAAAGTCTGCCACTTAACCCTGTACCACCAAAGGGGAAAACATCTGTAAACCCTTGTGATGCTTAAACTGTGGTCATAGTGGTTGTGTAAATAATAAGAATCAGCCAAAACCTTCACAATAAACCTTTTCTTCCTTTTCCAAGTAAGACTGGAGAGGACATGCTGGCTAGCTGGACCTCCCACACGATAAAACTGCTGTACTGCACCACGTGCAGAAACAGCATCCTTGTTGCTCCTGTTTGGTCCCAGCCACGATGGCCCTCTCTCATTTTTCAAGAGCAGTTGCAGGGTGGGAAGACACTGACAGCAGTACTAGCATGAAAGGGCACTCAAGGCTACTGCCCTTGTGAAAGTGGATGGCAGCTGCTCTACCTTCTGTAACTTCTTGGGACGTATTAAGGGAAGAGCCTTATATTGGTCTACGTGTAGCATTTTGTGTCTGTGTTAACTACCCCTGACCACCTGCTTATTTAATCCCACTCTTTTCGGCATGATTTTTCTGGTGGGTAAGTGCGTTCTTAACAGGGATATGGAATTACAAAGAGATCATGAAGGAATATGAAATGCACAGTGTGGGATAAAAGGAAGTTGGAAAAGCTGGAGTTTTAAATATAAATAGCAGGGTCTCGGTGAAGTGCAGTGCAAACACAGCTGCTGTGCGGCAGGCTGGCCGAGCCACCATGTGCCCATTTCCATCAATCTTAGTTGGTGTAAACGCCCCTGAGAGAAACAATAACTGGCCTCAGCAGGCATCCTGCATTAAACATCCCTTGGAGAGAATGGCACGAAGAAAGAAATCATGGGGTACCAGAGACATGACCCAACAGTTTCTACAAGGCGAGGACCTAACTGGAAAGCAAGCTGGGGAAGAGCAGAAGGAAGAAACTGTAAAATGAGATTATTCAGGCACTGCTGCCTGCATCCCTGACAGACCAGTGCAGGCTTTCCCTATGACTTGTTCCCCAGGAATTACTCTGTTCTAGTTTTAGCTGCTCAGAGACTATGCCACAGGCTGGAGCAGACGTCAGCTCAGAGATTGTTCGTGATTATTAATTTACTCTGTCTTAATGTAGGCCCATTACCAGGCGCTTCCCCTAATGGTGTGCAAGTAAAGCTGGGGTCTGTTCTGCCCCTCATCAAAGGCAGCTGCATGTTTTATCTGGAGGCCGGGGGCTGTCACGCTTTTTGTGCTTGCTGAGAAATGTCCCCACTTCTTTTGGTCTGGATAAATGGGCAAAGAGGCAGCTCTGTTGCCCTCCTGCCTGAGCCCAGAGGTGCTCTGCCAAGGGGCAGGGTGGCGAGCATGGAGGTGGCCAAGCACCAGAAGCAGCCCTGGGTCTCCCCATGAGCGATGCCTGCTCCTCTGCATGGACAGCCTGACTCACGGCCGTGCTGCCTCCAGCATACATCTATGGACTCTGGCAGCAAACACCCTTCTCCCCCACTGCCTAAGTGATGGCTTGGGTCTGGGGAAAGGTAGCCGAATTACTGCAGCTGGGTGGAAGCCCAAGAGTCCCACTTATGCGCTCTTTCAGAAGTTATCTTGGACAATCTCTCCCCTGAGAGCATCATCCTGAAGATGATCCTTCTGCTTTCACTTACTTCCTTCATGTAGTTTGCTGTTGGCATTAACCATCTTGGATGTTTGTGGTCTTGCCTGACAGCTCTCGCTGTAACCAGGAGAGTGACTGAGAGTGAGAGCGCAGGGTGAGGCGCAAGGCTTTTCTCTGGCATGCCTCTCTCTCACTTGCCATCGCTGCAGTTCAGGGAGTGTAACAAATAAAGATGGGGAGCCAAGTTCTTGGTATCAGACTCTTCTCCTTCCTGTAACACTTTTTGCACTACGCAATCCAGCTCTGCAGAGCTGGGCCAGAGTGCTTTTGTACACTGCTGAGTGATGCTGGATTCCTTATGGTTTCATTATGGCTTTACATTGAGCACAAGGGAATGAAAAATAGATGATGTGGCCATGACACTTGCTGTAACTCAGCAGGAGAAAAGGAAAGACGGCCCCCTGGGAACCTGCCTTTCCATTCCTCACACCCGCAAATGTCGTGTGCTGCCTGGGCCTGGCACTGCCCCCAGGAGCTTGTCGTTGTGCCATCATGAAAAGCAAATAGCTAAATTTGTGTTTTACAACAAACTACTCAGGTGAAATTTAAGCAAGGATGAGCTGAGACTGTGACAGAAGGAAGCAGCAGGAGCTGTGGCTCAGGCAGGACGTCCCCTGCTACGGGTCTGTTTTTCCTCACAAAGCTGCTGTTCCTTCTCTCTCCCTGGCATAGCAGCCCCAATCCAGACCCATGAGGACCTTCTGGAGATAGGCAGTGATTGCTCTGTGGCAGGAGAACATTGAGCTGGCATTCCCTAGGTCTGAGGCATCCTGCTAAGTCTGTGCATGGCAGCTGGGTGAGAAGGGGAGTGGGGGATGGAGAATCCCCTATGGGGTCAGGGTAACAGTGAAGGGACCAAAGTGGTGGAGAAAGCACGAGTCACGCCTTTGAGTCTTGAGTGTGGGGTATGGGGCTGGCCTTCCAAATAACTAGGTAGAGCAAAGGGAGGCCTCATTGCTCCTTTTGCTGCTTCCGGCGAGGGTTGTAATATTTAAGGAGGATTTATGTGAACCCCAGTACTGCGTGGTTGAGTTTGCCTCTGTGTTTGGGGTTTAAGCAAATGCCAGCTAGAAGAAAATAATTTTGGCAGTGGTCTGGGGATGGATACGTGACATGCCAGAGCTTGCTCAGAACAGTTTGCTTTAATTAGGCATTTTTCTCAATCGTAACTACTGTTTTGCTGCTGAATTGTAGGACGCAGCTCTTTGGGAATGGAAAGTGATGGCTGCGGTTCCACTTGCTCATGAGCCCAGTATACCTGGTAGGACCACTTGTGCAGGGACAGAAACGGTGCGTGGGGCCAGGCAGCACTGAGGACTTGGGACGACTCAAGTCTGCACTCATGTTTTTCAATTGATTCTGCAGGGGCTTTGTCGTCTGAGGGCTGCAAAGCGCTGGACAGATTTCCTAAAATTTAGGGCTGCTGTTCTGTGGCACTTGTATGGACAATGTCTGTGGCTGTCCCGATGTACACAGGCAGAAGGCTAATGCAGGACTGGCTGGAGGTCAAACATGTCCTGCAGCAGAGTCAATGCAGCGGCTCTGCCAATAGCCTCGGCAGATAACGTGCTGTGGTGACTTTTCTCCAGTAGCTGGGGAAGGTGCGTTGGCCATATGCCATTCACAAGCTAAGGTGAGAATTAGAAAAGGTGTGTTTTAGTGACTCATCAATAGCTTAGCACACGCTTACAGGGGAGCAGTTCAGCTTTATCATTCCAGCTTTGAATCCCTAAAGTGCCTGTAAAAAAAAAAAAAAATCAGTGCCTGAAATACGAGCTAAATTCAGACCTCATGGACCAGTATCAGTTTATAGCAGGTCGAAATCTGGCCCCAGCTCTCTAACATTATTGGTAAATCCTCTGCAGCCACCTCTCTCTCCTCTAACCCTTCCTTGGTCCATTCTGCTGCTGCGGTTACAGCTTTAGCTTGTGCTGAGCTGCATTTTGTGCTGTGCCAGGTCCACCACATGTGCCTTGTGTGTGGTCCAGGTTTTGAACTTTGCTTGCGGGAAGTAGACAGCCACTGCAGTGACTGACCTTCAAGGCCTTTAGTAATAACTTGTGTGTGTTTCCCTGTTGATAAAGTAATGTCTTGCTGATTTATCTGCTCGCACCCAGAAGTATTTGCCTCCCATATTTTATTTCGCTCTTGAAATTCCACCCATTGGTCATTCATCTTTTGTGATTTCCTCTTTCTTGCTGCACTCCGCAGCAATCTTCATAGAATGGTACTTCATCTTTCACTTGAACGCTTTTCATTCCTCCTCAGTTTTGCCAGATTATGCACGTTTTGGAATGAGACTCTGGAATTTTTCTTCCAGCATAAGTGAAGTATCTACAGCTGCTGAGGAAAGAAGGATTTTTGCCCTCTCACAGGGGAGCAGAACTTTATAGGAGCTGGTAATCAGTCTAAGCCACAGTCTGGGCTGGCACTGCTCTGTTTTCAGCAGAAGCAGAGTAAGGCCATTATCAAGTATGTCACCAGTCAGCAACAATTCCTGTCACTGGGAGCCAGCCATGTTACCTGTCACTGGTGTGATTATTGCAAACTAGTGTTGCAAACTCTTAGAAGCTTTGGGGCCTTTCTTAAATCCTCGAGCCATTATGTGAGAATGACAACGTGGTATATTTTGATATTTTCTGGTTCTAATGGCTCAGAGAAAAGCTAGCAACAGAAACCTTAAAAGACCCTAAATCATGAGTCAAATGCAAGAAAGAACTCTAAATGTGTTACTTAAGTTTGTTTTTACTGTCACAGCAGAGAATGGAGGAAGTGGGTCTGCCTTGTAGCTGGCAGTTTCTTAGCCTGGTAGTATCAACTGCCTTTACCATTTGTCCTGAAACTATGAGCAGCAAAAAATCTCCTCTGTCCTGTGAAGCCAGTCTGTGGTACATGCATATCGCTGTGCCTGGGGCTGGGGCTGCAGCAGCAGTGTGGAATTTGTGGCCTAACGAGGTGGGAGTTAAGTTGTTCTCCGTTCACACCAGTGTCAGCCAAACACCACTGATGTTCCTCAATTGTCAAATTTTGTTTGAGCCACTTAAGGAAATGTTTCACTGTGATAAGGTCAAAACTTTTCCTTGCAATTTTATTTTCATAATATTGTCAAAATATTTCAGCAAAGTTGAAATACTTTAGAAAATGTCATTTTAGGGAAAAATGAGTGTATTGATTTTTTTTTTTTTTTTTTTACTTTTTTGGAGCATCTGCCCGAAAGCAACAGTGTTCTCTGAGAAAGAAAATCTGAATACCTTTTTCTGTCTTAGCTCTCTTGCATTCTGGTGAGGACTACACTGCATAAGACAGTGTCAGAAAAGGAATTTTCCCAGACAGAAAAATCCTCTTAACTAAGTTCACCTGGAAAAAATGTACCCAGTAGGAAGTCTTGTCCTAAGAAGCCAGGGTTTCAAGGTTGGCTCTTATAAAGGTCTTCTAAATCCAGTCTTCAATTCTCTTGAAATATGAATTTTCCCTTATATATAGCCACATTGTAACTACTCTGTAATATTATTATTTAATGCCTAGCTTTTGTCATTTTTTTGTCTTTGGAACCAGCAGGGACAAACCTGTTTGTGGGTCTGGTAAGGACCCTGCTGCCTTAGCGATGCTGCACTGGAGGAGCTGGGAGTTACATGTTCCAGAACAGCAGTCTTGCCAGTGCAGTCTGTGTCTCAAACATGTCTTCGTGCTCTTCAGCCACGGTGGCCAGTTAATGAGTTGAGGGTCTGAACTGTGGTGCCCCGGTAGTGGCTTTACTGCGATCGGAGAAGCTGTGAATTGGAGCAGAAAGTGTTTCTTGTACCATCATTCCCAAGGCAGGGAGTTAGGCAGGCAAGTGCTTGCTTGTCTTGATGAGGCTGTGCCACGTGTGTTGTATTAGTATGCCAGAATAAATACCCTTCAGATCTGGATGACAGTAAAAGGCTCTGTAAGTGTCACTGGGAGTAGGCAGATGGGGAGGTTCGTACTTCCACAGATGCTGCTGCCGACCTCAGATGCACTCCTGAACATGAGGAGTGAGTTTGCTGGAGGGGAAGGGGAGTTGGCTTCCTGCAGAGGTGGTCTGTTGTACTCGCCCTCAGAAAAATCTCCTTTATTAAGCCTCCCAACTTTTTGCCTGTGAGATGGATGGATTAGTTGCAGTTTTAGTTGAGAGAGGTGGCCTGCTAGTTGTTCATGTTTCATGCAGTGAATTGGGGGGAAAGCCAAAAGCACGCCCTGGTTGAATTTGGGAAAGGCACCTGTTCCAGTGCTGGCTTTGCCTCGGTGGCTGTCTGCTTGAAAGCAAAGGAGCCAAGGGGCCGTCCCGTGGGCAGAGCCCGGCAGCTCTGCCGGCCAGCCAGCTCCCTTGCCTGCCTACCCCAAAAGCCTGGCACAACTGCGAGCTCTTCCCCTCTAAACCTGGGTCATGCCCCAGGCAAAGCCATCATTGCCTACTGTGGATTAATAACCTCAATTACTGGGGCCCTGTGGGTCAGATCTTCCCTGCGCTGGCTGCATTACAGCTCTTTTAATCTGCTTTCCTCTCTCATGACCTCTGAGCCTGAAGGGATCAGCAGACGGGGGAGATCTTCTGCCTTCCTGTGTGTTTTCCCTTGTGAGGGGCTGCAGAGACTGATCAGAGGTGAAACAGCAAGCAGAGCTGGCAGGGGAATTGTGCCCGCCAAGGAGGTGCCTCTAGAAGGTGCTTCTGCCACTCTCAGGTGCAAAGGACAAATGTGACAATGTCTGGGGCTTTGCCCTGAAATTCAGCCATCTGCAAAAGATCACACCCCCCACCCTGCAGGGGCCTGACAGTCAGGTTTGGTCATCTGGGGAAGGGGCTGCACGGCTCTTGTGAGGGGGAACATGCCCCCCAAATCTCTTGGCATTCCCTGAGCATGTGGGTAAAGGTGATGCAGAAGCAGTCATGCACTTGGATTTCTAAAATGCTTCCCTCACTGGGTGTTTCCTTCAAAGAAAAAAGGTCAGGTCTCATCAGCGGGAAAATTGCCAGCGCAGAGGGACAGGACTGTGCAGTCCAGCATGCTCCTAAATGATCTGGAAGAGCAAGGGGATGGAGAGGAGACACACAAAATCATTTGAAGTAAGAAAACCAGAAGTGGACAGGAAAGAGTTGCAGAAGGATCTCCTAGTACAGAGCATCTGGTGAACTAACAGCAGTACGAACTGGAGGAGTGCGGGGTAATGCACCCATAGAGAAAAACCAAAAGAATATCTGTTTATGGTCAGTCATGGTAGGGGGTGCTACTGGGGCCATTTTCTCTCTGGAAAAAGACCTCAGAGACAGCGTGGATCTCTCTGAAAGTGCTAGCTCAGCAGATGCAAGCAGAAATTATTGGGAAAAGTACAGAGAGCAAATAGGAGCTATCATCCTGCTGTGCTAGAAGTCCCTGGTGCACTCGCACCTTGAATACTGCGTGCAGCTCTAGTTATCCTGTCTCAAAAAAGATGTGATAGAACTAGAAAGGCGCAGAACACAGACACAAGGTCAGTGGAGCGTGCAGAATAGCTGCTGCCCGGGGAGCAATGGAACACATTAGGCGTTTTCAGATGTCTTCAGAAATGAAACAATTGAGGAGGCAAATACAACAGAGGTGTATAAAACTATGACGGTCATGGAGAACATGAAATTACCATTCCACAGTATAACTGCTAAGGTGAGCATTAAATGGAACTACTGAGAAGCAGTTTTAAACTAATAAAAGCTTTTTCCCGGCACATGATTAACCTGCAGAACTTCTTGCAAAAAGACAGTGAGGAGACCAACGGTATTACTGGCTTCAAAAACCAATTATAAAAATTTGTCGTGGAGAAATCCATCAAGGGTTCTTAAAAATGTTGCAAGACATCCCGTCGATGAGGAAATTGCAAAGCTGTTGGGCACTGGAAGCGAGTGGAAGGAGCAATGTATGGCTACCCCTTTTTCCAGAGCATCTGTTCTGAGCTGCTGGTATTACTACCAAAATATGTTTGGAGAAGTCTGAGAAGTTCCAGCTTCTGAGGAAGTGTCACTGTGCTGAAAAATAGCCAGAACAAGTACTTCTCACTAATTCAGATTGGAGGCATTTGACAGACAAAGCGTTCTTTACATGTAATACTAGATTTCTTCATAATGTCTGGAAATGCAACTACTAAGTACTGATTACTATGAGCTTTTTATGTATGAGCTGAAGATAAACCTATTAAATGATCAAGGCTATGAGACATCTTTTCTTTTTCTCCTGAATCTGCTTTGGTGGGCTGAAAGAAGACTGAGATTTTACAAAGTCAGTCTCTCCACCAGGAGCTGGAGTAAGTGGTTTCTGTTCCCTCTTGTTGATATGACAGCATTGCTTTTTGACCACAGAAAAGCAAACAAGAAATTAATCTTTCTCATCTGATGTATAAAATCAAGGTATGGTTGGTTTTTTTTTTTTCTTGTCTCATCTTCTATTTGCTGTCAGAAGGTGTGGGGTATACTTTTTCCAGGGTAGAGTTTCCAGCAGGATCTTTGCCTTACAATGAGTGCAATTTTATACTGATCAGGAAGAGGCTAATCCTCTCATTAAATTGCCAGAATGAGGACTGACAGATGATTCTTTATTTGGCCACAAATTTATTGTGTGACCTTCAGCAAACCCCTGAACTTTGTGCTGCAGCTCCCGCTGGCTCTGGTGCGAGTGCTTTGGTGGAGCTGGATGCAGTAGAAGCTGTATGTGCTTACTATGTCTCTGAAGCAGACCCTGCCATCCTTCCTTCTCAGCAGTGCTCCCCTTCATAAAGAAGGGGCAAAGGGTCAGCAGAAGTACTCGGCACAGTCATGACAGCGGGGTAAGTACTTGTTTGCACTGAAAAGGGCTGTATTTTTTGGCCCATTCCAGGGTAGATTTTGCTCAAATGGCTCCTGCAAATAAAGGTGCTGTGAAGTGGTTATCTGCCATCCCTGAAGAATATACCATCACTGATCACAAATGGATCCATGGAGCGAGTGTCAAGAAATGAGCACCAAGTGCTTCCGTAGGAGTTTTGTAAATTTACAGAGAGGGACAAGGTCCGAGATCTGCATCAGCACCAGCTTGGCCAAAGCTGCCGAGGTTAATGGGCCATTTCTCACCATATCCGCCTGAGTTTGGCCAGAAAATACAAGGGCAAAGACTTGCAAAAAACCAAAAACATCCCCCAAAAAACTAACCCCCAAAAACCCAAACCACCTGCACAGGCTGTTTATCTGTGTACCAGTTGCAGTGTTCAAAGAACTACAGGTAGTCAATAAGGGTGAAAACAGAAACAGCATGGGCGCAGCACCTTGAAAGATTATTACCTGCTTTTGTGTGAACACAAGGAAATTACCTTTCCTGACTAGTCTCTTCTTTGAGCTTTTGTAGATTTTCTTTCTTTTTTGGCCTTTGTAACTGATGAACTCAGGCACATTATGCTATTTTAATACCTAGCAAAGAGCCTTGTCTGCTAAATCACCTTATTTTTCTCTGATCAGAGCACAGTGCATTCCTCTTTTTAGTAGAAGGTATTAATTTAAATTCCATAATCCTAAACATATTCTCATTTCTGTTCTGTGCTTCAGAAGGCCAATGGCTTTTTAATTTAATAAGGGAGAAACACACATGACGCTGTGTTCCCTGTAACTGTCTTCTGACCCCAATGAGTCTTTCACGGCTGCCTTTGTGTTCAGCAAATGCAGTCTTTGATTTTATTCAAGAACACCATCGTTTCTAATACCCATGTTCTACCGAAGGGCAAAAATTTAAATATCTGTAGCATTTTCACAGTGACTTTTGAGATGTTACTTGCATTATTATTTAGTAGTGCAAGCCCATCAATGGAGCTGCAGCAAGATTTATGTGCCACTTATGTCCCATTGTAATATTGTTTGGGTACATGCTGTCCCTTTGCAGAGAAATAAATTTTATTTTGGTTTACCTTGGGTTTGGATTAAAATGAGTTAACTCATCTAGCAGTATCTTGATTTATGTCAGCTCCATTTATCTTTCCACGTTCCATAAGCTTTGTTTACTGGGTTAAGATTTACCTAATTGGGTACATGATATTCCCGAGTATTTTGTGGCATGTAAATACTTGAGTCATATGCATCACAGTTCCTAAAGAATCATCCTTTGCCATTTTTATCCTTCCATTTTGCTGTTTAAACTTAACTTAAACCTACTCAGTTTGAAAGAAGAACATGTGCTTGTCGCAGTCCTCATGGCCCTTCTTTGGAAATGTCAAGTAACATTCATTCTTTTCACTGGTTTGATTCTGCTCCCCTTTACTCTGATGTGAATCAGGAACTGACCCCTCGGAGCCTTCCCCACAAAGGCAGAAGTCCTGGCAGGTTAAGCCTGGATCATCAGCCTTGCTGCAAGGTGATGGAAACCCCCCAGAGAAATGAGGATTATTTTATTAGTGGTTTTGTGGGTTATTCTGAGTAGATTTTCCAAGAACAACTGTGTTTAATGAACAGGGGTCTCAACATTCAGCTGCCTGTTGCATTCTCATTTTTTTCTTCTTACAGACATCTGTATCGCGTCTGATACACTTGTCCTTGCGTGCCCAAGTGATAATGCTTGCCTGTTCCCATGCTAGCTTAATACCTATAACATCTAAGTGCACCTCTCTCCTGGTACCTGGTGCTGCACTTCAGTACTGGCATCTCTAAACCAGAGCCCCGTCATTTACAGCTCTGTGTTGGCTGCTAAGGAAGGAGGGCACCTTGACTTCAGATCTCACTGTACTGTCCTTGATTTGCCAGATCCAGAATTGTTCTCATCTCAAACATGCTGCTGATGCATTTGCGGAAAGAGGACTATTATTTTTTTTGTGCTATTACAGAAGTACCCAAGAACCACCAGTTGTGTTTTAGGGCTTCACTGTGCAAACTACTTCTGGCCTTGTTCCAGAGGGGCTACAGGCTTGCTCGCTGATCCAGTATAGCGAACTGAAGGAGACAGCTATGGGTCAAGGGGAGAGGTAGCAGCTGTAGCCTCAGTTTGGTATCTGCCCTGACATGGCATGGTAGTCTTCCATGATTGCTGTAGAGCAGGTGTTGCTAAGGCATGTAGCTGGAACAACAATCCTGGGTAAGTGGGGACACGTAGAGAGGAGGAAGGAGGGCAGTTTCATTGAGCTTTTTGCTGTGACTTGGTGCATGTGCAAGGTCCTGTGTAAAATAGCTGATGAATTAAGACATACAGGGTGATGATTTTCAGCACAAGACAAAACAGACAATAAAACCTTGAGTTTAGCATGGATTCCAGGGATTAGTTATTAATACCTTGCATCCCTTTAACAGTCTTGAACTGTGTATGCTACTGGCTTTGCTTCTAGCTAAGTGCTTTTTTCAGTATATGAAGTAGGGCTGACTGGAAAACAACAGCTTCCATTTAATGAAACATTTAGCATTTTAACTGTTTTTCATTTTTTTTTCCTGTTCTAGAGGAAAACTGAAACTGTAGGGTGTTTACTGAGCGCATGAAAGACTCCAGGTGCTCTCACAAATACTGGATCTGCCACAAATCCTCAATAGACTCTCACACTAGAAGAGCATTTCTTTTACTATGCCTGGTTTATGTGCCTTGGTACTCTGATCTCCATGTATTTTACAGCTTTTACTGTTCCATCCTAATGGGATTCCCCGTGAGCAAACCCGTGTTTCACCCCGTATCATGCCGACAGTGCCTCATTCTTTTTGTTGATAAATTCTAGCAAAAGTTAACAACAAAGTCTGTATCCCCGCTCTCACATGCCTGTGGAGTGTTGGCCAAAAGCCTGTTAACATCCTAGAGTGCAGTCTCTAGAAAAACTTCCATCTCATGCAGCGGTCAGAGAAGCCTGGCCACTTCTGCCACGTACCAGGAGAAACAACAGCAGAGAAGGCTTTGAAAGGTGGTGCGTGAGTAGGTAACCCTGCTTGAGCACCAGGTAATCTAGGTAGAAATTCACCCTGGTGCAAGGTTCAGGTTTGTCCCAAAGGCAGTTGCTTTTTAATATTGGAGTATTGGAGTCTACTCCGGTGAAAGTTCATTGGAGAGGTTTTTGTATATACTCATACGATTTCCTCCGAGGAGCTTTCTGTGCTTTCCAGCCTTGTGTTGTAGGTTTTGCACTGCGTAATTTCATGAATCGAAGACGGCTCTAAGGAGACCATCTTTCCCCAGCCTTCCTTGCATGTGAAATACGGGCCTTACCTTTCTTTGTGCGGCGCAAAAACTGAGCCTGGACTTAAGTCTGCGACAGCGTAACCGCGGTAGTATAAAAACGGGTGAGCAAGAACGAACCTGCAGTTTCAGTGGAGCGACCTTTACAGGAGGCGGTCGCCCTAGGGGTCTGTAAGTGCAAGTAAGGAGCCTTGCTCGCTTAAAGCGTGTGCTTATAGGAACGCCCCTGCTCCTGGGCACGCGCTCCTACCGGTGATTTAAGGCAAGAGCTGCGCCGTCTTCCTCGCCACGTTGCAGGTCCCGTGGTTTCTGCCGGGCCGGGAGCCCCGGAGCAGGCGGCGATCGCCGTCTGCTGGCTGCCGCCGTCCCTCCCTGCCTCCCTCCCCCCGGGCAAGGGACCGGCGAGCAGCCCGCCCGCTCCAGGGAGATGCCACGGGGAGAGAGATGCTCGGGGGAGATGCCCCCTCTGAAACGCGGGTGGGGGTGGGACACACACGACCAAGAATGGCTTGCAGCTCCTCTGGCCCTTCTCCGCAAAACCCCGCGACGTGCAACCCGTCCCCTCGCTGCCGGGACGCCGTCACCCGGGCCAAAGCGAGCAAGCGGGAGGGAGCGGGGAGGGCAGGCAGGGGAGGGCAGGCAGGGGAGGGAGGGGAAGCCCCTTTCCTGCCTCCGTGACTTGGCGACTCGGGGATCGCGGGTTTGAACACGAACTGCTGGCCAGCCGGGATGGGATGGAGGAAAAAGGGCTCCAGAATGAAGTCCCGCTTTCTTTTCCAGCGCTAACAACCGTTCCCGGGGATCCTGCAGCCCCAGTCCCAAATCAGCTACAGGCTCTCTGTGTGTTTTGTTGTCTTTTCCCAGCTTGCTGGGTAAAAGCGTTTGGAGAATCTCTGGAGCTTTCGAGTAGGGGCTCACCCTGTGAACGGTACTCACACATATAATTCAAATTTCACAGCTGACCTGCTCTGAAAACCTCAATCAGCTTCTAATTGAAGGGAAAACAAAATATTGCTTCCCTACAGCAGAGCTAACGATTTAATCATTATATCAGACATTATAGCTTTTAATTAGGCTAATGCTGATACTGTATGGAAAGAGATAATTCAACACAGTTCTTGATGAATTCTGTAATTGGGTTAACGGAGGAGCAGTTGGGGGAAGAGACGTCAATATTCAAGCTGCGTCTATAGCCGCCAGGTTTATGAATGAAAGGGAAGGGGGGAAAAGGAAGGGCGGGGGGGGGGGGGAAGAGGAAAGGGCTAAAATTCCCTGACGAGAGATGTCTCCCCCCTTCGCCCAGGAGAGCCGTGCCAACCAACGGGAAGCGTGACGAGGGTAAGGGCTGTCCTGCCGCCGCCCCGCTCCCGGCCAGCCCGGGCTGTCGCGATACCAGCGCGACCCGAGCGGCGGCCCCGCTGCGACACCTCGCTGCGGCTCCCCGGAGCGGCCCCGGGGATGGGGATGGGGATGGGGATGGGGAGGGGGGGGCGGCGTGGCTCCCAGGCCGTTTCCCCTGTATTCCACACGCACCACTACCACCCCTCCCCCGCCCCCAAAACCGACGTGTCGCCCACCGCCGCGCTGGGAACAGGCGGGGAAGGGGCAGCCCGGGCCACCGGCGCCGAGACAGCCCTGCGGGGGTGTCCCGGGGCAAAAAGCGGGGGGCACGGCGGGGAAACACCGAGGGGTGGGGGTGGGGACGAGACGGGGCCTCAAGGTTTCTGAAGTGGCGGTGAGAGCGGGCAGGTGCCCTCCGCCCCCCGGGACCGGCGAGGCTGGGGCCGGGGCTGGGGCCGGTGCCGGGGCCGGGGCCGGGTCCGCCCGCCCTGCGGGGAGCGGGCGCTGGGGAGGGGGTGCGACACGGAGCATGGGGGTGTGCAGGTCATCAAAGCGTCCGGAAGGCACCCGGCTGCTCCGTGTAGGTACTTCCATGTATTTATTTACTGTGCCGGATAAAAGGACGGCTGAAGCCGTTTTTCCAAAGGAATTCTGCATCACACACACACCCCCACCCCCCCCGCCCCACAGTGTCGATAAATGGCCCCTTTCGGAAGAGTTTGTAGATCTCAGCGTTTTCTGTTTTCGCTCCTTCCTTTCTAGTTTTTACAGGCTTTGAAAGCGAGCTTTTTATTTTCGTTGAGCCTAAAAGGAGAAGTATCGATATCTCCCCCCCCCCGCCCCAGCCCCTCCCGTTTGATCTCTGCGGCAGCCGGCGGCCGCCCCGACGCCACGGCGGGTCCCGGCGGGGCCGGGGGGTGTCACCTCCCAGCAGGGCCCCCGGGGCCGGCACCGCGGGAGGGACGGCGAGGCACACCTCGGTGGGACCCTCAGCCCCCGCCTAAGAAGAGATTTCCTTCCCCCCCGCCCCATACCGGGTGCCCCCTCGCCTTGAAACGGGCCCGATCCGTAGCCCGGTGGCGGAGAAAGCGGAATCGGGTCTTCACGAAGTTTTGCCAGCAGAGGCATTTTCTAAAATGTTTGTTTATGTTATGTATTAGCTCGCCTTCCAGCACAATATTGTTCCGAAAGAAGAATATCCCGTATTGTGATCTATCCTTGTCTTACTTTGTCAGTAATTACAGTAAAATTAAACGGGTCATTGATAACATTCCAATGACACAACCCCCTGTAATTAACAGGCTGAATACACCTTTCTCCATTACACAAAAGTCGTAATTTTCAAGTCTGTTCAGATTTTCTAATTTTCTTTTTTCTTTTCTATTATTATTATTATTATTATTATTATTATCATTACTGCGGCACACGCCGGGAGTACGGGCTAATCAGATGGCAGGACGGCTCGCGGGAGATAAGGGTCTGCGCTGCCTTATTTTCTAGGGTTTGGGTTTTCCGCCTAAAGGGATGGCCAGACCTTCTACTTTTCACAAGATGTGTTAATCGAGAGCCGCCGTAGACAAAAAATATCTACCCCGCAACTCACTTTCTGCCACAAGGAAAATATTTCGAAAGGCAAACTTTTCAAGGGAAAGGAAGAGCTGCGGGGACGGAGAGCTCGTCGGGCTGGTACGGCACGGGAGTTATTACGAAGTTAATCTTTAAAACTGCGCTGGTGAAATGTCAGTCACGAAGAAAAGAGCTTCGGAAGGCGAAGAAGTGCGGCACCCCCGTTAGAGCCGGGCAAGCCGGCCGCTCCTCCCGGCGGGCGGCGGCGGGGGTCAGCGCGCCGGGAAGGAAATACCGCGGGCTTGCCTCCTCGCCAGCCGTCCCCAGGCTGCAAAGGCATCGTGCGGGGCAAGTCAGAATGAATTTGTGCGAGACACAAGCGAGGGAAGAAAGAAATGAAATCATACAGAAGCTGCTTTCTTGCGGGCCATCCCGTTATTGCCAATTAGATTGGCCACACGGGCTTCAATATAAACATGACACGAGGTTCACAGGAGAGCGAAAGTATCATCCACTCCAATCTCTCCTTTCATCGAAACATCCCCCACAAATTACATCTTCTCCTTTAATATACTTTTCAATGAGATTAAAACATCACTTTGACACGATTTCAAACCTTTGTAGTCGCATCCAGTGCTTACTTCCGACAACAGCAAACAAGGGGAAAACTAGAACCACCTAACCGACCTCAGACCGCCAGTCTGGGAACTAAGGGCGCCCCGAGGAAACACATGATCCTCTTGCTCCATCCAGTGCAGCCCCCGGGCCGCGGGGCGGGGAGAGGAGAAAAAGCCGCTTCCCTCCCCACCGGCTGCTCGGCCGGAGCCGGCGTCCGCCGCTTATTTGCCGTTCGGGAACGGGGTGACGGTCACAGAGCTCTTTTCCACCAGACCGCTGAGTGACACTTCCCGCTCCCCTTTCGGGGATTCCCGGGCGCTTTGCCGTACGGCGGGATAATAACGCGGCTACCGGCGCCTTCAGCAAATAAATCTTTCACGGCGCTATCGCTGGCAAACCTGCAAACGGTGCTGGGGGCGGGGGGGTGGGGTGGGGGTGTGGGGGCGGGCAGGCTGTCCCTAGACTGTC
>JAVKLA010000084.1:29031777-29056229 GCA_034782735.1 Sagittarius serpentarius
CTCCTCCTCCTCCCCCTTCTCCCCCCCTCCTCCTCCTCCTCCGCCGCCGCCGCCGCCGCCGCGCACAGGTGGCCGGGACGGGACGGGCGCTGTCCGCGGTGCTGACCCCACCCGGCATCCTTCGACCCTGGGTCCCCATCCACCCGGGATCCCCCAAACCCGGCTCCCGTCCGATCCCAGGTTCCCCCACCCGTGGCACCATCCCCAACCCGGACCCCCCATTCACCCGAGGCCTCCACCCTGCCTGTCACCCTACCTGCAGCCCCCACCTAAACAGAACCCCCACATGGGTCCCTACCTCACCTATGACCCTTGCTAGGGTCCCCTATCCTACCTGCAGCCCACACCCACGCAGGCCCTTCTTCTCCACATGGGGCCCCTGTATCTCCCATCCCACCTGGGACCCCTAACCATGGCCTCCATTACCGCCCAGTCAGGATAGGGACAACCTTCCCCAGAGTGCCTATGGCCCTGTGCAACTCTAGGGATTGGGTTGGGCCCACTGTAAGAGCTGCCTGTACCTTGTGTTTGTAGTAGCAGTGTTGCAACGTTTTTCTGGTGGAGTGTGTTACTTGCATTTTTGAGTGGGGATGCCTCTAGAAGCAAAGGGAAATCCCCGGCTGCCCCTGATGGGGGACGGGGAGACTCGCAGCACCTCTCTTGGCTCCTGGTCTGTTGGGGAGGGAGCATTGCACCAGGATGGGGGAGTGCAGTGGGGTAAAGGGGTGAAGGGCTGAAGGATATGCTTGATCTTGAGCAGTACCTGAGCACTTTTTGAAGAGGGGAATAAGTGCACGAGTGCCTTGGCTTGGTGTGGCCCTGCCTTTGAGTTTTAGGGCGATCTTACTTAAGCTTTTTAAGTGGTATCTGCAATTTCTTTTGTGCTATGTGTGTTTCTTAAGTCTGACTTTCTCTTTCTACAACGCTGGGTAAATGCCTGTGGAGAGAAACCCTATGTTATTAAGATCTGCAGAAGTTACAGCGCTAACCCTACTGTTTTGAGCTTAACTGGGTTTCAGTTCCTACTTGGCTTTTGAGTAGATCTGCTTATCGAACCCAGGCCATTGTAATCTTTGGGCACCAGATGCTTACAAGGATGTCTTTTTGAGTATTGCTTGCTAACACTTGTGCTGTTTCCTTGTGTGAGATCTTGATCCTAGGGGAGAAAAATTGCTGTGCCTCCTGTGGAAAAACAACTTGGTGTTGTCCACTGAAGAGAAAGACTGTGCTTGGGGGAACACTGTTGCTGAGGTAGCCTGGATTCCCTTTTGGCCTTGCTAAGGAAAATTTGTTAATAGTTATAGCCACCTGTGTATGCCTCAGTATCCTCTTCCCTCCCACGAGACTAGTGTGTGCAAGTTGTCTGTGACTGGCTCATGACAATAGGGGACGTGCTGGAAATCTTTGAGAGAGTAGGCTTGGCTCCCTTGAGAGTGTTTTCTGCCCTGCTTTGAAGAACACTATGATGAATAGAAAAAATTGTGGCTGTGCTTGGAAGCATTAGACACATTGTTCTCTTTTCAGTGAAAAACTATACTAGAGTTTTCTTCATAGTGCTATGTGTGTGTTTGTTTTGTGTCATTTGGAAACCAGGGGAAATAAAGAGTACAATAACCTAGTGGTAAAAATGGGGTGGTGCTCAGGTTGTAGGGCATGCTAGGCTGTAACTTTAGTGAAGCAGAAGCTGATGATAGTGTCCTAATAGCTGCCCTGATGAGCTAGACTGGCTTTACTGGTGGATCCTGTGCTGAAGCATGCTTGATGTGTATGTGGTGACTGAATCTTTCTTCATCTCTCCCACTCTGACAGAGCGATACTGAATGTCGCGTAGTCTTTGTATTTCATGATGTAGTGCTATAAAGAGGCAGTCTATAAGAATGCTCTCCTATTATCTCCAACCGACCTTGTTCTCCAGGTACTAGCCCCATGCCACCACGAGCCTGAGCATTCCAGATGTGGTCCATTGCATTGAATCAGGCTGCTAAAATATGTTCCCTTTTCTTGGCTGCATTTGTTCCTTTTCAATTAAGATGGGGCTTTATGTTCTTGAAAAATGTGCAATAAAAATTACATCTTCCACATATAAAGCGGTCACTGTGCACTGTGCCTGCTGGGGGAGAGATCTCCTTGCTACATCTTTGGAAGGTAAGCATGCCTCAGGAGATAGGTGTATACTCCTGCAACAGCCCTAAAAGTGTCGTGCTGTGCCCAGCATGGCACTGGGGAGGCTATGCCAGTCAGAGATGTAAACCAGCAAAGGGATTATAAATTACAGGAGAGGAAGGACCATGGAAACATGGGCTACAACAGTGGTGGCATAGAGTGCTGTGAGCTACTTACGTGCGCTTGGTCCTCCGATCTGAAGAATTATCCTGATAGTAGGTGATTTATACCAAACTATTTGGCACTTTGTGCACTTAAGTTGAATGACAGATTGACGAAGCTCTTTGTCCTCCTCCTATTTCTACTTTCTTTAACGCAAACAAGTCACAAGGATGTAAGCACATGTTTAAAGTCAGATTCATATTTGTGCGTTATGCTAGCTCAGAGCCTCAGACCACTCCTGAGTCTGACAAACTAATGCATGATACATGAAAGAAAAATAGTGAAGAAAGTTATAGAGTACCGTGCAGCTCTGTTGTGATGCTAGCAAAAATATTAACAAGATTTTAGTTACTGTTATGCTAAGACCTCCCACCTTTTTACTCTTGGCTAACTCTAGCCTATTGTTTTCTTAGCCTCCACTTCTGAGGTCTGCAGACACTTGTCTTAGTCTGTGCAGGGGCAGGCTGCTTCGGTTGTTTGAGCAGCACCTTGCAAAATGGGGCTTAATGGGTCTCCAAGGCACCACAAAAGTGCAAGTAATTCATAGCAATACAGAGCAAGAGATTTATATCTAGTCCCTTGTGTATTTCTTTGCAAGTATTTTGGCACAGTAATGTCCTGTATCATCTTCCAGGTACTTCACTCGTTGTCTTAGTTTCAGAATTTGTAAGCTGACTGATTGTATTGCACATGCAGAGATACTTCCTTTCTTGATGGTGCAATCACCACTAATTTTGTTAAGTATTTTTAAGCTAATTTATTTTCTCTGCTAACACCTTTTTCCCCTTTGCTTGGGAGGTGTGGTTTGCCAGTCCAGAATTTTTTTTGCTTTTGACTTCCTAGTTAACATTATGAAACAGATAGCTACTACACTGTTAAGTTTGAGGTAAACATCAGATAACGATCATATTGTTGATATAACTGAATGGAGTTGTGAAAACACATTTCAGGTGACCTGTACCTGGTCTGCAGCCACTTTGATGCAAAAGGCCCTGTACCCATAGCCTATGTTAACAGGAGCATGGAGAGTTCTGCTAGTGAGTGTTTCAGTCCTCCTCCATAAGGACTTCTTGTTTGGCTGTATGAGTAGTTCTCGCTCATGCCTGTTCTGCCCTTGGCTGCTGTACAGACTCTTCTGTGGGATGCATCATTGTTAAAACCACAGGTATTTCTCACATCGTCATATCAACTAGCAACAACATTCAGCAGCAAGGCATCTTCAGCTTTGTTTTCAGTAGCAGAGGCCTGGTTGTATTCAGAGACTGGTCTGTTCCTAAACATTCAGATAAGAGTACTTCACAGTTTAAAACCCTATTCTGCAAATTGATGCCTTCAGTGGAAATTAAGCTCGTATTGAAAGTAAACCCTGAACTTGGCTTCCGTGGGACTTTCACACTGGTAGAATTTGGAGATGTTCCTGGAAACATGCTGATTGATAACTGGCTTTATGGCAAATTAAAATGATGCCCGGCATGGTAGGTCTTCATATTTCTCTAGGCATCACAACACTACTTTTGATATTTGGGGCAAGAGGAACAAGCATTCTGTCTAGGTAGGCAGGGTCAGATTGTGGCTCTGCTATCAGCCTGCTGTTTGCATTTGTCCTGAGATTATTTGGGGCACTGTCATAACGTGTCTGTGGCGTCTGCACATGCAAGACATCTCATCTGAAGATGCAAATGGATTCATACACGTAAGAGGTACAATTGCATATTCAAGATTAGCATTTGGCTTATGAAAAGAAAAGGCCTTCCTTGTTTTGCTTGTGCAGTGATCTATGCATTCGCGTACACTTTGCTTACATACACCAGTTCTAGAAAATTTTCTCACTGCTGTTTATTCAAGTAGACAGTGGGTTATAGCGCATAGCAAATACTGGACAGTCAGCTTCAAATTAATGGAAGCAATAGCTCTGTGTACGTAAGTGATAGATAGTAAAACCTGCAATTCCTTGCTGAGTTTAGGGAGCACCGAGAGCCGTTCTGGTCTGTGGCAGTTCAGAGTGTGGTGTGTGCATTGCTGGTGGGAGAAGGGAAAGGTGGCTCAATGCCCCCGGACTGGAGATGGGAGTGGGTCGCAAGGCTGAGGGGCAGTGGTGTTGCACTGTGGGTCGTCAGCACTTTTTCCTTCCTGCACCAGGTCCCTTGCCTGCCATTCTCTGCCAGTGTTCGGAGTGTGTCAGTGTTCCTGCGTACATTTTGCTCAGGCTTCCTCTTGCTGTTGTGTGCCTTTGGAAAAGTAACACTTGCTGACCAGTGGAAATTAAGTACCTGTGCTGGTCCAGCATAATGCCTATTGTTGACACTCGTATGCTAGTGGAAAGAATACCTTTGTCTGATTTAGTTTAACTCACCTGGGAAATGAATTAAGCAAAACTCCGAAAAATCTTTTTTATTGTAATAGGAGCACTCCTCTAGGGTATTATTCAAGAATAGCTATAGCATTTTAAATCCACACTTCCCTTTATTCTGAAGTAACCTTCTCATGTAGACATATGCTAAGCATCTCTCCTGAAAGTCCGCAGTGCTTGTGCATCTTTGTAAAAAAATCTCTTCTGGCTGAGCTAGAAATGATGGATTTGATAGAGTTTTTATTTGCTGAAATTGCTTGCTTTCTATCATACAGAATTTCAGAGATACGGATTATAATGAACTTAAAGTTATATGCATATAACTTTTTTAAGTGCTCACAGCCAGTTCTGTGTAGTTATGCGAAGGAAAGTCTTTGATATTACGCAGGATTTTATTGTTCAGTTTGCAGTAAAATACTTCATAGATCTTCAAAAGCAAATGCGGGTCTGGGGACTCCCTGGGTGTAAGGTAGTTTAGCAACACATAGTTGTCAGCCAGATGTCTGGGCTTACAGAGCTGGGCGTCTGGAATTGCCAGATCTTCACCCAGTCTTCTGAGTCTTGAAACTTGTCAGGGTCCTACCAGAGCATCGCTGATATCAAATCATATTTATGAAATGCTTTACTTTCAGTGAACGAGCAAATTCAGGCAAAATAAGCGTCATCTGAATTTTCTTAAGTAGCTGTAATCAGGCCGATAAACAGTACTCTGAAGCAGAGGCTGGCTGGTTTATGGCACTTTTCACTTGGAGGTTTACATGGTTTTGCAAAGGAATAAAGTTTAACTTCCTTCACTTCCCAAACCATACGAAGGAAAGAGGAAGAGTTTGTCTCAGTTTAAACACTATGTGCAGTTGTGACACATCATGAACTGTAAGTCTGAGTAGGAAACGTTAACCAAGGTTTTAATGAAAGATTTTTCTGTGTTTTCCATCGGCTTTCCTGAATAACTCTGTACATAAAATACTGTCTTCTGTGTTACTGTTTTTCCAATTCAAGAGTAACAAAAGAATCCAAGTTGATAAGCAGATATTTAAAGCTGCTGACTTTCAGAGCAAATGCTTTCAGCTTAAGAGCTGTGTGAAGATCGTTAGGTCACGTCCACTGAAAGACCAAGGAGTATTTCCGGAGGTAGGTCTCAGTCCAGCAAACCGTCTAAGTCCATATTTAACTCTGCGCATGCACCTAGTCCCATTTTAAGATGATCATGTGCTCGAATACTTACCCGAATCATTGTTTTAGATGAGTGGCTTTCAACCTGTTTTAACATGTATCATCCCTAAAATTCTTTCTGTTTTCCCTGTCCAACAGATCATTGGTGGTAGGCTTGTTTTCTGTTTCCAGCAGACCCATCTGGAGGTATTCACAGCCATTGGTTCCCAGTTGAAAAGCCCTGTTCATTAAAGAAACTCAAATCCTACTGTCTTGTTTGTGAGAATGATCTACTTCTGGCTTGCTGAACTTTGTCTCCAAACCAGTCCACTTCTCTTCCTACAGCCCTTTCTGCTGCTTTCTAGAAGTAACGTGTTCCTTTTTTTACCAAACTGATGCTAGTTGTAAACATTTTAAGCCAGGTGGTACAGATACCATCAAAAGTTCACCAGGCTCTGGAAGCTAGATGACATTGCTTATAGAATCACAGAATTGTTTAGGTTGGAAAGTACCTTTAAGATCGACTCCAGCCATTAACCTAGCACTGCCAAGTCCACCACTAAACCATGTCCCTAAGTGCCACATCTACACATCTTTTAAATACCTCCAGGGATGGTGACTCGACCACTTCCCTGGGCAGCCTGTTCCAGTGCTTGACAACCCTTTCAGTGAAGAAGTTTTTCCTAATATCCAACCTAAACCAATGGTGCAACTTGAGGCCATTTCCTCTTGTCCTGTCGCTCGTTACTTGGGAGAAGAGACCAACACCCAGCTGGTTACAACCTCCTTTCAGGTAGTTGTAGAGAGCGGTAAGGTCTCCCCTCAGCCTCCTTTTCTCCAGACTGAACAACCCCAGTTCCCTCAGCTGCTCCTCATAAGACGTGTGCTCTAGGCTTTTCACCAGCTTTGTTGCCCTTCTCTGGGCACACTCCAGCACCTCAATGTCTGTCTTGTAGTGAGGGACCCCAAAACTGAATACGGTATTCGAGGCATGGCCTCACTAGTGCCGAGTACAGGGGGACAATCACTTCCCTAAATGTGATGGTGGTACACAAAGCTTTCAATTGTATGAATAGATGTTTACTTAAAAGGCCTTTAAATAGATTCTTCCCCTTGGAGGAAAAGAGATGTGTAACGTTTAATAATAAAAATAGCATTTCTTCCCATAGCCTGAAATGGCATGGAAGGAGGTAATCATGTTTTGTACGGCAAAGCATTTTTCTAAATGGCATGTTTATGCCTTTCTAGTATTATGGCTGCGATTGGCTGCTGGGCCTATTTGCATGTGCTAAATTGCAGTTCTGGGGATCTGTGAAAACAACCCAGCAAAGCCAATCTCAGCTGGGAGCAGGGAAGCTGCTGCTAATTTTGTGATGAGCCACCCACAGGCCCAGCGTGAGTCATTATCATTGTTTTGTTTTCCAGAAGTTGGCACTGAATGCTTCCAGGATCCAAAGTGTGGATTATCTCTGGAATTGTATTTATTCCCTCATAGCTTTGTTTGTTCCAGATAAGAGGAAAGAATAGGAAAAAATCCGTTCTAAAAAACATGAAGTAATTAATTGTTTCCTTATTAGTGTCTTCTTCCTGCTTTAATGTGCATTCACAGCCACTCGTTCACTTGAAAACTCACTTGTGTGTAGCCCGGCAATCGCACTGCTCAGTCCTAATCAGCTCGCTTTGTGCCACTGAGGGGATGGGTGGGCAACAGTCAGTACAGGGAGTTGAAGCGACTTGACTGAAGTCATTGCTTGGCTCTGGCAGAGCTGAGATGGGGGGTTTCTGCTCTCTGTTCTTGTATGTGTCCCGCTAGTTTCTCAGTCTTTTTGTAAAGCCACAGCTGTGCATGGGACCAGCTGGGGCATCCATTTGCTGTAAAGCAGGAGTCTTTCATCTGAGAAATGCACTGACCTTATCCCCAGGGTCATAGACCTGATACCCATTTGCTGAGGTTGCTGGTCCTCCTGGGGATAGGACAAGGGGTTCAGAGAACAAGAAAATCCCCTGCCCTGTGCTGGGACTGTGACAAACATAGTCAATTTGGTCCCAGTTTTTAGCCCTTCTTCCAGGGTGTCTCCTCAAACAGACTTCTTTGGTGTGCCACTGACCGTGCAAGTGTACCTGCAGAGACAGTGGGCAGGCTGCAGAGGAAATGCTGCGTCCTTCAGGGGAAAGGTCCAGGAGTAGGAAATGCATGCACGTGGGCATACAGAGGAGGGAGTCTTAGGTGTTGCTTTTGAAAGGCTGATTTCCCCAGGTATTTTATGTTCTGTGCAAGCAGGATATAATCTTTGTAAATATTTGGTTGGTTGATCAGACAAATATGTATATAAATATTCATGTATGGCTTAGTGTCCTGTGGCTGTGCTAGGGTGTTCCTCTCTAATAACTGGGTTTTACCTTTTATGGATAAGACAAAGAAACTCGGTTCACTTTTTCCTCTGTTTCTGCGTTTGCTGGAGTTTCCGTGATAAATCCTTTACTGTTCTCACCCTTAACCTGAAAAGGCAGTTCTCGGGATATATTTCATGTCTCCTGGCCGCTTGCAGGCTGCTCAGCAAGTGAAATGCACGCTCCCTGCCTCCACCTCACCTGGTAAATGGCTGATACACATCTTACAACATCTTGCTGGAGATCTGTTACTGCCCTGCAGCTCATTCACAGTGCCTCAGCCAAGCAGGTGACGTGAATTTGTTTTTTAGGGTTGGTTTGAGGCTTTTTTTGAGGTTAGGAAAGGTCAATTAGAACAATTAAGTTTCTTCAGATGGTATGTGAAGCACAGTTAAGTGGGAGCATGTCCTTTTCTGAGAAAACACTTTAGTGAATGAATTTCACGCTTGTTTGGCATTCCTGGCACATGGTGGGTCTTACTGGGAGCACTCCTGTGACACCTTCTCTCCTGCCCATCCACAGCCCATGCCCTTTGGGTCAGTACTTCTCTGTCTAACACTCTGGCTGGCAAGGCAAGCTTTCCCCTCAGCGAGGGATGCTCCCGCCTCCCAGAGATGGTCAGGAAACACGGTTTCTATATGATAGTCTGCTAAATATAAAAACATTCAAAACAGAGGCTTTTCGTAGTTAGTAATGGAAAAAAAAAAAACAACCCAAACTGGAAGAAAGATCAAGACAGGCACGCTGCTTTGCGGAATAGCCAAGGGTGCCTCTTGGGGACTGTGCTAGGGGCTGTCCCGGCACAAGGTGACATGTACATTGTGCATCCCCCTTGCTCAGCCTGGAGGGGTCACTTCTCTTTCTCACCTGTGCCCCTGCTCACTTGGGTGAGCTCCAAACTCAGTGCAGTTCTCAAACTCACTAGCCTTTCCCTGTGCTCTGTTGCTCCGGGGCTGTAGAAGGGGAAGACAGCACAGTACCGGGGAAGAGAGAAAAGCATCGCGTCTCTATTATTTATGTGAATGTTCATTTGGCTGGTAAAACACTGCTGGGATTAAACGTTAGAGAGGAAAAATGTGCTTGCTACTCAGTGAGCACATGTTGTCCCACTAACTGCCAAGGGACAGTCTTCTGCTTCAGCACTTTTATAATCTCTCTTTAAGCCTTGAGACTAGGAACCAGTGTGTCTTACTCCCTATTTCAGCTTCACTTTATCCGCAGCACTGTTGTGTTACAGAGCCAGATCTTCACTGGGTTTAATATAGACTGGAGAGGATTATTTGGCAAAAAAGAAGCCTCTCTGAAAAAAGTCACCCAAAAAAAAGACAAAGCAAGGCAGCATCAATTAACAGAAAAATATGAGAGCAACTAATCTGGGACAGGATAAAGTGTCCATCTAGCTCAGTAGTCTTTCTTCGTCCACATTAAACAGATAGAAAAAAGTAAGAAAACAGCAATATGATGTGTCCCCCAAACGCTCTCCCAGCTGCTAGCTATTTTCAGCTCAGAAAATTTTCTGAGTCAGACATGGTTCAATGTACTTAGAAATTCTCAGTGGATTTCTCTTCCATGCACTTGACCAGAATCCCCTTGAGTTCACGTACATTTTTAGCATCGTAGTGTCCTGTGGAAAGGATTTCCCCAGACCTGTTGCATGAAGAAGCCCCTCCTTTCCTTTGTTTTGAACTTGGTTCCTGCTAGATTGGGTTGATGCTTTCCCGACACCTAGTACTGAACGAGCTGGTGAATAACAGATCCTGTCCTCCTCTCATGCTACTTGTGATTCCATGGACCTCAAGCATACCCCTGCTAAGCTGTCTCTCATACAGTCTGAAGAGTCTTTGATTTCTTTGTTGCCTTTCTCTAAACCATTCCCAGTTCTAGTAAGTGCTTGTTGCAATGAGAGGAGCACAACAGCACGCACAAACTACAGCTTGAACATTGCAGGGGTAAATGGGAAAAATGAATTAAAACCTCCTCTTACGCTTCTCTCTAAATTTTTTTTGCCCTTAAATGATTTTCTGATTTTTGTGCACGGAAGAGAAGTACTCCTGGATTTACTGGTGCCTCGGGTTTGCTGTTCCTGTTTTTCCCCATGACTTCTCCCCTCTCTGTGGCTGGCAGCTGCATGCCCAGCTCTCCAACAGAGGCTGAAATAGAACTGAAGGGGAAAGTGGTAATCACATCCAGATTATGGGATGCCAAACAGCCCATCTCTGAATTACAGTTCCATCAAAAAGCTCAGGTAGACATCTCACACAAACCAGTTTGCCATGGAGGAGAACTGAATCCTAGATAAATCCAAGTCCCCACGATTGCCTAAGTTCAGTGTGTCCTCCAGAACGAGAAGTCTCTTTTTCAAGAGCAGGAGGACCTGAGCCAGACTGGCCTTCATGGCATGCCACCTGCAGTGGCACTCCCCATCCTCACCTGGCAGTGCCTGCTGACAGAAGCAGCTCTTCCATTCGTTTCCTGGGGCCATAGGCAGGCATCTCACTCCGTCATTCCTTCTCTTGCCTCAAGCATCAAAAAAAATAAGGCAAGGTATGTATTTGCTTTGCTTTCATTTACAACGGACCGGATGAGACCCTGCTCCCATCCCCAGGGCCTCACAAACAGTGGAGTCAGTTCAGCTGGAGCGATGGTAATTGTCGTGTGGGGCGCAGAAAGGAGACCAGGCTGGTGAATAGGCTGTTATGGCCAAACGATGAGTGCCTGTAGCTGTCAGCCCCTACAAGCCTGTGATTAAACTGGTATCTCAAGCTGTGTGTGGACACAGCCTCAGTCAGCCGTTCACCCGCATCCGGAGATGAGGGTGGCTGTGCCGAAAGCTCTGTGTGTGACGAAGCGTGGGAGATCACCTTGAGACACGGTTTCATCTTTTGGGTGCTTCCAACTCCGTTCTGCCTGACGAGCTGTGGTGGCGGTCAGCTGCCCGTGGAGCAGAGTGGGGGAGCAGGTTCCGTGCTGAGGCGAGATGGTGGGGCGAGGGGCGAGATGCTCCCCTCCTGTGCAGATCTCTGCAGCTGATCTGGGCTTGCCCCGCAGGCAGAGGAGAGGAACCAGTATATCTGGGGTACAACTGAGCTCCTCCTTTGTAGTATGCATCTCCTGCATGGTGTGATGAGCTGCAGCTTAAACCCCATTGATTGTATTGACAAGATCTCCACCGACTGTAGGGGAAGCCAGGGATAGTTGCTCAGTGTGACATTTAGGCCGTGGGTGTCTGCACGTAACTCCACCCTGGGTGCCACCACACCTCCTTCTGCCTTGTTGCCCTATCTGTACAATGGAGGCCATACTGCCTTCTTTGCAAGGTAGCTGTGGGACTAACCCAGGACCTGTATGGACCACTGAAGAACTGTAAGTTTCAAAGTAGTTTAATATTACTCTGTCTGGACACTGGAACTGGGGGAATGGGTTAGGATTTTCAGTATTTAGCAGAAGATGCGCCATGAGAATTTGAGAGTACAGTTGAGATTCCTTATATGTGCTTTAAGAGGCATTTGAGACTCCCAGCCGTTCAGTAAGTTCCCATTAAAAGCCCATGCGTTATAAATTTCTCCCATAAAAGTATTTAAGGTTCAGTAGGAGTGCAGCTTGCCAGGGAGAATATGTTGGCTGCCTGTTAAAAGAAACAGGTGGAGGCAACTGCTTTCTAAGGGTTAAGTGTGACCTGTAAGCCAAGGCCTGCAGGGTTAGCAAGTGGCCAGCCAGCAGCTGGGATAGCGCAATGATGGACGTGTGGATGACAAATGCCCTGTCCTTCCATCCCTCCAAAGAGAGCCTTGCTTAGTGAAGGTTTCTAACACTGAATCAGCAACAACACTGATTTTAAAGTGCTTGGAGTTACAGCTTCTGCACACTAAATGTTAATGGAAATGTCTCAGGAGGTAGACTTCAGAGAAAACAGTTTTCTCTGTTGTTTGAGGCTTGCTTATCCTCTGTATCACCTGCAGCAGCGTGCTAACGCACGGGCAAAGTGGGCTGTGACCTCAATCAGCTAGTTAATTTTAAGCCCGTGCTTAAGTGATTTGCTAAAACTGTGCTTATTCAGAGAGGGAAAACAGACTGTTTTTTCATTCTCAAGCTAGGTGAATTATAACATGTAAGTGATTTTAATGATGAAAGGGTAAATTGTGCTTTGAAACAATTATTTAAGTTTCCATAAAGAATATTAGCAGCAGTCAGGATGTCAGATGGTAGATAATCATGTTTATACTTCGATAATAGCCCCTTCAAAGTTACTTGAAACACTCTATTGTACATGTACATTTTAATCTCTGTAGTTTTAAGATGAGAGGAGCTCGTTAAACCAAAGTCTTTTTATGGCTTGTGTCAATAGAAAGTGTTCTTTTAAATGTTCGGAAGGAATTGGTTACAGAAGCACGGGAAAGATAGGGAAGAGGTTGTTTTCCTTTCATGTTCAGTATATTCTTCGTCCTTTTGCTTTTTGATGACTAAACTGTTCTATATTTGCAATTGAAAACTGTTGATTGGAAACTCTTGCGAGAGTAACACAAGTGGGGCTTGATTTTGAAAAATGCATTCACGATTGTTTGCCTAATTTGTGTGTGCAATTACCGTGATTGCCACTGGAAATGGCCATCTGAGAACAGACTTTCAGAGATTTCTCTCTTCTTCTGATCTGTTTTCTCTCTCTTCTTCTTAAGGTGCCAGCTTCTATGATGTCTAAACATTAACCATGGAGGTTTAATTTGGTAATATGTTTATTGATCTCCTTTCATCTCTTACCTCTCCACTTTCAGATGTTTGTTAAAAGGCTGAGGATGATTATTCCCTTCTGCTTCCTTCTCAAGTCCACTTGACGCAACGTAAGAGAGGTTCTTCCATCTAAGTGGTTGATCTTGCAGTTTAGGGAGTCAGATCCCGCTGGAGTCTCTGTAGCTTCTTAAATGGCCGTAGTGATATTTAAGCAGTTTCCAGGCACGCACAAAGGATTATGGCTCTTATCTGTTAAGTCTCTTACTCCCTCCTGAGGAGACCTGTGCATGCAGGAGACGTTTATTGGTGACAACGTGGGATTTTTTTGTTTTGTTTTAAATATGTGATGAATTAAAAAGGTAAGATAGATGAGTCTCTAGACTACTGTCTTCAGGGAGGCTGAGAAACATGGTTCAGGTTAGGGATTTGCAGGGCACATTCAATCTTTGAGCTGACTCTAGAGTTTGTTCTTGTAGGAGCAGGGTACGGGGGCTGCAGTTTCTCAGTGGCTTCGCTGCCGTGTAAGAGAGGGGGACAAGCCTGTGCTCCCATCATGTGCAGGCACGTACCCTTGGTGCTGATGCTAGTGCTGGTGGGTAAGCCAGAGCAGGAAACTAACCTTTTTTTTTTTTTTAATTCTTTTTGGTAAGGTTAATTTTCAATCAAATCATATTTACCTGAGTCGTCATGTGGCCACACAAGCGCTGCTGCCATCGGGAGGGAAGCAGCAGGAAAGGTGTAGTGGGAGGCAGGGAGAGGAATGGGTGGAATTGCCCCTGTTAGCAGCTACCCACGCTGATCTGGGTTTGAAGCAACGGGGTACTGCCCCCCTCCTGGTGACATTTGCGTCGTGTTCATTGCTCCTGAAATTTTCTCCATCCCGAGGTACAACTGAGTCAAATTGAAAGATTAGGTGCCCCTCCCGTTTTGGGACGTGACTCAGACCTATAGTTGCAGAGGTGGGAGAGCTGTGGCAGTGCTGCAGGAGACAAATATTCCATGGATCTTTAATCACGGGATGGAGAGCACGCTGGCTGATTGCTTATTGGCTGTGGTCTTTCATTAAGAGTAAACTCAATTTTCCCAGTATCGACAGCTGCCTGATGGAGGGGCCGTGCTATGTGGCAGGCACGGAACTGCCAAAAGCAAACGCCCAGATACAGCCGTATGTCAAGAATGATACCAGCAGTGTATTTCCTTCTTTTCTTCCGTGCTCTCTCTCCTTGTTGAGAAGAAACAGCTTCTAGGGATGAGATGTTAAATATGCCAGTCGTGGCCTGTCTGCTAGCTAGGAAATGCTGGGACGTTAACGTACTTTAAGTGGGGAAGCTGGTTCTTGTTTGCCCTTGCTCATTCCTGGCCTGGGTTGGGACTGATTTAATTATAGAAATGTAGTACCATTGCCAAAAAGTCCCCCAAGCCAAACAAAACCTTTGTTTTCTTCCTGCCCAGTCCTTCTGATCCTTCCCAAAGCACAGACATTTATTGTGGTGTGAGGAAGAACTTCGGAAAGGAACAAGCAGAGCATGGTTTGCTAGGGAGCATCAGTTTCTGCTGGCCCCTGCACTGCTCTTCCTCCTGCTCTGTCCAACCAAGGGCCCTCTCCATCAGCACAGCTCACTCCAGCATCTTCCCTCCTCGTACTGAGAGCTGCTCCAGTCCCTTCCAAACATATAATTATGGACATGAAAAAATAAACTTGCTCTTATTCAGCACCTGATAAAATGGTGACTCAGGCATTTTCATTTTGCATTGGAAATGCCAGTTCTCGCGTATTCAGAGTGCTCTCCAGCATGCCGTCTGAATCTTAAATGGAGCTGTGTCTGCCCACTGGGAAGGCAAAATGGTTACAAATGCAAAAGGCCATGTGGAGGCTTTCATAAGTAACTTCATTTGGCCACGTGATGAAACAAACCAAGGTGACTTACCTGTCTCTGCAGTTACGTTTGAGATATAGTTATCTCAGCAAGACCCTGACCTGCTCCTAGCAGTGGGCTGTGGAGATTTTATCTTCATACATTTTTCCATTCCTGATAGTCAGGATAAACATCCTGCCCTTGATATCAGACAGCCTGCAGTGGGTTTTGCCAGGCAGACCCCTGCTAAGGGGATCTGTGTTCTGCCAGCTATGCAGGAGAGCAAGGCAACTTGGGGTGTGCAGGGCAACACAGCGAAAGCTGGTACCTCACAGCCCCTTGCGGTACCCACTAGACGGCACTTGTGCAGTACTCTTGTCCTGGCAGGAGGGAGCGCAGCCTGAGCCATGGGAGGTCTGAAGAGCATCTACGCTCCTGGGTGATCTTCTGGGCAGTGAGACTCCTACCACTGCCATGTCATGCTGCAAAGAAAGATGCCACATAAAGCACAAGAGCAGGAAGGAGAAGTCTTGGAGAAGGCAATTCCTCGCTTGTCCCCGCAGCAATTCCTGGCTTGTCCAGGCAGACAGCTTCATCCAGAATTCTGGAGGATTTACTTAAGCCAAGCCTGCACACAACCTGTGGGGCTTCATATAGGACTGCCCACGTGCAGCTGCGTGACCTTTTGTTGCACTGGCAATCAGGTTAAACACACAGGAATGAATGAGAGGATTGAACCCAGCCAGTCTGGCAACTAGGAGCTCTCTGGCTGCTGGGGCTGCAGGTTCGGCCCGGCGTTTGAGACTCGTAGTGGAGCAAAGACACCTGATCAGGTTTAGGATGGCCCTTGTGAACAGGGTGATGACACCCTGTTCCTAAAATAAAGATGTCTCTGTGCTGTGTCAGGAGATGCTGGTATACAGGCTGGAAGCAAGGTACTTGCTGAAAGGCATAAATCTTTCTAACCAGCTTCAGTTGAGTTATTTTTAAGCTCAGGGCAGGCAGTGCTATGAATCCCATCCCATTAGGGTTGGAGGACTGTCAGCCGGCAAGATGGTTTCTCTGGAGCATGAGTCCCCTCTTCCTCCTGCCCACATGCCCTGCGCCGTGCAGAGAAAGTCCCTGGGCTGTGACAAGACTGAAGGGACAACAGGGGCAGCAGCTGAAGCAGCCGTGCCCTGTCTCTGCCAGGCTTTGTGAGGGGGGGCTTGAAAGTCCTCGTGGTAAGCTGGGTAGGTACAGCATGTTGTTTGATTTTGTTTTAGAATTAATTCATTAAATGGTATTTTATTGAATGCCTCTAAAGCAGCCAGAGTTGTAGGATAAATTTTTATATAGAACAGGTGCTGGGTTAAGAAAAGATGCAACAGATGTACAAATACATGTTTTTGCCCTTGCTTCTACCTGAAGGACCCTGAGGACTTGGCTCGATGATCTTTAGGGGTCCCTTCCAACTCAAAATATTCTATGATTCTATGACTTTGCTGGAATCAATTATTTCTTATACCCTGGACACGAGGCTTTTTTATGTTTTCATATAATTCAGGAAACAAATGCATCCATGAGGCAAAAACCAAGTCCATTCCTGCTTCTCCTCCATCTTGTGCCCAACCTGTGCCCAAACGCAGCATCTCCTGGCAGCTTTTCACAGGAATATACTGAACTGAACCCAAATTGGTGGCTAGTCCCTCTTTCTCCAAGCATTTACACTTGCATGAAATGCTGGTGTAGTTGAGTAAACAGGACCCCTCATGGGAAGGACTGTAACATCTCTGAACACGAGCCAAAATCCTTTAATCATAAAGAGATAATCCACTAAGTAATTTGAGCCCAGCAGTCTGCAGGGCATGGGGGATGCTTTCTGGCTTTGCTCCCAAAGATTTAGAAGGTTCTCTAGAAATTGCTAGCCTAGTGAAGGGAACAGAGGGAGAGCCAGTAGAAGACATCTTTTGGATTTGGGGTTTTGTTTTTTCCCATGATAACAGAAGTTGTTATGTAAAACAAATAAAAAAAATCTTGCTTTGTTTTTTTTTTTTTTTTAGTCTGTTGGGGAAAAGTTGACATTTCTTGTAGCGAGAAGGATCTTTACATGAGATATTGCCTACATCTAATTCTCCTCTGACAAAATGTGGGTGCATTTTTACTGATGAAAAAGTTGTTCCCAAAATGTTCAAGGACGTGGAAGCAGTGCTGCTTTACAAATCGTACTGTGTCATGAAATGGCAGGTGAGCATGTATGTATTTGCGCGTGTGTTCCCACTGCCTGCAGTGCCTGGGGTGAGCTCTCACCAGCTGTGTCGTAAGCCCAGTAGCATTAGCAGAAATGCCTCCCCACCTCAGGCAGAGGTGGGTATGGTTTGGAAGGGCAGGAGCCCAGAGTATCTGTCGTGTGGTCCAGTCCAGGTTGATGGCACGCGGGTGATCCGTCGCTGTGGCTCATGTGACACGGAGCTGCAATAACTCTGTTGCTTTGCCTCTGGCGATCACAGAGTTTCGTCCTTGTTTCTGGGAAGTCGGATGGGGCTCACAGTGCGTGATCCAGGAGCAGGTGGGAAGTCCCTGGTCCTTCTAGAGACATCTCGGGTTGTCATGTGGACCTGTCCTACACAGCAGTTCAAAGGAGGCTCCTGCTTTTGGAGGGCCTAGAAGGAAATTTCCAGGCAGCCTTGCAGGAAAACTACATTGCAGCAGGACAGCTGTGTCCTTTGAATGGCGTACAGGGTGGGGGAGAAGGCTGTCGCGGGCCCAGCGGCAGGATGTTTGTCAGACCTACAGTTCTTTGCAGCTCTCTGGAGTCCCTTAAACTGCTGACAAGAGGCTGATAATGGGAGAAAGGATAGAGACTTGGGATGGTGCTGCGGTGGGGCAGGGCCTCCCTTGACCCTGGGCATTGCTGCAGTCCCGTTAGGAGAGCGGGGCGCGCGTGTCAGCAGGGACCTCAGGGCTACCTGGGAATAATCGCGCCTCTTGGTTACAAGAAGGTCCTTGCTGTTCCTCTCTGTCAGAGGAGCGGAGGCAGTTGTGGTGGTCGTACCTCTCTCTGTTGAAGGCTTTTGTGTTACGCTGCTTTGGGTCACCTTCGGTCAGCAGCGACAGCCTC
The DNA here is from genome assembly GCA_034782735.1 of Sagittarius serpentarius. Taxonomy (NCBI): domain Eukaryota; kingdom Metazoa; phylum Chordata; class Aves; order Accipitriformes; family Sagittariidae; genus Sagittarius; species Sagittarius serpentarius. The sequence continues at coordinate 29,049,677 of JAVKLA010000084.1, forward strand.
CTTGGAGGCTCTGTCCCTGAGACCTAACCAGCGCCTCATGGTGCAGAGCTGGGACCTCCAGCCTAGGACTCTGTGTCACCTCTGTCCCCTCCTTGGGTGAGTTGCCTTTGTGAGCAACCTCTCACGATGATGCTGTCTCCTGGAGCGTCCATTAGCAATCACTGGAGCCGTTCCTCTCCCCGTCGTTCTTGTAGTAGTAGTCCTTTTTTTTTTTTCTCTTTAGGATGTTTGCACTGAATTTGGGGAAGTGCAGAGCAGAGATTTGCATAATTTGCTTTAATCTAGCTAGGTCCAGCAGCAATAGCAGTGTTGATGTGTTCATCGCATAAGCACATACCCAGAGCAGCCAGTGTGCTGGTATAAGTTACGCTGCAGCTCAAGCATTTTTTTTTTCCTACTGTTTTTATTATCCAAGATAAATAGGTTATCGTTAGATGTGCCTACCAATATCTCAAATACACCTTTGGTTCAGTTCAGTAACACTCTACCTCTGACCCATCCTCCATGGGACTTTCCAGTTAAACTTGTATCCCATAAGAAGCACCAGGATTATTCTTGTCTTGGACCATAGTATTCTTCCTGTTAATGTGATCATCCCCAGAACAGAAAAATTTTAAGCAACCAGCTATTTTCAGCCGAGTCTCTGATGTGCCCAGCTTCTACCACTTGAAGGGAATGTCAGATACTTTCACTTCTTTGACAGAAAAGCGTGGCCAAATTATTTTCTAAAAAATATTCTTAATTTTGTGGCTACTGTTTCTTCTGTACTGGATTTCAATTTCTACTTATTCTTGGAACTAGCAAGAGATACATATACAAATCTGCTAGATAGTTTTTCAAACTATAACCTAGTTTAGATGCATGTATGTGCCTTTTTTTTTAATGATAACCCTCAGCAAGCTTGAAAATTAGTGATACAGACTGACAGCTATTCCTGGAGGTATCCATAGCCTTAAAATATCAGCCCATGTTTGCGTCCTTTATTTACTTGGGGTTTTTTGTCTGTACAGCAATATTCATAGAGCGAAGCAAAATAAGGAGCTGAAAAGAGCATTTTTATGTAATTTGTGATGCCTGTTAAAGTGCTTTGCATGGTTATCTGAATGAATCAGTTGTGCAAAATTCTGTGTTCTTTCTGCTTTTTCTGACACTGTGCAAATAACTGCATAATCGGTGTAGGGAACCAAAGTAAGCACAATATGGGGAGCAGAGATGCAGATGGGGAATATCTGCTGTGAATTCCTGTGATGGCCAGGAAAAAGGAGCCCATCAAGCTGGTTTTGAAGAATGTCCTGTCATAGCCGGACTGAACTTGAATGTGTCCTGGTACATTTCCATAACGAAGCAAAAAATCCCGCAGCAAGGCAGGCTGATCGAACCCTGCCGACGGCTCGCTCAGCCCGTGCAGGAGCAGCCTCCGCATCTCCCGTCTGCAAACTGGGTCTGATCAGGGTGCGGGCAGCCGCGGCTTTAAAATGTTCCTTGCCATATGTTACAGTGCTACTTGTGTTCGCCAGCCTAACTTGCAGCTGTTCGTGACACAAACAAAATCCGAGTCCAAAATATGCGTGCCGGGCAGAACATGGGATCCTCTTCTGCCTGCTCTCCAAAACGCTCGTCGCGCTTTTTGCCTCTGTAGTTTTCAGGTTTTCACCACCAGTGTCCTGTTTTCTAAAGGCTAGAAAGAATTGCTGGCTGTGCTGTGGCTGCCAGCACCACGCAGGCCTGCTGTGGGCACTAAGGCTAACGTTGCCCACACCGTTAGCCAGCCGGCACGCAGCCGTGGAAGCAGGGAAGGGCTGAGGCTTCGCAGTGCACAGCTGCCTTCTGCGAACATATGCTTAATTAAGAGGCAAACTCACTGCCTGCTCTGCAGCATGGGTATCTAGGCTTCTTTCGGACAGGTATTTGCTTTGCCGGGCGCTGATGCTTTTTAAGGGGTCTGAAAGCGCTGGTGGTTGTGTTTGTGCAGCTGCGCTTCAAACCCCAAGCGTCAGGTGCTGTTAGCACGCAGAGCTGCCAGCTTCATTAAGGTAATTGCTCCCACGGCCTTTCCTTCCTTCTCCTGGTTTAATGAGGAGCCAGAGCATCCCCCTGATGCCTCCCTGCGGCTGCTGGGCCCCGTGGCTTCAGGGAGCTGCAGGCGGGTGGGAGCTGGAGCCGGCAGACCCCTACAGCTGCTGGGGCTGGGGAGGGTGCTGCTGCCATCACCTACAAAGCCCAACACTGGGAAGGGGAGGGTGAGCTCCTAAGAGCACATTTTGCTGCTTAAACAAGTATCTTGGCTTCTAAAGATGCAAAGAAATTTGTCGCTCCCTTTTGAACACTCACCCCTATTAGAAAGCTGTGCAGGTTTGGAACCCCTCGTCAGCCCTTCCCTAAGCCTCGGTCTCTCAATCAGTGGCCAAATCCCCGGCGGAGCTGGCAGCTGCGGCAGCCCCGGCAGGGATAAACGGGCCATGCACTCTGCAGCGCATTGGTGGCACAGCGGCAGGGACAGCTTAACCCTCTTTTGCAGAACGGGTGCAGCAATGGCAGCTGGCGGGCAGCTGAGAGCCCCCTCTCCCTGGGGGGGACGGCCTGAAAATGGGCACGTGGCTTGGGGAGCTCCAAACACCCATGCTCAAACAGAAGTTGCTTAACCTATCTGCCAAGCCCGGCGTGTTTTCTTTCCCTGCGCTGTTCTCTCTGCACCCGTCATAGGAATGCCTTTTCTACAGGGAAATGCATTTTCTGTGCCCGGTTTGTGATGCCTGTGACATCTTCAGCGAAGATAAACATTTCTTCTGCAGCATTTTCAGGTTCCTGGGTCCCAAGAGGAGATAATGAATGGGGATTTCAACCTGCAGCCCCAGGATCTCTCACTAGGGGGTTCAGGGAACACCTGCAGAAATGCACATCTGTGCCCCGATCACGGAGCCATGTTCTTCTGCCCAGCAGTTTTCCAGCCTTTTCATTCATTAAAGACGATCCAGGATGAGGACAATTAATTATTCACTACGAGTCGTTCTGAATTTTCACAGGCTGCAAGAAGGTGCCTGTGGGGACCACAGGAAAACAAGCATGGCAGTGAGACACGGGCTTGCTCCGTGCTGGCACACTGGGTCAGAGCCCCCCGAGAGCCTGCCAGACCAGCAGCTCCTGCCAGGCCAGTACCCCATTCCCCAAGGGGCAGACAGGCACTGGGGGGGCTGAAGCACCACGCCAGCCTGTCGTGAGCTCGCAGGGTCAATGACAGCAGAGAGTGAAACCTCCAGGGACCCCAGGAGCCTGCTTGGGTGGCTGTGCTGTGTTGCAAAAAGCAAAGCTGTCCCAGACCCACGTTATTCCAGCTGTGCAGACACACAGAGAAACCAGGGGCTTATTGCACTGCAGGACACATTTTTCCCTGCTATGAGACAGAAACTACCAGCCCAGGTGCTGTCAGATGAGAGGAGGAAAGGGAAGCCCACAGCCACCTTGTATTAAAGGATGTGATAAAGATACCGCTGTGGTTCATGCCTGAATGAGTCTTAGGCCGGCTGCTGAGAGTGATACCAGCCCACGAGGCTACGCTGAGCTGCAGGCTGCGTGCCGGGGTGGTCGCCGGCACCCCAGCGAGCGCGCAGTAACTCGCGGCACGGTGTCTGCCTGCGCCAGACTCAACAGCGCGGAAATGTGAGCGGGGCTTGGCTTGCTCCTGGCAGCCCCTCTGTAAGGCCGGGGGAGTCCCCAGATTTCAGTGTAACTAGGGGAGGCGTTTGCGCCTCCTGCGCTTTTGGTGGGGCATCACGTGCCTGAGCCAGGGTCCTGCTCAAGCAAAAGCAGCCGCACTTACTGCTCTTCACATTCGTGTAACAGCCGTTGGCTGGGAAGTCTTTGTAATTAGCACCAAGAAAACAGGAATAATCTTATAAAATGAAACTGTCTCCTAGAAACCCTAATTATTTCCCTAAGCATAAAGCTAATGAGGTAGAGCACTAGCTGTGTTCTTTTGGGGTCATTTTATTCCAAATGCGGTTAATCTTGTACCTGTGCTGTGCCCCGGGCTGTGCTGCAGATTCACAGGAGGCTGTTTTGGCTGTTCTTACACCTTGTTCAAAACAAAATCTACTGGAAAAATTGCTAAGATGAGAGCTCAGTGTTGGCCCACTGAGACTTTGCAGCATCCTGTGAGTACTTATTATTTGCTGTGATCAATGACGCTGCAAAGGCTGTGTCCCAGGGTAGGAAATGCCTAATTGTACAAACAGGCTATACTGGGAAGCAAAACAGTGCCCAGGAGAGAAAGCAGTGGTGCGTTAGAAATAATGGGCTCGATCAGTGTGATTTTGTTGGGCAAGGTAACCTCAAAGATTTATTTAAATAGGCCGGAGATGCGAGTGACTGCTACACTCTCACTTTGTAATGCATTTGCCAGTCAGAGAGCAGCTAGCAGTAAAGCCACTGCTTTTTACAGCATAACTTACATTTAAACCATGGCTCTGCAGTCCTTGTTCCGTGGTGAGCTAAAGCAATACTCAACACATTTTTCTGTGTAGGAGAACTGGGTATTCAGACAGGAATAGCTGCATTTGTGGCTTTTTTCTGTTCATTTTCTGCAAATTTTGAAGATTTCTTGAAGAGCAAATATTGAATACATCTGTTTCCTGAGAAAAAAACTTGGAAGATTTGCCCTTGTGATCTATTCTCAGTTCTGACTGCGGAGTCAGGATGTGGGACCAAGAGGACCGTGGAAATTTCCTGTTCCCAGTCAAGCAACTAGCCAGTACAGCACAAACCCATTTTATTCCGTTAAAATGGAATGTAGTGCTTGACATTAATGCTGCATTGGAAAGCTGTGTGCAGCCTCTTTCCTACGTTAATTTCCTATTTTACAGGACAAATTACAAATGTTGGGCTTGCATGACTGGCAGAGCAGGAACTGCTCAAGGCAACATAAACAAATAGCTATGAATAACAGAGCGAGCGGGGACTTTCACAACTTGCTTGCAGACAAATGAACAAGCGAAGGCCAAGCTAGTTAGCTAATGTTTTTCTCTGTAATCTGGGCACCTGCATTACCCTGCAGGTTGTAATATCCAGAGGTGGTGTGGTAGTACATCTGTGTGAGTGGTGTCCCTTATTGCTCGGCAGTATACCCAGAGGCACTCACTAGATTTTGCTGGATGTATATTCAGACAGCTAAAGTGCAGAATCCAAGCTTCCCGGCTCTCACCATTTGTGTAGGATGACGGTGCTAAAATGGATGGTAAAGGGGCAAAAGCTGCCTCCCTTCTTGTAAATTTTGTGTATCAAACAACCGCAGGTCCAGATTTGGGCAGCTGCCTTCTGCTTCTGAGTGAGTCCTGGCCTGCAGCGACCAGGACCAGGCACGAGGGAAGGAGTGTGTAAGAAACTGTTGTGTACCCCTTATGGGGTAGAAAAAAGCACTGAAACCCATATGGTCTCTCTGCTTAGCTGTAAAACAAGGCCAAGGTGTTTAATGATTCCTGCTCCAAGGCTCTAGTCAGCTTCTGACTTGGCTGCCTATGGCTTGCTCGAAAATCTCCCATCTCCTCTGCTGTGCTGTCCCCTGGCTGGTCTGCACTGTGAAATGGGTGATTTGTTCCACCCTGTTGCTGGTTCCTTTTTGAGCGGGGAGTAAAGGTGACCTTGGTTCGCACTCAGTTTTCTGGAGTCTGTAAAGCAGAGCAAGATCTGTGGAGGTGAGTAGGCATTTCCAGTGTTAGTTATAGACCTTTGCAAGCAATTCTAGCTTGGAATTTGCGCTCAGATTTGCTAGGTACAGTGCGCGAGGGCTGTGTGCTGCGAAGGGGAGAGGCAGTTTAACTTAGGGCTGGGAGAAAAACAGATCTGGGGTTTCGTGCGGTGCCAAAAAGTTTGGAGGGGAAGAATGAGATTTGAAACACTTAGTCCAAAACTCTGACAGAAGGAAACACACCCTGTTTCTAACTTGTTAAAAATACTTAGAATAAAGCACCCTGAATAAAAGAATAGGCACGCGTTTGACGTGCAGAGAAAAACATTTTCCTTCCTTTCGGTTCTTTCAAGGTTTTTTTTAAGTAGCACTGTAAAACGGCACAAATTCACCGAATATGCTGGTCAAACCACATGCAGACATCTGTTTTTAAACGTGGAGGTGATGAGAACAGGTCATTTCGTTGACCTGTCACCTGCAGCTTCTGTCACAGAGCTGCCAAGAGCGCAAAGGCTCAAGAGCCGCTTGCTCGATTGAAGGGAAGAGCCGGGCTAAGAACGACGCAAAGCTGGAACACCTGAACGGGAGCCAGCGGTGGCCCCGGGCAGGCAGAAGAGCCGCGGTACCGCTGGAGAAACTCTTGCCTTAGAACGCGGCCTCGGGTAGACGGGTCCATCCGGGCACGGCCTCCCGTGGGTCGCGGAGGGGTTGCCGGCCGGCTGCGGAGCGGTGCCGTGGGTGAGCGTGAGTGCGTGTGTCCCTGTGAGCACCAGGTGGCGGTGCTGGCGCAGGCAGAGCCGCGGCGGCGGCGGCGGCGGCGGCGGCCGGTGCCCCCGCACGCCGGCGGGGCGCTGGGGCGCGGGAGACGGTCCC
>JAVKLA010000084.1:29058109-29072806 GCA_034782735.1 Sagittarius serpentarius
GCCCCCCCCCCCATGCTTGGTAGCTTTTTTATATACTGTTTATATATGGTGTTTGATAATTGGTGCTTTTTTTTTTTCTTTTTTTTGCAAGCACTTGCAGACGTTAAAAATGATGGAACCGAAGAAAGGATGGGAGAGGGATGCTTCCAAAAGGGCATAGTTTAAGACAAAAATCATCAGCGGTGTCCTTCCCATGTAAATTCAGGGGTGTGTGCGCTTGTCTGGACTGATGTAAATAGGTTGTGATTTTTAACCTCATTTTCTTAAATCCATGTGGGGTTGAATGTGGAGCCTCAGCGTCTCTTACGGCATAAAGAGCGCACACTGCTGTGTAGGGTACAGGACTGGTCTGCTGCCAGAGACAGGGTAGCAGGCTTTTTGTGTCTCTTGGTGCAGTCGAGGTACGTAGTACGTGGTCAGCCCCAGGGGGACAGCGTTGTAGCTTGGTGAAAAGAAACTCAAACTTGTTTTTTCCTCATTTCCTTGGTGATTCTTGTATTTTTGCTCAGTTTCAGGAGCAGTGCTGGTGTGGTTGGTTCACCTTGCACGGCAGGCTCTCTCCCTTTCCGGCTCCCATATCTGGCTGCTGTGCCTCTCTGTTGCATGTCAGTCTGCGGAGCCTTATGCCCTGGGACTGTCCACCTTCATTATAGAAGGGATTAATTGCGCCCCTTCCAATCTCAGCTGTAAATACCTGATTCGGACAATTCCGTATAGAAAAAGAAAAAAATAGGCTTGCTCTAACCCACAGACCACTGGAAACAAAATTGGGAAAGCTTTGGCTTAAATGTAGGGGTGACCAGGATGCCCCAAACAAAAACCAATGTTGGATTTATGAGATCAAATGAGGGAAAATGAGATCTTCTCCCAGTTTTAGAAAAAAATATATAAAATCATAACCTGGGGAGCTGTACTTTGTTCCAAGTCATTACCTAATTGCACTTCAGATTTTTCCATGAGAGACAGATTCCAAGATATTTTGCAATTCCCCCCCCCCAGAAGACACAGGGAAGTTTAAAAAGTTTTGGGTTTTCCACAAAATTAACCTTTTAAGGGTTAAATGATGTGGAAAAGAAACAAAATTAATTTCAAGCAAAACAAAATAGTTCTGTGAATCCAATATTGTTTTCCAGTTTTTTTAGTTCATTGTAGGAAAAAAAGACAAGTCAGTGCAACGCTATGTATTTTTCTTATTTTTCACTCTCCTCACATGCACGAAAAAAAACCCTGAAAAAAAATCTGAAATTGCATATGCTGAGAGCTTTAATCCTACGACCCTGTGGGACGCAGTTACTCTCGTCATGCTGCCGCAGTGGAATTCCTCAGTTGTTTATTCAGGATGGAAAAGGATCTTTCCGAGTGGGAAACATCTCTGTGAAGCTGTGGTGCTTCCCAGGAGCTGGATGGAGGCTGCAGGACCGGCCCCCGTTCAGCATGCTGGAAGGACAGGGTTTCCCCGACACCCATGAGCAGCGTCTCTTACTAGTCAAAATGATTTTGTTGGTGCAACCCTGAGGCCTGCAGGGGTTTGGGTGGGATTAGCAGGTCCCCACTTCTTGCCCGGTGGCTGTTGGGGCACAGGGTCAAGTGTGCCCCAGCCTTGCTTGGCACCTCCATCTTCTTCCCTGCTTCTGGGCTGCTGAGCTCACGCGTCATGGTACTGGGTGCAGAGGGACTGTGGGGCTAAAAAAACAAAGTCCTGGTGAAGCAAGGTGGCAACTTTGTCATTTATAGCAGTGCCACAAAAATCCTGCAGTCTGTAAATATGCTGGAAGAGCTGGCGAGGGGGGAGAGAGTGGCTGGTGGGACTGAGGCTCCTCTGCAGCAGCGGTGCCAAGCCCTCTCCTTACGGCATTGCAGGGGGAGGTAAGATATGACAGGGTCTCAGCTCGTGGTGGAGAGGAGCTGAGCTGGATGCTGAGGGGACGCTATGAAAAGTGTCAGCTGAAGAGTGTGTCAGTCCTTTCAGAAAGGGGGGGCCCTTCCTGATGGCTCCATCTGTGCGCGCATGGGGAAAGTGGGGGCTCCTGCGTCAGCACCCCTTGCCTGCATTGCTTGAGAAATCCTACCCCGAAATCCATCTGGCCCCCCAAGAAAGTATCTTTGCAAGCTTTTCCTATGGTGGAGGCCCACAAAAGCAGTATTGTCACCCTCCTTTTATGGATGGGGGGAATTTGAAGCGTGGGGAGGAGGGTACGCACCTGTGGTCACTCTGCAGGTTGGTGGTGGATGTGGGAGGTGAAGTGAAGCCTGTCAACTTGGTCCTTTGCTCTTGGCATTGAGGATGATCTGCAATGTTTGTCTCAAATGCTTCAGTGCTGTGTTTCTGAATCAGACAGAAAGACTGCTTTAAAAACAGGCAGTCTAGTTTTAGAGCTGGCTTAATCATAATTCCTACACCACTGGGAGCAGGAGGGGAGGAGCAGATAAAAATCAGAAAATTAGAATTTGTTACAATAAAAGCCAAAGTGCTAGAAGCCAAAACTGTCATTCTAATGCAAGCTCTATTTTGATAGTGTGCTATTACATCGTATAAGAGGTTGAACATGCATAAGAATATCTTGGTTGGTAATTATCTGATTTGTGATATGTAGCTAATGTGTATTTGTTATTCTGCCGTACATTATGCAGCAGCAATTCATTTCTAAACAACGTTAACTGGCAATATAGCAGTTCAGCGCAGAAATTACAGGCATAAACATAAGTTTTACTTAGTCTGAGTAGTAGCTAAGTTGAGAGACCAGGGGAGATCTTCTGGGGTGAAGAGCTGAGGGTACATCTCTCCCTAACTCACTCTGCCAACTCAATACCCTCCCCTTCAGCCCGCCAGATGGTACTGGGTATCCCCAAAGTATCTGGCAAACAGAAAAGACACGTGCACACAGATGTGGGTACTAGCTGGCCAGGGGACCCCACACATGGGAGCTGACAGCTTCCCTATTCTGGAATAAGGTTGTGGAAAGTGGTGTCTCTGCAGACTGCACCAATCAATAGAAAAGATCTGCAGGAGTGGCTTTCAAATTAGACAGGCTTTGGAGCTGATGTCTGAATGATAGTAACAACATAAACACTTGACTGAATGCCCTCCTGTCATTGCATCCCTAACAACACTTACATAAGACCATTTGTATTTTATGTGATCTTATTTTCTTTCGCTTTATTTAATGACACCACTAAATAAAAAACACGCAGTAATTGCTGTTGCTTACTTTAATTCATCAATTAAATGAGTAAGGCTATTAGGATAGATATATTTTAAGATGGAACAATTAGCAAAGGTTAAAGGGACAGCGCTTATTAAAAAAACCTACTGAGTGCGCGTCAAATGCCTCCCCCTTCTTAGAGCATTAAAAAGGGATTTTTTTAAAGACCAAAAGTATTGGCACTACAGATGAGAGAAAGGGTCTCTTGGCTCATGTTATGACAGGCTGTGTCACACCCTCTTTTCACGAATGTGGGCAAAAATCCTCACTGGAAAGGAGGGAGCAGGATGATAGCAGAGATGTGCCCACTGGTTCTATTGGAAGTGTCTTACTCCTCTGATCGCGAGAAACCATGTCTAATTTCTAGTCTAAATTTATTCTTGGCCAGTTTCTACCCGTTCACTCTTGTGCCAGCATTGTCCTTCAGCTTATCTGTCCTCTGGCTGCTGTAATTTATGCCGTGTTTACATTTCTTTCTGCCTGGGCAATGAAGATCTATGAAACATGTCCGTTCTGCTTTAGTTTGTAGCCAGTTTCACTTTCTTAATTGCTCCAGTGCCAGGGTTTCAAGCAACACAAGGGAGCATCCTTTGTTTTAAAAAGAAAAACGTTCATTCAAGCTGTACAATATTGTGGGTGTATTTTCTGTTTGATTGAAGGTTTATGAATGTTCCTTTTTAATTTTTTTTTTTTTTTTGCCCCACAAAATTGAGAAGCCAGGCCAAATTCAAGCTGACAGAGTCCATGTGAAATGGTTAAATAAATAACAACAGAAAGACTTTTCAGACCCTACATTGTGCCAGGGGTCAAGAAAGAAAAGTGAGAGGAATGCATTAGTTGCTGGAGCCATCCAAGTGCAAATAATAAGGCTGGGAGTAGCATGTAGCCTTTTCTAGAACAAATGCCTGGTGCCTGCCTCCTTACGTCAGCTATTCCTTTTTGAAGGGGAACTTTGCAGGAGTCAGTCTGACATGTTTAACTGGGGCGAGAGCTGGTGCATGCTGCACAGGGATCTCTTGCACACCCCGCGTTCAGCACAGAGCACTGGTAGTGCAAGGGGCTGCGGCTGGAGCTTGCAGGGGGATCCCTGGAGCATCAGTGAGATCTGGAAGTCTGGTTCATTTGTGTCCATTTTGATAATCCCAGCCCGCACTTTTTGGCTCATGACAGTTAAGGCTTGCTGATGAATAAGCAAGGACCTGAAAGTTGTTGAAGGTAATGAAATAAATGTCTATGAAATACGCTCCTTCACAAGGACATGTTTGTGTTGCATATGCTCCTTTTACTGCTACTGTCTTCAAGCTTCTTTACCTGCATCTTTAATAAGGAGGCAGACACTGCCCTGGTAGCTACAGATCTTCACACTTAATTTCTGAAGTGCCTGAGTTTGTCATGAGGAAGTTGCTGCAGACTCAAAAGTAGCTCTATTTCTCAGTCACTTCATCGTCAAATCAGTCTTTTCATGCGAGGGCACCTTCTTGTATCCCACGTTTTACAGCATCTGAGGTGGGCTGGAGTGGGTACTAGAGGCATTGGTTTCTAGAAGTATCTGCTCTAATGGACTGAAGAAATAATCTATTTGCCTCTTAACACTGAGAAGGGAGCGTGTATTATTGGCATTCTTTAACAAACAGAAAGATCCCCAAAGCCAAGCAAATGGGAGACAAAGCTTGCATGAGGCTTATGAAAACAAGGCGGCGGGGGAGAGAGAGAGAGCTTCCTTGGAGCCGGGTCACAACCAACCTGCCCACGCCACTGACAGGAAGCTTAAGCCAACCCTCCTGCAGGCTGGAACTGCCCAGCACATTTTGCTTCACTTTCTTTGGGTGGGGAAGTTTCCCAGGAATTCAGGGCCTCTGGGGCTGCTGAAGACAGAGGCACCAGCAGGACCCACCTCTGCTGAGGAACAGGGACCTTGAGAGCTAGGTGGCTTCATAAAAATCATTTTGTGCATCCTTTTCCCTGGTGCAGAGGATCTGAGACTGTGAGAGTATCAGGATTTCAGCCCCTTTGTTGCCCTGGCCCTCTTTCAGCTCTGAAGGATGCTCTTAGGGCAGAAAATCCCAATGTGCCTCTACAGCTAATGGATAGCTAATGGTCATCTCTGTGTGGAGTGCTGGTGATCTCCGTTGCCATATTGCCACCTGTACCCAGCACAAAGCCACGTTCTCCTTAAATGCTGACAAAAATGTCTCTTCAGAAGCCTCCCAATAATTACTCAAGTACCCACTTAAGTGGCTTTTAATTTAGGCTCCCCACCCCCACACGTGTACATTTTGCAATTGCCAAGCACAGCTAGACTTATGTATAAGCTTCTGCCAAAAGAAAATGCAAATAACTTGCCCCCTGGTTTATACTACCTTGCATGAAGTTCGGTGAGCCCATAGCATCTCAGAAGATGGTATTTCCAACAGGCTAGAGCAGGAGCATTCAATCATAATGAAAGATGAAAGCTCTTGTTGTGAGTTTCCCTGCATCTGACAACACTTGGCAATGCTACAGCACCTTTTGTTGGAGTGCTACTGGCTGCCTTGCCAGCTCGTCTCGTTACTGGAGGCTGCCCCTTGCTCCTGCGCTGGGGCAGGGGTGTCGCACAGCAGAGAGCTGCCCCAGGAGTGCCCATGGGCTCCTGCAAATGCTGTGGGGCCGGTGGCAAGGATGAGCCATGGCCATTGTGCTGGGTGCCACAGGAGGGGCAGCTGACACTGTCCCTGGGGTGGTGGGGAGGGAGCATTCCCAACTTTGCAGCCTTCTTTGTGGTGGTAGAAAGGGAAACTTGGGGGATCCTGTCCTCTCATCCTGAAGGACCCAGCTGCATTCAAAAGGGAAGACTTTAGGATGGGACTTTGATGGCTAAGCACTGTCTGTTGCCTGTTTCTCCGTGCCTGATAGAAGGCATTGCTCCCTCTGCTTATTTCTACTGTTTTACTGGGGGAGTCTCTGGACACCAGGTTCAATCAATGACTCGTTTGTAGCAGGCTCCAATAGCCCTTTAATGGAATAATGTTCTGTGTTATGTGATGGAAGAAGACCAAAGAGACACTAACTCTTTCCCTGAAGTGGGAAAAGAAAGATGCATGCAAAGGAGGAGGACAGGCAAGCAGGAAAGCATGGGCAGAGAGGAGGAAAGAAAACACACTGTACAGGAATTCCTTGTCCGAGACAGGAGCTGTGGAAAGGTCATGAATAAAGCATGCAAGGAAACGGGGTTGCCCATGTCCAAAAGCTATTCTTGGAAAGCCCCAGAAGAGCCCTACAAAGTTGTTAAAGCAGCTATTGCAGCTTCTGCTTTAAGAATTTCTGGAGTTCAGCAGTCTGAGGGCAGAAAAAGCCAAAACTGTTACTCGTGTCAGAAGGGCACATATGAGTGATACAGGTTGGGAGGCTGTGATGGATGCCTGCAGAAGGAGCAGCCAATCAATTAGTAGTGGTGCTTTTTTCCCTTGAAAAATACCACTTTATCAAAACAGTGGGAGGGAGAAAGGAAATAGTCATTTCAGAAGAACCCATTGCACAGAGATTTAAACACTCGGTTTCATGCCGCTGCTCTGCCTAGTACAAAAGCAGAGACTTGAGTCTTGGTCTTGAAAGTGGTGAAACCACCAGTTTACCACAGCAGTGTGCTTTCTTGCTCTTCCGGCATTTCATAGTGAGCTCCAAAAGGTCCCATTTTCATTCCTCGTGGGGAAGAAACGTAACTTTGAACCCAAGATTTTCTGTAAAGTGGATTTCTGTTCCTATTGGCTCTCGTACTGACTGATGCCGGATGAGTCTTGGAAGTCAGGCAGAAGGGACTATTTGTGATTGCGCAGTCTGGTCTCCTGCTTCACTCAAGTCAGGACTGCACAGAGCAAGCCCAGTAAGTCCTCTGTGGCAGGCATATCAATAGGGCAAGAAACTTTTAGATAGGTGGGATTTGGACTAGATGTTAGGAAGAGCCTTTCTCACCTGAGGGTGGTGCAGAGCCGCATTCCCAAGAGAGCTGAGGGATTTCCACTGCTGCAGGTCCCTAAGCAGGGATTGGACCAACCTTGTCAGCAATGATGAAGGTACTGCTGGCACAGTACAGGGGTGACCTCTCCGGGTCCTTTGTACCCTGTGCGCTATGATATCAGCTCATCTATTTTTGAAAGAGATTGTCTCTTAGGGTGAAATGGTAGAGAATCCATCACAGCTCTTGCCATATCGTTCTCTTGATGAATTACCTTTGCTATTAACAATAAACATGAGCCTTTGCCTTGACTCATAGCCTCCCGATATCATTCTGACTTTGCTGGATTGAAAGAGCCCCTCCTTTCGAAAATGTTCTTACCGAGAGATGAGAGATTTGTTAGTCAGGGCCAAGTCTTCTCTGTCATTCTCTTGGATACACAGGATCACAACCATTTTTCTTCTATGGCCAGATTTTCAGCAACAGCAAACTATCGGTGGCCACAGTATTAGCAGGCTAAATACAGCCAAGTACCAAGAGCATTTTCACAGGCTGGCCCCGTGTGAATCTCCTGTAGATGTGCTTATTACTGCAACAAAGAGACTGAACTGCTTGAATCTTTCACTATACCCTTATTCTTTGTAGACCTCAGAACCTCTTGGAGCTATGTTCTGATCCCTGCCACTTCTGAAGCGTGGCAACCGGACTTTGTGGCTTTTGTGCTACTGGTGTTTGCTGCACTGGGTACAAATGTGACAGAGCATTTCTGCTTCTTCTCCCTATTGCTCCATGCATGAACCCACGGGCTTGGGCTTGGGCTGTCTTAGCTGCGGTTCTGTGGAGGAAGCTCCTGTTCAGCTGTATCTCTCTCATGGCTCCCAATTCCCAGTCATTGCTTTCTGGGAAAAAAGAAGTGCCTAGTCTTGAAGTAATATGGACTGCACAACTTATCCCCAGAGGTTTGATCTGGCTGCATTAAAATGAAACTTGTTTATATGAACTCTGTTGCCACATCAGTTCAGTTTAGTCTCTTCACCAGACCCGCTGCGATCATTAATTATTACTGCATTAATCTTTGTATCCTTGGCAAACTTAGATTTGCTTCTAGGCCACTGATACCTTTATTGGTGTCTGGATTGCACTAGCTGTAAGAGTCTGGGGAGAGAGGACATGGGATTTCATTTTACTGGGGAGATAGAAAAGTTGATTTATTGCTGAGGAGGGAAATAAATTACAATGCAAATAGCAAGAGGTGTGTTTGGAAGCCAGGGGCATATGGGGGAAGTGATGTATTCACCCAGATCCATTTTACCCAGCACTTCAGGTCAGCGGGGGATGAGGGAGTCTTCAAACCTTTTCCTAGCTGTACGACAGCTGTAATCTCGTATTTACGTTTAGTGTTGAGTATGCCCTTAAAATATGCAGGAGAAATAAGCAGGTTTGGTTAAATAAGATGCAATCTGGATGCATGTAACTTCAGAGGTATCCTGAGGGCAGGATTAATGTCCTAGCACTCCTGTTCTGCAGAGCTTGATGGCAGTGGGAGTACCAGGTTTTGCCAATCACTGCATTTCCTGTGAGCTCTCCGAACTTCAAGGAGCCTTCGCTGAGTGACAGAGCGATGGGCTGCCCCTTTGAAGCATTGCTCTTCTGACCCAGCAGGATTTGAGATATGATCTGTCTCAGGCTGCAAATGCTGGGCTTTTTATGGATTTGGAGACTCGATGAAGGGACAAGTGAAATTTGGGGTCAGGGAACATTCCAAGGCCTCTTTAGGTCTGGCAGAATCCCTTACGTGCAGATAGATTTATGGGTCTGGAGGGAGTTAGTTATTTCTCCTTGACAGCTTGTCTCCTTTCCTCCCCTCTTGGCCTACGCCAGTGCAACACGGGTGCATTAAGGAGGCTGAATGTCTCCAGCCTCCAAGCCTTGACTTGCTGCGGAGCAGACGGTTCCACAGCCCTGCTGGAGGAATGCGATAGGGGTTTCATTCTCCCTTTCTTCTTTTTATCGTTCTCAATCACATAATCAGGCTGTTTTGCTTCAGCCAAGATCTAATCAGGGAGGATCTGTTTGACTTTCAGCAAAGTCAGCTGGATGGAAACTTTAAATTTTTCGGGCTTTTCCCGACACGCTTGAAAATGGTTTTGGTTTGAATCAGTGTCTGGCTGCACAGTTACAACGTGAGGAGGTTTCACAGCTCGAGCAGCTTTCCTTCCTCCTAGGGAGGGGGGAAAAGCATGGGAAGCCCCTTAGATTTCCTGAGCCAAGCGGTTTGGAGGCCCTGTGCCTGAAACTGCACTGTGGGGTCACACTCCCCTCTCCTCCCAGACCATGTCACCTTCAGGCAGGTGAGATGTAAAGCCAGACACAACCAGGTTCAGTGTCCATGGGAATTGGGCACCTCTTGCATTATTGAAACTGTAGGCCAAAATGGGCTACAGGCCATCATCAAATAGGATTCAAAGAGGATGATGAGGATGGCTGACATCTCCTAGGGAGAGGAAGGTTGTAGGAGTTGTCTTGTTCATGAAAGCACCACTACCCTGAGGTCTGAGGACTAGGTCTCCACTTCAGACAGGAGAAGGGCATCGATATGTGTGTATTCTGTCTCAGGCTCACAGCTGGGATTGTTCTGTGGTGGCTGTTTCACCTATTTCAGCCTCAAGCTCCCGGTCTGCATTAAAAGCACAAGGGATGAGGTCTTTTCCTTTTTCTTGCATGCTGTGAATGCAGATGTAAGACCTGGGATGAAATCCCAAGTCCATGCTCTCCCTCCCCTTCCAGTTCCTCGCAGTTCCTGTGGCTTAGGGCTATTAGATGGGTGGCCACGGGTGAAAAAGCCCCTAAGGGGGCAGATGGAGGGAGTTGCTGGATGTTCTTGAGAAGCCCAGTGAGGAAGAGGAGGCAGAGGGAGGAAGGGAGGGAGGCAGCTGTCTGTCCTGTCTTAAATGCAGCAGCTATAGTACAGGCAAGAAGATACTTGAGTTTTCTTTCTGTATGTTTAGGCGGGCACTTTTAAGCCTGGAGCAGCTGGTTGACTTTATGTCCCTTGTTCAGGAAGAGAGGGCTCGAATGAGCTCTGCCTTGCATGAGGTTATCTGTAAGTCGAGTATCAATCCTTTCATTGCTCCTTGATTGGAGACCCTTCAGTGAGGCCTCCTCCCCGCATTGCCTTAACGACTGAAGCGCAGTGTGGGCACTGTCACTGGACAGGTGTTTGCAGGCCCTTTCCCTTGGATTCCCGCCACTGATGAAGCCACAACTGAAGCGCATCACTGCAAGGACAGAAGTTTTTCATGCCCTGATCCCCCTGGGGAAGGCAATGGCAGAATGGCTGATGAACAGGACTGGTGGGGTGGGGTGGGAACAGCAGCTTTGAGATAAGCCCCATCTTGAACAAGCCCCAGGTCTTGCTCTGGCATGTGGGACAGGCACTGACCTGTCTGCAGGGAGGTCTCTCTTCATATGTGGGAAGAGTTTCAGATGTCCCCTGCTACTACTCCTTTTCAGGCTTCGTTTCAGGGAGATGACTTTTGCAGCAAGGCGTAGGCAGCAGAACTGACTCTAGACAGTGTACTGTCCTGCTGTTCCCAGTAGGTGCTTCCAGAACCCAGGAGACAAAGTCTGTTCAGCCATACAGGAGGCTTCTTGAAGAGAAGTGCATCATGGCATTTTCATTCCTGGACAGCTACGGTTCCCTTCGGTGAAGTGAAGGTTTCTTGTGTTCCCCTGGCTCCACCTGGTATAGGCAACAAGTCACTGAGGAGAAATGAAACCTTCTGTTAAGTAGAAATCCTCTCTTAAAAAGGAAAAACCACATATGAACACATAAAATCTGAGTAGAATTATTTATTTTTCTGGGCTCTGGTTGGTTTTGTTGTGTTGGTGCTGCTTGTGGCCTGATTTTTGCAGCAGTGGTTTCATTCTGCAATCTGCATAACTGCTTACCTGCCACTTGCTTTTAGACACAGACAAGCCTAACTTCTCCCCAGGCTAGAGCTGTTTTTAAAGACACCAGGTAGGCTAATGAATACTCCTCATGATGAGTTGCAAATTTTGTTTTAATTGAATCTTTGAAGCCAAAAAAGGGAGGGGCCTATTAAATAAATTATTTTAATATAGCAATCAGATGATGTAGGCTCTTCTGTGTTTATTAAAAGGCCTAGTCAGCTCAGAGCTCAGCTGTGCGAGAAAAGCCCAGAAAGCCAGCCAGTTTTCATACTCACTGCTGTTTTAGGGCCAGATCTCTCTCCCTGAACAGCGTATTTTTAAGTGGCCGTGTGAATTCTTATTAGGCATCCAAACACAGATATAAAACAATGCATTGTAAACAGAATTACCCTGCACATAAAACGAGCAAAATACTGTAAGATCTTTTTTATTCTTTATCAGGTTACCCAGGCATGTGGGTTTGTTTTTTTTTTTTTAAAGTCCACCCACGCAGAGATACTGGGGAATGCCAAAGCTGCATGAATTTTAATTATGCTAGACATGCAACAAGGGGCTACCTTGTAAAGAATAAAGTTAATAAAACATGGATATAGGCTTAATTCTGCTTAATAAGCAGCCCTGGCAATGCACATTTTAGATGTAATTTACACAGCGTGGAAATTGGGTACAATTCTTAAGAGGTGTCTGCATGCAGACTTTCAAACTCAACAGTGCCTTCCTATTGGAAGAGATTTGTTGCTATGCTGCTGTAAAATGGTGAATTAGGCCATTCATAATTATTGGCCAGAGGTGGGCGTCTTTCTTTTCCCAATTCAACTACAGCAATACGCATATACATTTTAAAGTGCTATTAAATTTAAATCTTTTCCTTAACTTTCATGCATGCATTTTCAGTGGCTATGCAGATAAAACAGAAAAAAACTTGCATGTACTTCTTCCTATCTGTAGTTAGCTCTATGGGTACAGAATTAGTAAAGCAGAGATACGCCTAATGACTGAATCTGCAGAACGTAGCCCATGGCTTTTGAAGGCTCTATGAAAAATAAACAGGATATTCTGTTAGCAACCCTGCGGGAATTATTGCACTTCACTAAGGAAAGATGCCAATAATCTCCGTTTTGACCTAGATAGATCATTCTATTTAGGAAGGTAAGGAAATGCAATTCTAGATCTCTTCTCTGTTCAAGCCACCAAAGCCCTGAAGTTCAGCCAGGCCTTCATTTTAAACCTCAGCACTGAGGACAGAAGAGTTATTTATCAAGTGAACAAAACCTCAGAAATGACAGTGTCTTGAAATGTTTATATTGGCCTCCTTCCATAGTGACTGCCTAATGCATAGGCTTAGGGTGGGGTGGGGATATTTAATAAGCACTGTGAGTCTGATTTTCCAACAGCCGTGGGGAGTCTGACCCTCTGCCTGCTCCTGTGTGCAGGATGCGGCCTTTCTCCACAGACTGCAGGAGGAGCATTGGCATATCTCTCCAGCGTGATCAAAACACTGTCTTGCTTGTTCATTTTATGAATCAGTGCCGTTCTCTCCTTCCCTCTTCATAGTGCACACTGTGCAGCTTTCCAGACTGGGACTGGACGTGAGGAGGGAGCAGAAGGTAGAAGAGGCAGGGGGGGAAAATTGCCTTAATAAATATATAATATAGAGATTAGTTTCTTCTATTAAACATAGCTAGATAAATGTGTAAAAAAAAAAAAATTCGTGCCTTAAGGAAAAATGCCATATTGGCCCAGTTTGGTCAAAAAATTCAGCTTCCGTTGGTGGCAACGAGGAATGCAGCCCCTGGATTCAGCAGGGGCTAGTTGGTATGGAACAGTGTAGGCTGCACTGCTCTCGAAGTGGAGTAGCTGATACAGATGAAAATGGGAGATGTTTTGAGCCCTGTTTACCCAAATGGAAGTTGAAGGAGAGAACTTCCACTGGCAGAGACCAAAGCACACGGAGGCTTTTTTGTTTCACTTGACAGCCCACCAAAGGTAACGTTTCACCTGCAAGAATGACAGTGCAGGAGCATGATGAGGTTGGCCTTCAACTCTCCAGCTCAGGACCTTGCTCTGGGCTTGCTTAGTGTTTATAAAAGCATGGGGTTTTCAGAAAATTTTGTGAAGCTGGGGCATGATCCAGAGTGGTGCAGAGCAGGTGCGCATGCCAGTAATGTCACCAGGAGTTCAGGGCACTGGGCCTGCGTTCAGAACCAAACCCCGTGGACTCCTTGGCCGTCTATAGATACAGACAGACATGCGTGTTAGCAAATGCAACATTATATTCAGTGTCACAAGCTCTGCTTGAATTTAATTCTGTCACCACAGAAGCAGAGAGACCTGGGAGAAGCATTTCTTCTTAGAGTTGCAGCAGCTCTCTTTTCAGATTCACAAAGCATTAGGAAAAAAAAATACTGTGACCAACTTTTTCACTGATTAGGATCATTTTTAAGTGCAGAACTGCTGCTCCTAGTTTACAGTTACACAAGAAAATAAATTAGTTGCATGTCAAAATAACTGAAACTTATCTGATATGGGAGGGGGGTGAGGGGGGATAAACCAGCATTCTTCACCAGAGATTTGAAGACTACAGGCAAAAAAAGTATCTTTACATAAAGATGGAGAACCTCTTTCTTGGGAAGATATCAGATTTGCTCACATCCTTTGAAGATGAAGCTTTGGATAATTCACTGGCAGTTCAGACAGTGATTCTCTGATTGCAAACAGCTTTCTTTAGGCCATTCCTGTACCTTGTACTGCAGCATTCTTTGATGTCAAGTGTAATAATCCGGCAGAGAAAATTAAAATATGAAGCATTTTAGTTACAGGAAAGGGAAGAAAAATCTTTATTGATTGGGACAGTGAAATCTGCTCAAAAAAGTTGGCAGCAGTTAAAAAGAGATCAACAGCCAAACATTTATATCTCCCAAATGGTTTTGAGTATCTTCCTCCCCTGTTCTCTCCTGAAGAACCTGATTCCACCTCGTTTTGGCATGCATAGGGATTAGGAGTGAAAATCAGGAAGTAATGACAGAGTTTAGTTAATCTTTATGGACATAGTGGGTGGTTGTTTCAGTTGCCTTTTTTCCCCAACACATTAAAATAGTTTAGAGCTGAAGTTCGTGCAACAAAGTAGTTACAAAGATGATTTTGCTGAAGTTGACAGTTCCCAGGGGGTGTCACCAACTGGTTTAAAGTGCCCTCTTCACCTGGGTACATGCTTCACCCCTACGCCTTCAGGACTGGATTAGTCTCGTCCTGCCGCTGGTACTCGCCGAAGTGCAGCTGGGCAGAGATGCCCCGTCCCTCCACCCTGACCGCTGTATGCTCCCCCAGGTGCCTTGCTCATCACCTCCTGCGCATACACTCACCGGCCGTTACTCGAACCTGAAGCCTGGAGAGCACCGTTCTTACGGCAGCAACAGCAGCTACTTGTCTGCATAACCAGAGATGCGTACCTGCACCTTAGATCGTGTCCGGTGCAGTTTTGAGGCCGGAGATCGGAGGGAGCCCGCCCAGAGCACCTGCTGCTAATCCGGCGGTCTGCCGTGGGACCGCGCCAGCCGGAGGCAGCCTGGCAGCGCCCGCCGCCGCAGTCGGCCTGCGCGCTCCCCGGGC
>JAVKLA010000084.1:29074246-29107682 GCA_034782735.1 Sagittarius serpentarius
CAGAGTATGCTCATGATGGGATGTTCTATGCTAAATTTATCTTGGCTAAATTTTGTTTTACCTCAAGACAAGGCAAATGTAGTGAGATTTGAGTAACTTCACAACTAACTCTGTGTACCACCCCTGCTTTCTAATCCATGAATTTTGCCTTCTGGACAATCTGTGTTAAAAGAAAAATGTTTCTGTGGTCTCCCTCCCCCACCCTCCCACCCCCTTGGGACATAGCTGCTGCCGGCGGACCTTTGCAAGCGGGGCAGCCGCCTCCCGGATTTACAAGGCGCGGGGGCGCTGCCTGCCCGGCCGGGGGGGTCTCGCCGACGGCCGCCCGCGCCGGGATTTGCGCTCCCCGGGGACAGACCCATGGGCGGCGGGGTCCAGCGGCCAGCCATGGTTGTTAGCCCGGGCGCCCTGCTCCGCCTGGCCGGCTGAGCCCTCCCCGGCGCCGGGACTCGGGGCTGCAGCGCGTTAAGCGGGGCGACCCCGTCCGCCGTCCCCGCGGGGCGCGGCGGCGGCTCGGCCCCAGCGCGCCCGGGCGGCGCCCCCCGGAGCGGCGCGGAGCGGAGCGGGGGGCCCATGAGCGGCGATGGCAGCGGCTATCGCCAGCTCGTTGATTCGGCAGAAGCGGCAGGCGAGGGAGTCCAACAGCGACCGGGTGTCCGCCTCCAAGCGCCGCTCCAGCCCCAGCAAGGACGGGCGCTCCCTCTGCGAGAGGCACGTCCTGGGGGTCTTCAGCAAAGTGCGCTTCTGCAGCGGCAGGAAAAGGCCGGTGAGGAGGAGACCGGGTGAGTACGGCGGGCCGGGGCCGTGGGGACCTGCTTCCCGGGGTGGGGCAGCCCCGGACCCGCCGGGATGGCTGCCCCGGGGCGGGGCCGGCCGGCCCCGGGGCTCTCCCGGCCCCGCCGGGTACCGTCTGGGGACAGGCTTGCTCCGCGCTCAACTTTCGCCTGGGTCCTGGCGGGTCCCCTTCCCCGGGCTGGTGGGATGGGTGGGCACCGACCTGCCGCCAGCATCCCTCCACTGGTGTCCGAAGCGTGAGCAAGGCGGGTCCTGCAGGAGAGCCCCAGCGGCTTAATCTGTGCTAGTTTTAACCCAGAATTGTATTTTTCCACCTCCATGTAGATAGGATTTTTGAACAGTCTCCTCTTATTTTCTGCATAGTGACAAGGAAATCCATAAACTGAGGAATCAATTAGAATTGTGACCATTTGATAACTAGATCCATCAAGTGCTACTTCACGAGGAGAGTTGCATAGGGAATTTCATTAGCTTAGAAAGCTTTCTGGATGGCAGCTGCACAACTGTTACACCTAATACTGAACTTGCAAGGACCTGGAAATGCTTTTTTAGGGTGGTCTTTTTTTTCCGCCTTTCCTTTATCTTTTAGTGCGTGTATGTGCTCAGTCTTGGTTCCTTGTGGAAAACTTCAGCCCTAATGTACGTGTTGCTCACATTTCCACAGTGAAGTCCCACCACCCACAGTTTCAGTTCTGAGCGGTGCTTTGTGCTCTCAGCTGTCCTCGGTAGGCGTGAAAACTCAGTACGTGGCAAGAGTAGGCCTTCCATGATTTCTCAGTGGAATTATTATTTACTTCTTCCTTTATTTTTTTCACTGCTATAAATCACCACTAAGGTAAGAAAACAGAGGTTGGTTTGAGAAGCTGCTGTGAACATGTCCTTTTCTCAGGTCTCCGTTAGTATCATGGTTAAAAAAGAGTGGTAACTTGTTTACTCAGCTCTTTGGTATGTGCCATCAACCTGTGTAATCCTCCCATGTTTTCCATATACATTAGTATTTTGTTTGTTGATTCGTCTCTTCATGAAGCCCCTTCTCCACATCTGAAGTCTGTCAGTCATGACTCTACAGCAAGGTGTGGGAGCTAGCTGAGGGCTGCTCTTCTGTAGGTTGAGGTACATGACCTGTACTCAAGTGAGGAACAAAAAGAAATAGGGGGAAAGCCTCTCATCATAGAAGGCCGCTTACTGTTGTCAACAGAGGGGAAAGATTACTCTGGAATGCTGTCAGCACCCCTGATTCACAGGCTGTGGGGGGCAGGGACTATATTTAGCTAGCAAAATGCTTCAAGACTTGCAATGCGCGGGTTAAGCTGTGAAAAACAGAGTCTTTAACGGTCTGTTTTAAAGCAGTTACCAAAAGGGGATGCAACATTTCTGAAATATAGCATGACTTGAAATATTCAAAGGAAAAAAAGTTGCCTTTTTTTTTTTTCTTCTCAAGTTATGATGAGTGTTAGCTCGCTGGACCATCCGATATATTAGTTAACCTGTGAGCCCAGACCAAAAGATGTTTCTTGCCCAAAAAGCGTGGTCATTTTGTCTCAGGAATCACTCTTTGTAGGATCAAGAGTGGGACCTGGGAGTCTCACTGATGAAATCTTTTCCCATTCCTCTTTTCTCCCTATCTCCATCTGCTATTGAATGAGGTCCCTCAAGGACTAAAAGGGCTGGGAAGTCTGGACCTGTTACCTAGATTTCAAGATGCTTTGTCTCCTTAAAGTTTGAGTGACTTTTACAGCAGGGTGTGGTTGGTGAGGCTTTTTGTTGGTCCTACCACAGCACTCCGAGCTGCACAGGTCCAATTCTGCTTCCTCTAGACTCACTAAATGCCTGTGAAGAATTGATGAATTCCAAGAATGCCCTCAACTTGCATGGCCTTTCATGCTGAGGAAGGTGTTCAGTAACTTACAGACCAGAGTGATTTAAGGAAGGCTTTTTACTGTCTTAGAAGAAGGGTCAGTGTTACTCAGTGCTGTAAAAATAGAGCTGTTCAGTCTTTGGAGCTGTCAATCACTCATAAACAGTACTCTATTCATTTTATAAAATTAAAGAAGTAGAGGAGTTAAGTTGCTTTGAAAAAAATTCAAGCGTCCTTTCCTAGGCTATGGACTGTGGTCTGCTTTAGTTCCCTATATCCATCTTTTAAATAGAGATTTATTTCACTGGTACATCCTATTCCTGGATTCAGGTGTGCTGCTCGGAAGGCAGCATACCACTGCGTTTGCTGCTACTCGGATTGTTTATTCAGGGAGTGTATTGTGCCCAGATAACTTATTCATTGCAGAGTTGCTCTTCTGCATAGAAAATTACATGCAAATGAATTGAAACCGGTTTAAAGAAATGTGCGTACGTTGTGCAGTGACCCACAACCCCGGTGATTATGTGTACTTAATGATATGCTGGCTCAGTCGTTTGCAAGTCAGTGAAAGGAACGTGAGAAACACCCATGTTCAAAAGGGGTACAATCCCATTTGGACATTGTACAGTGCTAGGGGAACTGTCTGCCTTTCTAAACATGACCTTGTTTTATGGCTGTGGGGAGAAACTGTCAAATACTTCACATTTACAGAGTGATTTTCATCTGTAGTACTCAACAAGCTCTACCAAATGGAGAGGATTCTTCCCATTTTACAGAAGGCAAGACCAAGGCACAGAGCAATTACCTGGCACACAGACCTAATTCGTGATGCTCGCTCCAGCACGCTGTGCTGTTGGCCCCCCCGCTGCCACTGAGCTTACCATGTGGCAGTGGTGGAGCTGTAGCAACTTGCACCCTTACACAAATATAACTTTGATGGTGGTTCATGTTCCCTTTGCTCTTTGCTTTTGTAAAAGTAACCGTGTGAGCTTATGTCAATTAAGTGTTTTTAACATGTGATTCAAACAGTGCTGTAACTAAAATATTCAGTAAAGATGCGCATGAGCGGAGTAACTTTGCACTGGTTGGCACCTTATGCTCCACTTTGCAGCCTGTGCAAAGCGAGAGTGAAATACTCCTGCTCTCGTATGGGAAGGGAGAATTTGCACCCAGTAGTAGTTTGGGCTCGCTCGGTGGTGGGCATGAGTAGTCGCAGGTTTTGGCAAGCTACGGGAAACCAAGTCCACACAGGGATACCTTGATAACCAAAGCTATCAGCTCCTGGGGAAAACAGACTGCCGAAACATGTCATTTGTTGGTTGAAATAAGCACCGTGTTGTAAAATGAGCACTTATTTCGTCTGCCTTTTCAGTGGGCAAAGGCAGCTCTCTCACATGTTCTTTTATATCTCTTGCATGTGTTTGGCTTTAAGATGACTTACCCGTTTAAGACAGGCCAAATAAGGATGCCGAGTGCTGTGGACTAAACTGAAAATTTGGACACATGGGCTTAATCCCATATCGTGAATTAATACAGGTCACTGGCCGCAATTGTGGAGGTGCCAAGCAAAGTAAGTGTATGTTGAACAGCACCTGTATGGTTATATGTACAAGGTACAGCTAGAAAAGATTAAATTTTATATTTTGCTCTGACCACAGATAGAGGTGATAGAGGATTCAAAAGAAATTGCTGTATGGCATGGCTTTTTGGTGCAGGTTCAAGAGATTGATCCTTCATTAGATCCAGAATGACAGATCCGAGAGTTGAATGCAGAAGACTAGACAAAGCAGCTCTCTTTACATGACTTCTCTGCCAACAAATGCGGGGACAGCAGAAATTTTTTCTGAGTGAAGCCCACTGAAAGGGTGTCGTTACTTGGGGAAATCAAATTTGAATTCCGGCAGCTTTGGGTCAGGTGGTGCCAGGCACTGTGTAGCATCGTCTCCATCCCTTCAGGCATTGCTTCTGTAGATGAGTTTCCAGCTCAGAACACGGAGCTCAGTCTCAAACAGGTTTTTTATCCCAGGAAAAAGAAAAAAATTCTGCGTTGTCCCCCCCCCACCCCCCATCTGATACATTTTGTGCTCCTCCAGGGACAGGATGCTTTTCCTTGAGGAGATCTAGAGGCTTCTTCCAAAGTGAGGGAAATGGCTCACACATAGGAAAAAAGCAGTAGCTTAAAACATGTTTTCCCTTTGAGGTATTTCTCTTTTTGAATAATAAATGGAGATTTGGAATTTAAAATACACATATATAGATATTTTTGTAGCAGTATAAGTAAAATATAAGAACAACTTTAGTTGAAGGGCACAGAAGGACTTTGTTCATTCAGAGATTCATTTAAAACATTTGAGAAGTCTGTCATCTCTGCAAGCTGTTAAATTCCTCGAGTTAAATCCTGAAGTCTTTTCTGATTTCATGCAGGGTGAAAATGATGATTGAAGCTCATGGTAAAAAACATCTTTTTAGCTCCCCATTAAATTTGCTGTAGTCCTTGCCTGCTTTTATGGAGTGCTTCATCTCAGAACGGCTGCAATACCTGCCTAACCTGTGGAATTTGGCCCCTCTGTTGCTGTCCTAATGGCCCTTCTGTTCCTGTAGTGTCCTAATGCCCGCTACATTATCTCAGCGCGTAGCTGCTGTCTGCAGTAGGATTCAGGCTGGATCGCAGCACTTTCCCATAGCGTGTGTATGCGTATCTCGGTGTGCGCCCAGCCAAGGGGGGGGTTCATCACATTCTTCTGCCCGCTCCTCTGCAGGAGGTGCTGTGCCCCATCTCTAAGGAGTGGCTGGAGGGAATGGAACTGCCTGGAAATCCTGGCATCGCCCTGCCAGCAAGAGCTGTTAGAAGGGCTAGCTGAGATGAGGGCATGTATGCCAAGTGGCTGGCCAAACGTGAGCCTAGGTAACGTCAAGGGGAAGGGGCACAGCCTCAGGGGAATGTGTCCTCTTTGTCTGGGGCAGTGTGTTTTCAGAGAGGTCTGCTGTTGGTACTCTAAGCTCTTTCTCCACCCGCCAGTGCTAATGAATGCCAAAATAATCAGGAGGGGGGAAAGGCTCCCTCCTGCTCATGACAGCTCAGCAGATGGGTTTCATTTTGTCAAATTGATCCCCGGGGGTGGTATCGCACACGTTCGTGACTTGCAGATGTGGTGACTGTCACGGTGTGTCTCTGTGCTCGGTTACTGGGGGGGGTCAGATAGCAACCCTGAGCTCTTCGGCTCGGAAATCTGGGGAAGAACTGCAGGCTCCCAGCTTACTCCAGGGCGTGGAAAACTCAGCTGCCAGCCTGCTTCACAACACAGCTTGCGGGTGAGCATGTGAGTCAGTAAGCCACTTTGTACTAGTTCTGGACTGGATACGGTTGATGCCAAGAAAATCCATGGACGTCATCCAAGCTCCTAGAGGGATGGATATCTTCTCTCCCCATGGCCTCAGGGGTAGCTGAGCTTGTGGGAGTAGTGAAAATCGTTAGCCAGCAGAGGAGGTTCACTATTAGAGCAATACAAATGATTGATTCCTCCGTCACCAGCCAAATGGAAAAGTCAGGGCAAAAAGAGATTCATGAATGATTATTTTCCCTCCCCGTAAAATATAAGATCCTTATAGATCAGTTTATCATTGCCTGATATAACTGGGTTTTTTGGGGGAAAAAAAAGAGGTGCAATTTCATTTGGAGGATTTTTATATATGTATTTTTCTTTAACTTTCAGGTATACTTCTAAATGAAAAGTTGCTTTGAAATAAAAACCCAAAAGCTTGAGTTCCAATAATACCAAAATGAAAACAAGCTTTCCTTCTTTACTGGCTGCCTTCCTGCCTGCCTGCCTTCCTTCCTTCCATGAATTCAGCATGAACTTAGAATAATTTCAGTAGACCACATACTGCATATTTTAACAGATAAGTTATCTATTACCAAAAAAAATTCAACAGCTGGACTTGGGCAGTGCGGAGAGCAGAGCTGCCACGGGAGCTGAAGAGATTGTAAGAATCTCACTCCTGTGAGAGACAAACATGATCTATGAGTCTCACTATGTTGAGGAGCAAGTGCAAACTCACTTGGGCTTACCTTCTTTCCTTCCTTCCCCTCCCCAAATGGGCACACGATGAACTGCCAGATAGTACAGTGGCCAGGTAGGCATTTATTCCATCCCTCTGGCATTCGTTCCATTTGATCCATCCCTCTGAAGAGTCATGTGCACATTATTTCTGGGAGTTTCCTACTCCTGCACAGTTGAAGCCAAGCTGTGATTTATTATTATTAAAATCAAAGCAAGAATTTTAACAAGCAAAACACGTAGGAGATTGACATCCCTTTCATATTTGCAAGCTCCATGGCTTGGCAGAAGGTGACGAAGAGTACAGAACAGAGCCAGTCAGGGAAAGCAGCTCCAAAGAACTAACCTTTAAATACACATACGTTTCCATATGCTCCGTGTGCTCTCATAGCATCATTGCCATGGCTGCATTATTGTCATGCCTTAATCTTGGAAGTCTCTTGTGAAGTGACCTGTACCAAAATCATCTGCCCCGTACGTGGGCTGCACACACTGCAGTCTATCAGGGAATGGTACCTCTATACTCTGTTCTCCTGTTTGATACATGGGTTGTCTCTATTCCCTAGCTAACACAGTATTCTATGTATTAACACATCATCATTTCTGAGCATAAAGCAAACTACTACATCTGTTGTTTTACCTTTGCCCTGTTCTGACATGTAGCAGAATCCTGAAATAACTTGGCCTTTCCAGAGGCTGGTTTTACTTTGCATCTCTATTAAAAGCTCTAATAGAGCCATGGACACACTTTGTGCCCCTCACCCAGCGAACACCACTAGCAGGGGCTCCTGGAATAAATTATTTTTAACAGGGGGCTTGTGCTTTGAGGGGAGTCAATGTGGACACTGAATTTTTGCAGCATGGTAGCAGGGCTGTAGGGCTACAGCTTCCTGACAGTGCTGTCTCTGAAAATAGCAGCTACAACGCATTTTCAAATGGTAAACCAGAAGGCAGCTTTCTAGAGAGCTGTGGAACACGACTGTGGTATTCACTGTTCAGGCAGACCACTCCAGCTTTTCCAGCCCCCACGCTGCAGCATAGACAAATAACTGTGTGCTTGTTCCAAGCACTGAATTGGGGCTCTCTGAAACCCTGATGGAGCTTATGTGGCTGCTGAGAAAATTCAGCTGGATGCACCCTGACATCTGTCAGACACCTCTGCTGTCCTGTGCTCGTTCCAGGATGTCCTGGCTGAAGGTGACAGAGGGACAAAGCCACAGGCTTGGAGGCAGGGTTGTGGCCTGAGCCCTGAGCCCTTCGTGTCCTCAGAGGTGAGCTGCTGGCTGGTTCCCGACGTGATGGGGAAGGCTGGCTTCATGCAGCGGCCACGGGCATTTCTGCTCTCTGCCCTTTCCCCATGGAGTTGGCTGGGCTGCGAGATGAGGGTTAATGCTGGAAACAGCATCATCACCGAACGGGGCTTCGCAGCTCTGTCCCTGCATCCCCTCTGGGGCTTTGGGTTTGTCCCTTTCTCCCAGTATCACGGGGAGATGACTGCGCTGCCGTGCCAGGGTCCTGCTAAGGAGGTGCCGTACGGGGTTGTGCTGCTCCTGGCAGAGCTCTAAGTTTGGAGAAGTATTGAGCTCTTGTGCTTGGGTCAGGGCAGGGGGAGGTAGGAGTAACAGTTCCTCTGTCTTGGCAGCATGTGCGTCTGTTGTACCTGAACTTGTACGCGAGAGGAAGGGGGATTTTGTCCAAGGGACACCTCCTTCAGAGTCTGTCTCAGGTCAGTGCCCTCTTCTCCTTCAGCATTACTAAGTACAAGGAGGAACTCTATTTTGGGTGGTGCTTGGCACCATCATGTTCCCAAAGAGAAATGCTCAGCTGGGGACCTGTGCCACTTCTCTGGCCAGAAGGTGGGCAGCCATGGTGAGAGGAGGGGAGCAGTTACGCTGCTGCCTGCCTGCGCTCCCCGTCTTTCCTTCTGGGGCCTTTTCAGTGCAATAGTTCGTGTTTGGAGTGCTTGACTCCATTGACAGATGTCAGAAAAGGGGAGATGTAAAATGGCTGGTTGTCTCCAGTGGCGGCGGGGGCTGGATTTGAGGATGAAGATCCAGGGCTAGATATAGCCACTACAGTGATGGGGAGCACAGAGCTTCTCCCCGACCCTGCAGCAGCATCCATGGAGCGCAGTGTGCAGAGCTCTCTCCGTGGCACTCCTGTCTCACTCTCCCTCCAGCAGCGTGCTCTGTTATGGGGATGTGTTACATCCAGTGGATGGCTACATGCTGCAAACTGGCAAAATATCCACAGAGAGGCAACATAATTCTGTTACTTGTTCCTCTTTCCCAGCTGAAAGCTGATTGTGGTCATGATAAAGACAAAAAACTCACGAAACATTCCTTTCTTGAAATATTTATGCATTTTGGATTGAAATGAAGGAAGAAAAGAGCCAGGTCTTGGGGTTAATAGAACATGATCACTTAATTGATATTTATCTAGAAGAGCATAGTTTGCTGTCTCCTCCCCTTGCTGGCTGCATAGTTTCTTTGCTTAGCAGTTGCCACCCATATTGCCCGACTGCCAAATACATAATTTCCTTCGTTCCCCAAAGCAAAACTGCTTGCAAAAGGTCAAGCAGTGTGGGACTGCTGCAAGTGAAGCATGGCTGCAAAAAGCCAGTCCACATCTTCCAGAAAATTGAAAAGCAGTAGAAATTAGCAAAAAGACATAGTGGTTTTGGTTTCCAGGGACCGGCTCAGGGTTGGGAAGCACATGGCGGTTGCTGAAGGATGCTCCCTGGGGACTTGGGAGCGGCTGGGCTGCAGGAGATGCAGGAATCACACATTGGCAGGTGAGGGGCTTGGACTGTCCACCCACTCCCGAGCTGGTCCTTTCCCTGGCACAGCTCCTGTAACTGGATCCGGGTCTGAATTGCTGGCTGCCTGCACCCTCCGCCTCAGTTATCGATCTGCAGCCATTCATGCAGGCATCCTCTGGTGACCGACATCATGCTCTTATGGGGATTTTCTGTGACATTGGCTAAAAGGGCTGGCAGAGCGTGCGGTATAACCACCAGTTCTCTGCTGGCTTTTTATAGTTTGGTTTTATGCTCTTCGGTACGGGGTCTGCCTGCTGGCTAACACACAGCATTGTTATTTAAAAATTTATAAACATTTGTTTTGGCTTTTATTTAATTTCCTTCTGTGCCACTCCTACCTTCTCCGCTTCCTTAAATACTACTTCTCCTGTTTTTCTTTCTGTTTCTTCAAAAACACAGCTCTACTTTCCCTTAAATAAATTTTAGATTTTAGAGCTAGAGCCTGGCAGTGGCTCCTGAATGATTAGAAACCACCAGGTGAAGTCTGAGAGCTCCTTCGCCCTGAGCCCTCAGGCGGTGAGTGGCTCCTGGGCAGCTGGAAGAGCAGGAGCTGTGTTCAGAGACCTGCTGGAGAGGCAGATTTTCTGTTTTCACTCCATCTGCACTGTGTCATCCCCAGCAAACGCATCCCCGGGGAGGGAGCTTGCTGTTTACAGCTCTCTCCTGAGATGGCAACGGGGTGGCTGGTGAACCTGCCTATCTCGCTGGAGTCCTCGGGGCCACCCGACACCAGGAATGAGGTGTTTGTAGTGGAACCATGAAACACCATCCTTATTTAAAACAGAGCTTTAGATGGAATGAGGCAGATGATGGCTTTCTCACACCGTGTTTTCATTAGGTTGAAGGAAACCTCTGGCTCAGATGGAAAATTAAAGTCATTCTGCAGGTAAAAATAGGTGTATTTTCACAAACCAAAAGGGAAGAAGTAAGAACTTTGAGTCACATGGCGGGTTTTGGCCATTTTTAGCATGATCTTGCTCTTTTAAAGTCTAATGTTGTCTGAAACCAGGGTGGCACAAGCAACACATTTTCTTTATGCATTTGGGTGTTGCATAAGATTTGTCAAAATTTAGTAACATCATAATTTTGGGTCAAAAATGCTTGCAAACTGCTACAGGAATGCTTAAGCTGCATTAGTGCAGTGAGCAAAAAAATTCTTATAATGCAACCCAACTGATTCAAGCTTTAATTTTTCCACTTCACAGGCTCATTACCTGTTAAATAAAGAAGTCTCACACCTCTCATCCCTTTGGAAAATGCTGCAGGAGTGCATGAGGAGTACTGTAGCAAAAGGGGATATTATTGCTTGGTGTTACTGAATGTTTGCAGAGTGACCCTGGGACCCAAATTTTACCCTGAGTTGCTGTTCAGCGATTACCCAGGGCTATTCTGTGAAATGGTGTTGGTAGGACCAGGTACCCTCCCCAAGACCGACAACATCATAAGTGATTAATTTCTGCTTAGTGCTTGTTGATAGCACGTTCCATCCATTTTGTATTTTAATGAATTTACTTTTCTAGGCACGCAGAGCAGAGTGGAAGACTGATGTAGTCGTTTCTGTAGTGTGTTTTCTTTGTGTGAGGGACTTCTCGGTGTTTCTGCAGTATTTCAGGCCTGTTGGATTAATGGGGGAAGCGTCTGAGAATAGCACAAATCATAGCGCCGCGGCGGGCGTGAACAGCAGGGATGGCGTCTGCTCTGCGCGTGTGAGGACTGTTAGTGATCTGATGCCTTGCGTGGGCCTCACCACTTCAAGGTGAGGGGAGCTGGGGACTCTGCCATAGAGCGCTTCAAAAACTCGGGGTGCAGAAGTGTGATAATGTCACCAAGTCGTGGTGACCTAGCAGCAAGGCTGAAGAGACCCCCAAGGCTGACTAGTTCAACTGCAGCCTTGCACTGACACCAGACGTACATTCCCCAGACAGATGGTTTTTAACCTGTTTTTTACATCCTCCCATGGAGCAAATTCTAGGTAGAAAGATTTTCCTCATATCCAGACCAAATCTTTGTAGGAAACCAGGAAGAGATCTGCTTAATTGACAGTGAAGAAGTTTTATGTTGCACATGGGAGTCAACAAAACAAAACACAGCCTTTCTAACTGTACAAGTGGCAAAGCGCTGCCACAAGATTGTCCAGGATTTCTGACCCATCGAACAACTCCTTAGGACACGTCTGGGTGATGCGTGGCCCTCTGGGAAACCCTCTCCCCCTCCATCCCCATTTGTAGGGTGAGAGGTTCTGCGAGCATGGGGAGAGGGCAGAGCTATTTTTCTATTTCTCTCTCCTGCCAGCTCCAGGCATCAAAGCCCAGCAAGCGGCATCTCCAGGCATCATCCTCCGAGCCTGCCTTTCCACCTCCCTTGGGGACAGCGTAGCTGTGGTCCCTTCTTTGCTGGTATGAGCTTTGAGCCCAATCATCCCTCAACCCAAAAGCTCTGCAGGGCGGGGGTACACATTTGCTAAATCTTCGTGCAGCACTTGAGCTCTCATTGCCGGCACGGGGAAGGTCTGGATTTTGCTCCTGATGTTTCCCCTTTGCGGGTGCCCCACTTGGGAGCTGGCACAGCCCATGGGGCCAGGGAGAAGTGCCCGTGAAGGGGCACACGCTCGGTTGGTTCATGGAGTCATGTTTGCACCCAAATGAAATGCGCTCTGTGATTGTGGGCTCACACATAATATTTATGCTATCCTCTCTTTCACTCTGGGTGAATATGCTATAATTTTGGCTAATTACACAATATGTCAGGAATAATTGCAGGGTGTTCCTCAAAATAAATAATACATCTTGTGTGCTCTGCTATCCATACTTATGGGCATGCTTTAACCTTCAGTAGCCAAAGCATTGACTGTGCTGGAAAATGACAGCTTAGGAGCTGTAGCTACAACTTCTTTTCCATTAAACTTCTTATTTTTTTTATTCCCTTACCTGAAAAAGCTCACCCTGCATAAATTCAGGAACAGCCCTCCATCTCTCCTTCATGCTTTCTGTTCCTGTCAGGTTTTGGTTTTCTCCTCATTGGAGCTCAAGTCAATACAGGTGTAGAAGATTGCTCTTTAAAGGGAAATGTTTTGAAATTTTGAGTGCTGGTAAAACACACTGGATCAACAGAGCAACAGAAACCGTGTCCTAGGGGAGGCAAAGACAAACCCAGGAGTGTAGCTGTATGAAGAACTGATTTTTTTAGTTCTGTGGTCAAACAGAAGAAGTTTCTGGGGAGGAGGGGATTCAAATCCAATGCAGTATTTCATTCGACTTAAAATGAAACTTTGGCTTTCATCTCCAACTCTTTTAACATCTTTTTTTTTCATTAAATTTCCAAACAAAGCATTGTCTCAAAAGAAAAAAAATCAAAACTTTTTTCAGATCTCCTTTTTTTTCCCTGTTAATGAGATGGAGTCAGTGTATAGCTTCAGCTGCTTTTACTCTGAGTTTTTTAGCAAAATATTCAGCTAGACAATTTCACCCAAAGGTAGTCAGCAATTCTGTGCCGAAATAACTGGTGGCCATTAGGCCATCAGTCCTCTTCCACTTGCCATCCCATTGTTTTCACCTGCGGTGGTCTTTTGGGGACCTCTTTTGGCCCTGCAGTGCTGGAGATGGCTGTCTTGTCCTGAGCTTGTGTGCAGAGTGGGTAGCTCATGTGTCACATACATTAGTTTGGCATTTGCCTTCTAGGAAAACTCGTCCAAGACTTTGGACCTCTTTATCCTTGAGTCTTGGACCTTAGGTGGCTGTCGCATGGGATCTGGAGCTTGGAGAACGAGTGAGCTTCAGGGTGACTTCTGTAAATCCTAACATCCGTAGGCTCCTAGGAAAAGGGTGGCCTGGGAGAGACATGTAGCAGTGGTCCCATGTTGACCCCCATTTTCAATGCTTTATATGACTTCTTTCTCTGCCCCTTACCTCGGACTTGTATTAACATCTGTGTAAAGCTGATTCCCTGGATATGGGAGGGCCTGCATAAATGCCAGTGCCATGCAATCACATCCTTTCCAGCTACTCTACAAGTGAGAAAGAAGATTTCCCTGGAGGGACTCATCTTTGTAGGAGCAAAGCAGGCGTAGTGCAGACCTTTGCACATGTTTGCTCCTTGGTAGAGGGGTGCAGGCAGGCAGCTGTGCTCAGTGCTGGAGGGCTAATTACTATTCCTCATTGCAGGCATCAGCACAGGAAAGGAAATCATTTCTCTCAATGCTCTTTTTGCCTACAAGGTGTCATTCTGTTCTAGTGACTCGCTGATGGTGATAGGAGGCGATTGCTTTGATGGATGCTGTCATAGGCTTGAGCCCATCATCCCTCTGAGTTAGGGAAATGTCATTTTTGGAAGCTTGTCCTTCAAATGCAGAGGCCATCCCTGTCAGCACAGCCTATTATTTCATGTAATGCATCCTGGAAACACCAGTTGCCTCTCTGTGGTTATTAGCCCTGGGTGGAGATTCACCCTTGAGATGAGTAAATACACGAGTGTGCGATGCTGCTCTATTGTCCCAGAGTCATTTTTCTTCTCAAAATAAATTCCCTGTAATTGGAGGGTGACACTAACCCTGTAATCACACTGGACCGGAGCTGGGCATGGCCTTCATTCTGCATCATCGGGAAAGGAGCTGGGATCAACTTTGTTTGGTGCCCCCACAGTCACAGATCTCGGGAATAAATTTTAGCATGTCAGTCAGTCAGTCAGTCTGTTTACATCTTTCCATCCTACTCACAGGCTGGGTGATGTGCCCGTGTGTTAAGCTGAATGGCTGCATCTAAATTGAAGGGGTTTGTGGCAGCTTTGCAAGGTGGGGCTGGATGCCTGGCTTTGCAACAGAGCCCCTCCTAATGCTTGGGCAGCCGCTGTTGCCCACCACGATGTGACCTCTGTGCAGGCAGCCTGAGGAGGCATCCAAATGCAAATGCCCACCGATGCTGCTCACCTCCCTCGGCTCTGCAGTTCATTTGCCCTCTCCCTGCCTGTTACTCAGGATGCTCCAGGCTGCATTGCCCGGTCCATCTAGGCCTCCTGCTTGTAGGCTTCCTCAAGGCAGAGCGTGTCCTTCTGGTCTGAACAATTTTGCTGCGTTTAGCCACAGAAGCTGTGGAAAACATTTTGTGGGCCTGGGAAACATCCTTCATGCCTCCCCCTGTGTGCTTTTCTGCACTCAGTGGCTCCCGTGGGAGCTGAAAATGCTCAGCACTTTGCAGCAGGGTTTCCTACCTCCACACCCAAGTCACACAGTTGGAGTGTCCTCCAGGATCCCCGCATGTGGCTCAGGAGGCTTTGACCTGCTTCGTGCACGACTCGCTGCAGGTGCAGTCACAGACCCTTGCGCAGTGTCTGCTAAAGGCTCGCGCTCTCCCGTGGTCACAGCTTGGAAGGGCTGGGCAAGGTGTTTGGCTGGGGGAAATGCACCCCTGGTCTTCAAGGGCAGCAGCTCCTGGCACAGCTGCAAGTGCTGCTATTCCTGAGCTTCCCAGTCTGGGTGGATTCAGTGAATCATTGTGGTGAGTTGAGCTGTTAAACTTATGCCAACAGTGATGCATTTAATTGGAGACAGCCACTTACTTCATCTTAACTCCAAACACCCTGGAGAACTTAGCAGCTCCTGGCTGGGAAAAAACCCCAACATTTTTCTCCCTCAGCTTTTTGTCTTCTTTTTCTCCCCAAGTTCTGTGCTGATGCCTGTCGCCATAGGAATCTGCACGTTGCTCTCTGATGCATTTTTGTGCCAAGTTAATGCAAGCCTTCATTAATGCTCTACTTCCGAAGGAGGGATTTCGGTACCCTGCTCTGTCTGCATGTGTTTGCAGTGTTTGGCTTATCGAGTATTCTGGAACCCATCCTTTTCAGGGGAGGGGAACTGCAGTTTCTGTGATGGCACTTTAAACGTGGAGTTAATCTAAGTAA
Organism: Sagittarius serpentarius; assembly: GCA_034782735.1. Lineage (NCBI taxonomy): Eukaryota > Metazoa > Chordata > Aves > Accipitriformes > Sagittariidae > Sagittarius > Sagittarius serpentarius. Next base: position 29,089,671 of record JAVKLA010000084.1, read on the forward strand.
ATTAGGAGCAGTTTACACTCTGACTTGAATGCTGGTTTTGGTGGGTTAAGAATTTGAGTGCTGGTTGGGTGAGTCATAAATCAACCTCCCATTATGACAGCTGCAGCCTGAATGGGGGAAAATAAGAATAATGGAATGTGTAAATTCCAGGCTAAAATGTTTAATTGCAATAAACAAATGTTTAAAGAACATTTAGGTGAAATATGCTCCTGATATGTATTCCAGTTCCTGTGTTTGCAGTCACATCCTCAGCAAAACTGTTGCACAGGCACAGAAGAGAGTCAGCAATATGCCTATCCATGGTTCACATCAGGGCTAGAGATGCTTTCTCCCTTTGCCAGACCAATGTCCTTGGCAGGTACCAGAGGGACTGTTTTGGGAGCCTGCCGCTGGCATATCTGACAGCCTTACTGTGCTAAGACCAGGCAGAGGCGTTGAGTCAGAGCATGTTCTGCTGCAGAAAAAGAGAGCAAACAAACAGGCAAGTCTCTTGTCGAAATCATGGAGCAGGTACCTTCCTTCTACCTTGTTGCAGGTTGCTGAATATAAAATGGCTACTTGCTGTCCAAGCTACCAGAGTCCTCTGTTTAATAGCTCTTTATGCAGAGAACAGTAACCCCAAGAGCTTCAGAGTTTATGCCGTAACTAACACAGAGTACCGCTGGCACCCATCACAGTAACTTCTGGAGTGGATTTAAAAGCAATTCTGCACCAGCAACCTCAAGTGGAGGCCTGCCTGCCAATCATAGCATCGCTATGAGTTGCAAGAATCCTTGGAGCCAGTGGCTCAAATCCCTGAAAGGTCACTAAGCCCTTCATCTTTCCAAGAGATCATTGAAAAGCAGCCCCTCTGAGATCCCTACCATTAACTCAGAGAGTCCAGATTAAGGTGACTTCTGTGAGTAGGGTCTTATAGTCCCCTTAGATTTCCCAGCTGAAGGCAAAGTGGGGTTTGGCTTGCTGCAGCCTCAGATCATCATATTGCTATAATAAAAGGTGTTCCGTGAATTGCAAGCAATGAGGCCGTGGCAGACTGCCTTCCACAATGGAGTCTCATCTGGAAATCAGTATGGAGCCCTGTTCCTTGGTCCTCCTGAGCTCAGGGTTTACAATTGAAGTAAGCTACCCTACAGTACTTGATAGAGTGTAGGGCTGGCCAGATTGTATTTGTGCTGCTGCTGCATTGCTGATGGGAATACCCAAGAGTTAGTGCCCTCAGTGGGGCTTTGCTAAATGCGGTGTTGGTGCATAACCTCATAGCTCCTCTCTGCCTTAAGGGGAGTCATTCTGCTTGTGTGTTTTCTATTTTCCAGTTAATGGGGTGAGTTCCGTATTCACCTTAAATAGCAGAACTAAAAGAAGAGGTCGTTAAAGAGCCAGTGATATATCTGATAAGAAGCGTTTCTGCCAGTGTCCCTGCTAGAGCTCTTGCTCTTTTCCCTATAGCACGCAGAAAATAACCTTCAGCAATACCTATGGTTGAGGGTGAGGGATGTGACTCTGCAGAGTAACTGATTTGGACATGATCCCCTGGCCTTCTGTGAGCACGTCCCTGGAGATTAAACAAAGTATGTGTGAGTGCCCTGCAACTATCATGTCCTTGGCAAGGCCCAGGAGAGTGAAAATCACTGTATAGCTTTACAGTAAGGCAGGAAGCACAGCAGCTGATGGTGAACTGAAATGACTTTAAGGCTCAGCAGCAGGACAGCTGAAATGAATAATGGAAGCATCACATTACCATTTAAGCAGAGACAAGGAGATTAGCAATCAGATCATGAGTTAGTTAGCCTCAGCTGTGTTAAAGAGCTCAGAAAGTTAAAAGCAGGGCAGGCAGAGCTGGTGAGTTTGGCCTGTGGAAAGAGGAGCAAGTAGGGTGCTCTTCAGGGGATGTGCAGTGAGTTGGTTACTGGATGACTACTCTAAGCAGCATGATCAGCCGAGAACTGTGCCTTCACCCAATGGAAAACACCCATCCTGGCAGATGCTGCAGACCAGGAAGAGAGCCATGGCTTAGCTCTTGCTGTTACTCTTATTGGTCTGTTCTGTGCTGTGACTGTGCCTCTTGAGTTGGGGATGCTTCCTGAGCATGATCTTCTCCTGCATCTTCTGGGAGCACCACATTTGAAGGATTTGAGATCACTGCATCTGCATAAGGAAAGGGTCTGCTGAGCTTTTTCCAGCACCCCTCAGCCCTGAACAGTTGTATATGAGCAACTAGAACAGGATCTTTATAAAGTAAGCATCATAAAGTGTAACAGTATTGCTTATAAGGGTAAAAGTATCCCTTTGCATATCTCATGGGAATCCTAATAGCATGGGGTCTGCACTGGGAATACATACTGCGTGGAACTCTCTTGTGTGTAGTCGGTACTTTGGGATCAAGGCAGTCATAACTTCTTTCTTAAATCAATTCTGAAGTACTTGACTTTGTGTTTAGGGAGACGCTAAGTTGGTGCTGAAGTCTTGTCTACATTAGTTCAGTTCCATTTCTGCAGGGAAGGCTGCTCCTATAGCAAAACAGAAGACTGTACGGAAGAGCCTGAGTGGGAGGAATAGGTTTATCCCAAGTCTGTTATGCAGTGTTGCTCCTTTAAAAGCAAGAGGATCTGAGTCCCCCTTGCTACACAAGGGTGAGGTTAGAGAGTAGGTTTGAGTTTGATTCCTAGAAAATTCTGTGAATTTTAGAAAGAAAATGCTCATGGCAGGGTTTGTGCTTATCTGTGCTGCATTTTTTTTCTTTTTCTCTGGTTTGCTGCTTTCTCTTATTGATAATAGCCTGGAGCAGTATCATTGAGGGAACTTCAGACAATAAAAGTATCAAGGTTGTGGGGTTTTATTTTAATTCCCCCGCCTACCCCAATGTTCCGATAAGCACCTGCTGGAAGGGTTGTTCTCTTCTGTGCTGACTTATCAGGGTGTCCCATCATCCTTAATTGACAAGGACACCTACTGGTTTTGAGATTTTTCTACAAACTGAGGTTTTCAACATGACTGCTGTAGCATAAGGAATAGCAATGCTGGAAGACTGTGATAAAATTGCTCTGTAGATAGAAAGAAGTGATGCTAAAGTATATGATATGACAAAAGTAGCGAGTCTCTTAAAAGTCACATGCAGAGTTTTGCCTCTGGGCTAGCAGGAGAAATTCCGTTGTGATTATACAGTTCCCTCTTCAGGTAATAACTCTGTAGTGAGCTTTGGGGAGAAAGATGGGTAAATCCTTGTTCCTCGTTAAAAGCTGCCTTTGCCTAAAACTATGTCTATAGGCCTCCCGGCCACACTGCTTGCTGTATGAATGACAAATCCCAATATCCCACTTTATGCCCAGACACGAGACAGGAGGTTCCCTGGTGGGAAGCAGCTACTCTGCCAGCTGTTGTCACCCGTGTAGCTGTCCCTGTTTGAGCTGGTCCCTTTGCAATCAGTGGAGAGATGCAGGTAGTTTTGGGACCCTATGGACCTGGCCTGGCTTGCCTGTTGATTTTTGGGATGCAAAGGGAGCCCGGTTCAGGTGTAGACAGCCGTACTAGGTAAGAGAAATCACTCATTGCCCTGGCAACTCCCTAACCCTCCTGGGCTGTGCTCTGTGTTAGAGGTCTTGGTGCTGGCTGCACATGTCTCTATGCTGCTTTTGTATTTAGTTCTCTAGGTACCCAAAGGTGCAGCTGCTCACCAGTGCTTCTCTCCTATAGAAAGAGACCTAAGGAAATGCAGAAAGCAGGAAAGGAGATTTGTATGTCTCCAAAGTGCTTTCTGACCCTTTGGCGTCTAGAAGAGGCATTTGTTTGCTGGAGCAGCAGGGCATCCTAAATGAGTTTGGGGAGCGGGGATGCTCTTGTGGAAGAGGATCTGTGCAGCGAGGACAGACAGGAACACTGCTGCTGTCAGACTGTGTTAGGGCCAGGAGGAATGTGGTGGGTTTGTGTATGGCTGAGAGCTCTCTGCTTCAGTCCCTTTGAGTTTGGGCATGAGCCTCAAACTTCAGCAAAACCAGGTCATGTCAGAAAAAAAAAAAAGGAACATGTAAGATAAGATTTCTGCTCCAACCTGTCCCTAGGCAGGTATTGACTCAGAAAAGCCTGGGTTTATGAAGATGGCAGTTGTTAAAGCTTGAATCAGACCTGACTGTGTATCTATGTCAGATCAGTAACAGAAAGGGACCCTGGGGCTTTACCCTGTGTTTTACTATGGTAACACCTAGCTTTCTGCTGCAATGGTGTTTGCATCTGTAGCAGAGGTATAGGGGGACCTCAGGGGATCTTGGGTGCTGTTCTGATACACTCTAAAAATGACATGAAGCTCCTAATGATAAGCAGATTTGCTCTATACCTGGTAGGCTATTTAGTAAAAGTGGGAGAGGTTTTCGTGTTGTTCCAAAATGATTTGCATGATTGAAGTATAGTTTGCACCACAGAGAAGAAGGAAAGGGCCTTCTGTCCTGTAGCTAAATCATCTTCCCAAGAATGGGGAAAAGGTCAGGGTTTTTTTTATACCTCCACTTCTCTTATTCTTGAGGGGCTTTAAGACAAGATCTCCCCCCTTCCCCAGCACACAGAAAGCCTCAGGCTGCAGAAGCATCTTCTGAATCTCTCCTGCTGGGATCTCTTTCATTTTGTGCAAAGTACTTAAATGTTAAAACTTAACCAGAGAGTAAAAATGAGGCTAAGACTCATTCAGGGACTTGGGTCTCATGTCAGAGTGCCTACTAGTGCCTTTACTACTGTGGTATTAGATAAAAGGGAGGAAGGGGACAGGCTCAAGGAAGGTGTTGCAGTCATCTGTGCCTGAGAAGACAGCTTTTCATTTCCTCTATCTTTGATATGCTTGTTAGAAAAGCAAGTTAAATCAAGCTTCTGCATTCAACAAAATAGATAATTCTTTTTGGTAAGAAGAAAGCAAAACACTTAGCTTACTCTAAGGCTCAATTTGACATATATTGGCTTGACCGATGTTAGCTTTTAGTAGATGGCCAGTAAAATTGTACTTATTCACTGTCCCAGAGTTGTCTCACTGGGAGAAAGCCTGTCTGCAGTCTACAACACTCTTGTTGCTATGAAATCACTTTTTTAAGGCAGCATAGAAACCAGCTGATACTGATTGCTTCAGTGGCTTTTGTAGCTATGAAATAGTACCTGACTCTTCCCTAGCTGGTGGAGGGGTTGCTGGAGCTGAAATCCTTTGCACCTGCAGCCTGCCTGCATCCATGGTCCCCGCTTGCTTTGCGGGGGGGGGGAGGAATTGCCTGTGCAGAAGCGCAAGCTGAGAGTGCCGTCCTCAAATGGAAGCTGAACAGCGCAGCGCAAAATCGTTAGAGATGAGGGCTTCTAATGGAAACACTTAACACACAACGTGACCGGAGTTATATAAGGACTATGGCTTATTAAACAGCCTCACTAGAGGCATGAAAGTCGGGAGGCTGACGAGATTTTGGTATGCTACAGTGGATTTTTTCCTGTCTATTGAGCCAGCAATAACTAGGTCTTATTTATTTACTTTTGGTGGGTGGTCACATAAACCCACAAACTCTTGTCACACAAGGAGGATCTCTGCCATCCAGCTAGTGTGTCTGTTCACATGTAGCCAGCTAGCTTGCTTTCCAGAAGCAATGCCTGTGACAAGTTTGTAGGACATGTATGATTAAAATTAAAACACTTAATTTGTGTTTGATCGGTTGGATGTCCGGGAGACAGGCAGTAATGATGTAGACCCGTCATGTGAAATTCAAATTGCTTCTGCTTTTTTTGTTTTCCTTTTCCTCTTCAGCACAGGTATAAAATGTTGCAGAGGCAATAAAGAAGCCCCTCGCCAGTCTATGGCTGGCTCATGATGTACAGGGGCTGGGAAAGGACCCTGCTAGAGGCAAAGAGTGATTCTCATCTACCAGAGCGTGGCACATGTTTTGGGAGGGAGGAACATGCGGGATTTTGAAACAGAGGCGTTTTACGGTGCCCGTAAGTGCTTCAGAGGTCATTTTTGGAGGTGTCTTGCATCTGTTCCTTTCAGGATTTTGCTCCCTGAGTCCCACACAGTTGGACTCATGCAGCCCAATTCAGCACTCAGTTACTTTGGTTTTACACCACTATAATACCAGTGATTTAAATAGATTTTCATTGGCATAAAACTGGAACTGCACAATAGTGAATCAACCATACAGAAAGCAAGGTATTTGGCTTCACAGACTGAATAAGAAACAACAAGCAAATTCTTTGCAACACTGCTAGCAAATATTCTTCTGAACAAGTGGCATATTCAGAATACATAAGCTGTCTAAAGACTTTCATTTGGTAGGTAACTTTCAGTGAAGTGATGTTCCATAAATCTCTTACTTTCTGCTGCACCAACTATGCATTGCATTTTAGCTGCTCATCTGATCTCCATTTTATTTGCCTGTACATCTATGTATATATGAATATTTTACAACCATGCTTGAAAGGAATCACAGAAAGCTGTCTTATTTGCCAAGCACTTCTACGTTTACTTAGAGCTTAATGGGGGCCAAGCAAATTGGGTCTCTTACTACTTGGTATATCTAATAATAATGATTATTTTTTTGCAGAACCCCAGCTGAAAGGAATTGTGACAAGGTTATTCAGCCAGCAGGAATACTTCCTGCAGATGCACCCAGATGGTACAATTGATGGGACCAAGGACGAAAACAGCGACTACAGTAAGAAAAATTAGCCTGTTTTGCAACCCAATTACAATCAAATGCATCACCTAGTGGGTCTCACTTGTGTAGCTTTATTTTTGAAAAGATCAAATTAGGAAGAAGCCAGCTGTTTTCTGCACATTTTTTCTATCTATCCTTCCCCTTTAAATCTTGCCTGTATAATTTCATATGTTTCCTCTCCGATCATCTTCCCTCCCGCCCTGATTCTGTAACTGCCATCTGGGTGGGGTGGAGAATAAAACCCATGATCTGAATTGCTGCCAGAAGAGAAAGGAGATTATATTTATACACATGCCACATGGGTAAAGGATATGGGGAATTCTCTCTCCAAGGAGAAGAGAAAATTGGTTTCACTATTATCCTGAAAAATTCAGCAAGCATCAGGAATTTCCAGGCTGGAGAAAAAACAGCTGTTCACTAAAGTCTAGTGCAAAGGTTGAGGGTATTGAATGATCTTTCCAAAGGAGGTCATCTGCCAAAACCCTGTTCAAAGGGGTTCTGTCATGCTGTCCGACAAAGGACAGCAAAGTGCAGCAAAGCCACGCAGGTTTAAAAATCATGGTTTAAACAAACGCAAAGCAGTAGCCAGTCTTCCTTTTGCAAAAGTAGTAGTTTTGTCAGTACCAAAGCTCCTCAAAGGGTTAAAAAAGGTGCAGGATATTTTCTACAGCATCTCTTCATTTCATAGCTGTCAGACTGATGCTTCTGAGTGGGCAGTAATAAGCTCAGATCTTTGGTTTCACAAACTGCATCAACAGAGTAGGACTCAAGTCTTCATTTGTGTCATCCTATGTTGGTATGAAGCTCCCTGTACCACGGCTGAAGGGACATCATATCTAGCCTGTCCAGCACGGAAGGGGTCTTCCCAGTCATTACTAGAGATGAACAGAAGTTCATCTGTGTGGTAGGACTGATGGAAGCAAACTTCATGTACTTCGTGAAAGGAGGAACCTACTTAATTTGGGGTCAAATCTTGTTATAACTTGAAGAAGCTCCCAGCTGGCTTGAAGACAACCTTCCTTCAGGAAGGCAGGGCCTGGGCTGCCGGTGAGGGGTGTCATAGCAGGGCATTGACGTTGTCCTGTGAAGACATACTTGGACAAGGGTGCAAGGTGGCTGCAGCCCCACATCCACGGTGTGTGCCGCATCCCCAAAAAGCTGGCAGAGTGCCGTGGTAGGAATGTTGTGTGTAGTGGGGCTGCTCTGCTGCGCCCAGCTCAGGGCTTGGGTCCGTGCATGAGAGAGGAGCTTTGAGAAGATGGCAACTGAAATTGTGGGAGACTGGCAAAGCCCTTGTGAAATGACAAGAGGCTGCATTCACCAGAAACTCGGCCTGTAGCAGGTGCAAGTGTCAGGTTTTAGTCCCCTTTTTCATGTGCTGGTGTTGAACAAATGAAATACCACAAATTGCAATGACAGCCTCTAATTTATGCTGAGAGAAGGAGAATCTGTGGACCTCCACACACGCACTTTGTGAGAGACTGAGCTGGTCTCTTCCTGCAAGAAGAGTCTGGCCTTGTGATTTTCTTGGGCAGACACCAACACATGGGATGAGTTTAGTGGGTGAGTAATGACCCAGTGTTGGGTTGTATTAGCTGCTCTGCTTTTTTCTTAAAGAAGGCATAGGGTGTTCTCAATCTGCAGAAAATCCCACTGGAGGCCTGTTTGTCAATGACATGGGAATTGCTGCTAGAGATGACAGGGATTCATTACCCTCATCTATCAGTGAGGACTGAACAACAAAGTAATGGGCTTAAGTGGAAGCAGGGATGAATTTAGGTAAAGAGCAGGGGAGAATAAAATGTAAGAGCAGTTCTGCAATATTTCAGTCTGGCAGGGGAGATGAAGCAGCTGCTGCTGGCTGCACCTTGGTGGATGCAGGGGAAACTCCTGAGTCCCTGTGAGTGAGGTTGGGCCCCAATCGCCCAAACAGCTCTTATTTATATATCCCATTAGAAATGTTAGAGATCAGTTTGGCAACGTGCTGAGTACTTGTGAGCCACTTCCACCCAGCTGTCTTAATTGGAAGTAGATGGGCTGAAGGGCACTTCTAGAGTGTAAATTTATCTGGTGAGATGGCAGCCCTGCCTCGGCAGCTTGGTGGGACAGGAGACATCTAGCTGAAGCGTGCCAAGCCACTTGTTCAAAGTCATGGGCTATGATAGAAAGTTTAGTGAAGTTTCTGAGACAAGATTGAAGCCAAAGAATTCCCCATCCCCTGATCTCGGGGGATATCAAAGGAGGAAAAAAATCCAACCTGGTAATATTTGCCTCCTGAAAATGAAATGGAGAATGTGCTTTATTTGGTTTTTACCACATGCTCTCCTTTATAAATCTTCAGTTTGAGTCAACATTTTATATTATATGAAGCTTCCAGTTATAGCTTCAAAATGAAATCACATTTTTCACTTTGGAAATGCCAAAATAAAGCATACTGACTATTTTTTTTCCTTTTCTGTTCCTCCAAACATCTCAATTTTTGACCAGAAAAAAGTCAAAACTCACTTGTCTAAGTGAACAGCTTACAGATTTACTTCACCAATGTTTTCTGTTTTAAAATACCTCTCTAGAAGATTCCTGACTAGCTAGTCAGAAGTCTGTGCAGTATTTCTGTGCCAGGGCAAAACTCAAAAAAAAAACCCAACCAAAACAAAACAAAAAAAAAAACAAAAAACCAACCCCAAACTCATCAAAGACTAGATAAATAATATTTCCCTATCCCTGGAGAGGGGTTGGTTAACTTGCATCCACTGGCAGAGAAGGGCAATCTTGATGGCCACAGCAGGATCTTCCCATCCTGGATGACCATCTATTCTCCATGCAGAAACCATCTTAGCACAGATAAATATGTGGTGAACAGTGTTCCATACATCACTCTTGTGTTCTGTAGCCACACACTGATTATTCAAATTAGCATTATGAAAGGAAGCTTAATTTTCATGGAACACATTAGGTTGGTTTACTCTGGCAAAATAAATGTTTAAAATGAGACACGGCTTGTCCCTCAGATACGTCTGATGCAATTAAAAGTTCTAATAAAAATCCAGTTATTTATAAAAGAGGAACTGCTAATATTTAAGCAATTTTTAAATTAATTATCTGGTGCCCATTTTATGTGTGTTCTTGAGAGGCTGATGGCATTTATTTTCCACCTTCTCTCACTTAAAGAAAAAGAAAAAAAAAAAGCCAAGTTCTAATGGCATTTGAATGGGCATCCAGCCAGCTTCCCGCGAAACAGCGCTTGGGACATCTGTTCCTTATACCATGCAGTTAAAGGCACGCCATCTTAATGTAAGCAAGAAGACAGATTCTCTGCCTACTTGCACTGGGATATATGAAGAATTTTCTTTTAATCAGAGTGCAGTCTCATGGTGTACAAGGCCCTTCTTTGCGTTCTTAGTAATGTTATATATGAACTTGAATTTGGGGCAGTATCTTTTCCTTCCAACTCCAGTGATCTCAAATAGTCTTTCAGGGCTGACTGTTGCTGTCAGTGCTTGCATCATTATTGCTCCTTCCTGGGCTGAGCAGGGTAATGCTCCTTCTTCATGAGAGAAACTGGACTTCTTTGCCAGCATAATCCTGCTGAAAGTCTGAAAAGCCTCAGCAAATGGACAGTATACAAAAGACAGGTCAACCATACTGACCAGGTGGAAACAGCCCAGCATATCTAGGATATTGTTTGGGGCTTTCCAGCCAGAAACATAAAAAGATTAAGACTGGGAAACCTCTGGAGGTCTCCAGTCCAACATCCTACTTGGAGCTGGGTTATTTTCAGTTACACAGAGCCTTGTCTAGTTGTTTCAAATGTCTCCAGGAATGAGTTATTCCATAGCTTCATAACCTCTCTGGTTCCAGTGCTGCACTATTCTCATTGTAGAGAATTTTCTTTATATCCAGTCGTAATTTGTTTGAGGCTCTTGTCTAGTGTATCTTGTCCTTTCATTGTGTTCCTCTGAGAAGAGTCTGTCTCTGGCTTTCCTTTATTTGAGCTAAGCAAACTCAGTTCCCTCAGTTTCTTCTCTCATACATGTTGCAATACAGCCTCTTGATCATAGCAGCCTTCCTCGGGATTTTAAACCTCCCCATCTCATGGTGCACTGAGGCTGCTGTTGCCTGTTGCATCTTCCATTAGTTCTTCCTTATTCATGCACAGCACAAATATCTTGCTCCAGAACAAATCACCTGTTATAATTAGTTTAGCTCCTCTGACTTACTACTGCTTAAATCAGCTGAGCATATGGACTACATCTTATATATGGCACGATTTGCCTTACTCTTCTATTTCTGTAAATAAGTTAGCCCCGATCCATAGCTAAGCATGCTTTCAGATTTTAAAAACATGCTATGCAGCTGGTAAACTGCCATAACATTAACAGTGAACAACATACTTATGGCCAAAGGGTTTAGGACTGAGGCATGCTAAAAGTAGTATCATCCATAAGCAGGGTCAGGTGTAAATGTGCTGATGGTTGGAAACAATAAGATTTAATGAAGGAAAATAGGCAGCAATATTCAATGTCTTAATTTTTTTTTTTCCTCTTCTGCCCATGAAGTAAAAGAGCATGTCCATTCCATGCAGTTGCAGATGGCATAGAAAATACACCGTTTGCAGTAGAAAGTTTTAAAAGCATTTGTTAAATTTTCTTTCACATCAGCACACCGTGTCCAGCCCAACTCTACCACAGCTAGTCCTCGTTCCCTTCTCTAAATCTGCTGCTTCATGTTAAACATTTTTTTTTTTCCCTGACAAAAAAAAGAATTCTTGCTTTTGAGGTTGGTTGAGGGTTCCCCCCTCCACATTTTCACATGCTTACAATAAAGCTTATAAGCTTTTAAATCTGTTCTAAAACAAGATGAAATGAAATAATTTGGAAGCCTGATAACAAAAGGCTTCAACTTCTTCAAAGATATTTCTAGATTTGAGTGCAGAAACAGCTCTGAGAATTTACAAAGTCTTGATTGACCCAAACAACTTTTTTTAACAGAGGAAGACGTTTGCTTTCTAAAATGTCTTTGGCCGTTAGCTACCTATGTGAGATGCATGTCCTCCTGCTTGCCTGCTGCCTTGCTCCCCTGCTCTGCAGTATGTTGCAGGAGATGCTCTGCCATGCCTAAAAGCCATGGTTGTGGATGTTGCTATCATGATCTGCAGCAGGGTCCCAGGGAGCCTGGGAACTGACAGTGGTCTTGCTACTGTAACACAGAGCACAACAGGATTGTTCCTGTGCTCCCTTAGCATGTGTAGGTGGAAAGAGAGATTTGGAGATGTGGGTGTTTCCAAGTGGAACTTCTCACCCACTAATTCTGGGTATTATCACCTTGCTGCCTAATGAATGCTTTGAATGGTCTGTCGCAAGTTTTCTATGCAAGACAAATTGGCTGTAGGGAATGAATGATGATGCCCATTTTGTTTCATTATTAGCAGTAATGTGCTCCATTTTTCAGTGGGGGGAAAAATTAGGAAAGGGGAATTGCTTATAAATAGCCTTCTTAATTGCAGAGGGTTTTAGACCTTCATGGCAGTGAGAAAGTGATAGAAATATAACCTTGCTTTGGTTAGTGAGCTTTTCAATGGTAGAACTGCACTATGATGCGGCTCTAATGCTGAGTAGCTACACTGGGGTGTGTTTGTCTCATCTGGGGACAGTATCGGAGTAGCACCGTCGTTGACTCCAGTTGTTCACAGACCAATACCCAGGCTGGACTTCATTTGTCGTATACATCTGTTGACATCCTCCCACGAAATCACAAATACAGGCACTGGCTTTTGCTTAAAAGCATGAAAAGGGGCTGAGAGTAGTGTTTCTTGTCACCAGCCTCAAGGTGCCTGCCTCCCTTTTAGGCAGCTCACCGAGGGAAGTCATCCAGTCTTCCTTGGGAACTGAGTGAGGAAAAAAAGGCATTCATGTGAAAGTGGGACTCATGAATCCCTTTTTGGAGACAACCCTGAAACCAGCTCGGCTAAGATATCGTGAGCAAAGTGGCTTTCTGTCTCCTGTGCTTTTTTCAGGTTTTACTTCTGAAAAAGTATCCACCTCTGACCTTTAAGCAAATCCACCAAGAGTTCAGGTTGACGGTAAACAGTTTCCCATTACATTTCACATACTGTTTGGGCTCTGCTTTTTCTCTTAGAAATTGTGCAAATCCTGGGACTTCAGTTCAGACTTTGTAGTCTGAACCACTGGCTGTAAGGAAAGAATCAAGCCACAGAGCCGGAGTTTTGGTTCTTTCCCCCACCCGCCTCCCCATTCTCTCCATGCTGGCTATAAATGTTGTTCATTCTTTGGAAAGGAATCCAAACACACTTCTGTCTCCTCCATTCTGCAGTAATTCACAGGCTGTATATGAGGGACGTTCTTGGGAAGCATCTTGAAGTTGAGTTAAATCCATGCATTACCTGGCACGTGAGCATCTAACCAGTCTCTTTGGGGTGGGGGGTTATGTTGAGCTGGACTCGATTCCCTCCTGTCATACCAGGATTAACACTGTCCTGGCCTGAGGAGCTATAGCATTTTGAATAGGCCATTTCAGCAAAAGCTGCTTTCTCCTTCAGGGCTGATGTACAATCAGCAGTGGTCCATCTCCCAAGGAAGGAGAGGCTGGGAGATGGCACAGTGAGAAGGAGGACTGTTTCTTCTGCAGCTGTTATGTGAAGACTCCTTTGTGCTGTGCTTGCTCTGGTGTGATGTGTCAGGCATAAAACTTTGTAAATGATCTATAAAATGAATCAGCTAGACGATGATGTCCTTAACGGTCAGCTGGAGAATAGGAATGCTTCACTGCGTGCTCTGTCACTGCACTCTGCCCATTCACAGGACTCCCCTAGGCTAATTTGAATACCCCAAAACTCTTGAAGTTTCAAGTAGGCTTTTTGCAAATAAGTGAGCATGTTAAAAAGCCATGAGAAATGCTTCATGAATGTGGAAGGGACAGTCTGACCTCATAACTAGGGAACCGGAAAACATACTCGTTTCAGGGCAGTGCTGCAGGAAGAGACCTTGAGTGAAGTATTTCCACTAAGTCTGTGCTCGTGTTTCTGCCTGAGCCTGTGCCCATCTTACCATATCCTGAGCTCCCTGGGACAAGGTCTAGTTCGCTCTTTGTAAGCTGAAGCACAAGGGGTCCTACAACATCTGGATACTCCTGTCCTATAAATCTCAGTGGAAACAAAGCCATGCTAATGCCTCCGTGCTCAGTCTATCAATGCTGACAGTCCTCTCCTCTTTGGGCTCATTCTGTTAGTAAATGTAGCAAAAGCCTGACAGTACATTAATGTATATGCTCACGGGAGAGGTCTTTCAATGAGATATGGGGTCTATTTGGAACCAAGCAATAAAGTAATTAATTGGGAGGAAGTGGTTGCAATGGTTTCATCAATAAGATTGCAGTAAAATTGAGTATTCAAAGGTCTTGTCCTCTTCCGTCCTATCTAGTGCTGCTTCTGAATGAGGAGCAGTGCTCAGGTCCTGGCGTGGAACACTAGCTCTTCCTGAGTTTCTTCATTCCCTTGACAGCAGGGATCACAGGGGCAGACACACAGTCAAGTTAATTTGCATCCTTCTGGCTGTGGTTGCTGTGTCTGTGTACTCTCTTAGCATATGGCAAGTGCAAGAAAGTGTGACTAGGCTTAAATCTGTTTCAGGGTGAAGTAAACTAAGTTGTGGTGTTGTGTTTGCCACAGGCAAAGATGTGTACGTGTGCAGTTAGCACAGCTCAGCTGCCCCACAGAAAGCCGTTGAGATGCGCTAGCTGGAGTGGACGTATGAGCCCTTGGAATTGCAAAGGCAGTGATCAGACTGCTGGGTGTGTTAAGGCTTCTGGGAGGCAGCCACATTCAGTGCTTTTAGAAATTTCCTTTCAACATTGGCCCTGTGGTTGCAGACCTTCCCGCTAGCTGGAAGCAGGACTTTTGATTCTAGTTCAGTATCTTTTGTTAAGAGCCAGGAGTGGGGTGGGCTGGCCCTGGGGCAAAAAGCAGCAGTGGCTGCACAGGATGATGCCTCCATAACCTTTGCTTTTCTTTTCCTTTCGCAGCCCTTTTCAATCTAATTCCTGTGGGTCTTCGTGTGGTGGCAATCCAAGGGGTAAAGGCAGGTCTGTACGTTGCCATGAATGCTGAGGGATATCTCTACAGCTCAGTAAGTACTTTGCATTGTTGGGTTCCTGGAGTGGTTTTGGTTTTGTAGGGGGGAGGGAAAAGACTGTATTGGGACTTTCAGCTTTTTCTGAAAATGGTCATGTATCAGCTAACCTTTAAAAGCAGGAATGGGGGGAGCTGCTGCAAAGCCATGGAATGTTCACTTTAAAGTGTCTCCACGGAGATTCGTGGCAGTATTTCCTGACCTGTGAAGATAAACTTTGTGTTCTTTTGAGTAGTTAATTAATGTAGGTCACGTTGTAGAGGAGGTTGTGTGGTTGGCTGGTTATATTCTAGTTTCCCATTTGTGAAATGATGTGGACTGAATGGAATTGCTTCTGAATTGTGCCCGGATAACTGATCATAGGTGGTGCCCCAGTGGGTCATACTCTGCTTTTGACTGCAATGTAAATCCACAGCAATACTCTGACTTCATTAAAATGGTTCTGGACTATTCTGTTGGCAGTGCTTCAGCAGAGCAGAATTTCCCTGTATTTGTGTGGTCTGTTTAATGCACATAAAAGATAAGTGAGGCATTTTTTACTGACTAATTCCCCTATAACTTTCTTAGATGGCATGAAAGGGCATGAGGTTATTCATAAGATTCTCATTTGAAGTAAGTAATTGATTTTCACAGTGAATAATTGATTCAGTGATTTATTAAATACGGCAGCCCTTTGCCAGAATTCTTTATGCTTCAAATAACTTTGCTCTAGTTCTACATAGTAAAAAGTGATAGGTAGTAATACACTTCTCATTTCTGTAGTTATATCTTTAAAGCGTATAGCCAAGATTCTAATCTCAGCTGCCTTTGTGTAAACTCACAGCAGGGATTCTGCTTGTCTAGGCATTTCCTTTGCTTTAAAAGTATACGTGAGAATGGAGACGGGACCACTGAAAGGACAACAGTCTGAGTTGCTCCTACGCAATTTTTCCTAACTCTTACCATCCATCTTTGTTCCTGGTCAGTTTTAAACTGCTCACATGGTTGGGATTTCCCCCTTTCCCTCAGGAGGTAACAAAGCTCTGTCTCCCCAGTGGCTCAGGGTAGAAAACGGCAAGCGGATGTGTTAGTATGCCTGGCGAGATAGGTCTCAAAACTGGCTGCTTGTCAAGACAAGACAGAGAGATCAATCTGGATCTCTGTGGATGCCAGACGCTTCCTGTTCTTTCATAGCCCAGTAAACATAAATGACTGCTTCTAAATAAATTACATCGTTTACTAACAATGAAAACTTCCTCTTTTTGTAAAGCCATCAGAGTCCTAAAGGTAATACCAAGCGTGGTGTGGTACTGCATTATTGTGCCTGCTTCCCTCTAGGCACATAGGGTGGTCAGGACTGACGTTTTACACTGTTTTTGTGCAGTGCTGGCATAAAGTATCCTGGCCTGGTGCTGAGGCTCCTCATATCACCAGTGCCCCATAAATGAGGACTGCTGGAAAGCAATGTGTGTCATAGAGCAACATCCAGCCAGGGCGGGGTATGTGTGTGTGTCTTCTTGGAGCAATGAGGGGTCAGCATTTTCTGGACAAATAGTGCAGGGGAGGGAAAGGCGAGGGGCTCAGGCAAAAGAAGAAATGAAGAGTTGGAAACATGATGTTTGACAGTTGAGAGATTAGAGATGATGCAGAGGAAAAGTATCTCTTGCTAGCAGTAGTGAAATGATACAAAGAGTGGGAGGGACATACCAAGAGATGGTGGGCAGCAGGACCATGTGTCCAGGAAACGCATCTGCTAGTTGTATGAAGCCTCCTAAAAGGCACCAGATCATACATGTATTCAAATGAGGGTGGTTTAATGGGGCCTGCTTATTCCCAGCAAATGTGCCTGTCTTAAGTAGGATGGTTAATCAGCGAAGGCTAAGGATGCACTGTGATGGCCAGAGGTTAATGAAGTGGACCTCATTACATGCCATGGCTTGATGGCATTCAGCTCTGAACTAGTAAGAGTTAAACTGTTCTTTTCATCAACATGATCCAAGGTTTCTGCTTGCAGTAAATGGATGCTACTGTCCCATCTCTACTCCAGGGAGATGCAACTCACTGGACACTATTTTTGTCTTGTATTGACTAGTGGCTCTATGTCTTACTGCAGTAAATCAATGAATTTATTATGCTTTGGAGCAGACACCAAGGCAAGAAAAAAGAAAATTTGTGGATAACGCCTATTAGGAGCAGGGAGTGTGGGTCAAGCCACTCAGTGTCAAAGACAAGGGTTGAGACCAGGGTCCTATAAGAGAACTGGATATAGCTGAGAAGAGCTCAGCCTGTTCAAGCAGTCCCTTTTGGATGCTGCAGCTTTCTTTGTGGGGCTGGAATCCCACTCCAAGCCAGTATCTGGTATGGCTGTCAGTCTCAGACTGTGCTGGGGAATTGCTTTGGCAGGACTTGACAAGTCTGTTCCTCTCTAGGGCAAGCAGGGCCCCTGGCTGTGCAGCCTGGACCTGATTGCTGCCCACACCAGAGGACACGTTGTCCCTGTTCCTTCGCTTAGCAGACCCTAAACTACAGCTTTTCTCTGTCTCGGGCCAGTTTCCTTTGGTGCTGCATATGTACCTTTTTTTTTTTTTCATTAGCCTTTTCTGAAAAAAAGAAGGGTCAATATTCCCCATAGATATTGTTCAGTCATGCAGATCCATTGATAAATGAACTTTTTCTGCTGCTTGGCTGCCTCCTCTGCTGTCTGTCCCAAGCCTAGCCCTGTTAGGACTTCTTATAACACCCTCAAGCCCAGGACTACTTTCAGATAAAATGCAACTGTCCAGCGAAATGTTTTGGTTTTTGGTTTTGGGTTTTTTTCTCTTCTTGAGCCCAGATTGTGGCTGTAACTGAACACATCACTCTGGGTTTGTTTTGCTTTTGTTTGGTGGTAGTTTTTGTTTTGTGATACTAAATCTGTGTGCATCAGCTGACTTTGGCTGACATCCTCTGCCCTGGATCAAACCAGAGGCTATTATCAGCCTGGTCTCAGAGATGGTTTGTGCCAGCTTCTTCTGAGTTTGGGCCAGTGGGCTCTTGAATGATTGGGTTTAGAATGACTAGCCCTTGGAAAAAGTCTTCCTGGTGCCAGTCAGCACAAAAGCAGGGCTGAGTGGGGTCCTTGTGACGGGTTGACCCTGGCTGGACGCCAGGTACCCACCAAAGCTGCTCTCTCACTCCCCCTCCTTAATTAAACAGGAGAGGGAGAATATAACGAAAGACTT
>JAVKLA010000084.1:29107782-29120429 GCA_034782735.1 Sagittarius serpentarius
GGCCAGTGGCGGGGTCCGTTCTTAAAGCCAGCTGGCATTGGCTATAGCGAACACAGGGGAAGCTTCTAGCAACTTTTGAAGAAGCCACCCCTGTGGCCCCCCCACTACCAAAACCTTGCCACGTAAACCTCTAAAGCCAGACTTGGTGAGAAGGCTCTTTGCAGAAACATGCAAGACCCTCCTATGTGCTTGGCCACACTGATACCTTTAACAATGACTTTCCTCATCTCTTCTGTTCAGTTAGGGATGGGTAGGGACAGTGTGGGGTTGGACTGCTGTGTTGAAGCCAACCATAGATCCCCAGCCAGCTTCAGAGGCCGAAATGCATTAGATACCAAAGCCTCTTCGCTTGCGAAGCAGCTGCTTGTGACTTTTGTGCATTATTTACTTACACTAGGTACTGGATTTATTTTTTTCTTCCCAGACTAGCTTTTATTGCTACCTCTGAGGTCTGCTGGGGAATTAGGTGCTTAGTAGGCAAGAAAATGAGGTCTTGGTCTGAGGCACCTGACTTTGCAGACAGCAGGATGTAAAACACTCTTCGTAGCAAGCTTGTAGAGTCACTGGTGTGTTCCCATTTGATTTCTTGTAATGTAGAGCAGTGGTAAATTCCCTGATGGTGCACAAATGTTTTTATCAGCACCTGTTCTGGGGAGTGACATGACTCTCCCGAGGATCCGTTGTTAGCATTTTATGCCGAAGTAAAAATATACAGAATGAATGAAGAGCAGTGGGTATTACTTGTACTGTCTTAGCGCTTGGGAAGCTGGGACCAAAGGTTGGTTGTTGCAGAGGAGAGAGAAACACAGAATAAAGAGGTACGTCCTGCTCCAGTGAGTTTACAGCCTAATTGTAACGGGAGAAGACACAGAACATGCTCTCCTGTCTCTGCCTGCAGTTAACAGTTCCACCACCAAATTAATTCCTACTCCTGTATAACCTTTCTCTGGGAAGTTTCTCTCCTTGATACCCAACTTTCTCGCCCTTACCCCTGCTGCAGCAACTCATAGTGACATGGGGAAGGGAGTGCCCACAAGTGTTTTGACTGTGAGGCAAACCTGGTTCTCCTGGAGGAGATGCTCATCATGGGGCTGCAAAGCCTCCACAGGCCCACCCAATCACTCCAAGTACACTGAAATTGCAGCTCTCGATATGATGATATGTATAATTCAGTGGTGTTACAGCTGGGATTGGTTTTGCCCCAAGTGCATAACACTTCTCTTCTAAAATGTAATGCTCTCAGATATTCCTTGTTGTTTAACTTGGAGTTCTAATTATTTTTGAAATGGCAAATCATGATACATAATTTATTGAAAAGACTGAGAAAACCCTAGCAGAGATACAGAATACAGAGGAAAAAAAAATGGGTCGCTTACAAGAGCTCAGTATGGTTTTACAGTATAAACCTTTGAGTTTGAAATGCTGAAATTAGAGCTTGAATCACTTCAAAGATTCCTGCTAATAAGGGAATGATTATGCACAATAAAAAAAACCTAAGCAACATTGAAAAAAACTCGTCACGTTAAGAGCTCAGTGTGTCTTTGCGTTTTCTTTCTCTGCTTTTTTTTCCTGCTCTATCATTTTGCATAATAAACATGTCTTGCATAACAATAAACAAGCATCTGGGGAAGTATGTATATTAAATATATTTTTTTAATCTGCTTGCCATGCTATAACTATCTTGCTACAACTCCTCTAGGGTTGCTGCGCTCTTATTTACATCTTTTCAAGGTCAGGGGCTGTAATCAATAATGCTACATTCTCTCCCCTAATAGGCTTGGGGTGTTAAATCTGCTCCTGCCAATGCCATTTCTTTAATTCCTATTTGACCACCAGTGGTGCTAGTTGATTTGGTCAGAAGTACGGATAGGCCAGGGAGGTATCCTGGACATACTGCTTTTGCAAGCTTTGCAAGCAAGCCCACTTGCTAGGGGGATTCCCTAGTTTACATGCCTCATTAGGGAGCCAGGTCAGTGGAGAGAAAGAAATGTCTCCAGAGGGCAAAGCACAGCAGGAGACCAATGTCATGTGCTTTTAATTTCCCTCCAGAGTATCTCCTCTTCTTCACTGGCTGTTTAAAAGGGCTTGCTGAATTGAAGGCATTAACTGGGAGATGCAAAACTCCTTCTGTCCCCTGGCTTATTTGTAAATATGGAGGGAACAAAATGGATGCTCAGGGAAGCAGCTGTGCTGAGGAGAGCCAGCCCCTGGGAGCAGATTCCTGCCTTCTATTTAATGTTCTTAAAGTACAGCTCCTGGCAGGCACCCTGGCATGCCACCGTTGTAGCATGGAAACTTGTAACATGGCTATCAACAGCAAAGTGGTCCCTTTTCCCTCGGTGAGGTGCTGTGCTGCCTGCATTGCTCTGCTTGGCTCTCAGGAGCTCTTCAACAGTCCTGTTTTCCTTTTACCCCAGCAAAGCGAGCTCCCCCATCCTGTCTGTAACTTGTGCAAGTTGAGCAGGACCAGTGCTGGCCCACACCAGCTCAGGGGTCATTAAGGATGTTGTAAGAGCTAGAAATAGGTACAACCTCACTTGGCAGGACAGCCTGGACTGCTCGTCAGACAAGGAGAGCCAGGACAGTGCAGTACTGTGGCTTTTTGGGGGCAGGTTTTCTATCTAGCATCCTGCTGAGGGACCTGTATTCCCTGAACTTTCCTAGCACAGCACCATGGTGGTGTTCCCACAGGGAGGGTGCTGCTCTGCACCTTGTATCAATGTCTGGAATGTTAGGTCATACTTAGCTTTTGCCTATTCAAGCAAGAGACAATTCAGAGGAAAAAATCAGTATCAGCAGGACCTAATCCTGTTTTCCTAGCTAGCTGTTCCTTGTTTTACGTGATACCAGTGAAAATTATAAAGAATATGCTTCAATAAGAAGTGCCTTCCCTTGGTTGCGCAGGATATTTAGGAATGTGCTATGTTCTACCTAACACTGGCTGGAAGAGCAGGGATGGGACATTCCCATTTGTGAGCAGTGTGGTCTGTCAGTGTTGGGATGCATTATGATCTTTTGCTGAAATTTCATATTGGAAGAAAACTGGGGAAAAATGCTCCAGTGGTGCTGGCTCATCTCATTTTGACGCTTCCCCAAAGAAATATTACAGATTCCCATTCTGAAAGAACTTCAGAGTGATTTATATTCCTTTTACCATTCCTAATAAAATCAGAACAAAATGTTTAGATTTTGGTTGAGCATTTTCATCCCACATGATTTCCTTGAAGTGTGGAAGGGGGAGGAAAGTAGAACACCAGTGGGGAGGAGTTGCTCTAAATTGTAAGGAAGGCAAGAGTAGAAATCGCAGAGATGAATCAGTTGTAGCTGCCATCTTCTGCACAGTGTTCTTTCTGCTGATTTCCTTGAGGCCAAATGTACAGGCCTAACCTTAGATAAGCAAGTAGGCACAGTCTTTGGAGCAGGTAGTAAGCAGCAGTAGCATTGCATGGAGCTTGCCCATTTTTCTCCTGTGTATTGTGTGTGATCAATTAACTACTGTAAGGGAAATGATGAGCTTAAAGCAGAACGGTTGATTTTGGAGGAAACTCTTGGAAATGTCTAGACTGAGGATGGGACAGTGTGCAGCAAAGCCCCTAGTTAGCAGAAATGACGTGTGAGCAGAGCACTCATCCCAGCAAACAAGAACCAAAAGCTGACTGTCACGACATCGTTCTGGAGAGGCAGTCACAGCAGAAGTCCCTTTCATTGCCTTCCCTTTGCATCCTGCTGGCTGAGGGATGCAGGAATAGCCAGTAACTGAGCTCCTCTCTCCTCTCGCTGGGCTAATATTTTGCTTTTCCTCAAACTCTCCAGCCTGCTTTGCTTGTTTTTAATGCCATTTATCCAGTGTCTGTTTGCCACAAGTGAAACCTAGACAAAACCCCAGGACATCAAGGGTGACTTATTAACATTTTATTTTGTGGCGGAGGGAGGACAAATATTGTCCTTCCTGGGTCCAGCACTCTGTTTGATATGAAAAGAAACAAGCCAAGTTTTGAGTGAGGACATGTTTGGCTGAGGTCAGGTGTGTGTTAATGGCGTGATTTGGATCTCCTTTCTGGTAACACGAAACTCAAATATAGAATGGATAAAACTAGTGAATGGTGTGCCTTTGCCAAACAGTGACTAACGGCTCTGGAGGCGAAAGCAAGAGATACGACAGCCATAGGCTAAGAAACCTAAGAAAAAAAACCTTACTGACTGTGTGTGCATGTAGTTAGAACTGGGAGCCAAGTCATAGAAAACGTTAAAAATGGGGAACATTGTTGAACTGTAATGCAGTTTTCCAGGGGAAAGGAAGAGAGGTTCAAAGTACCTGGGCTACTTCAAGCCAGACTGGCTGAATCAGTGAGGAATGTAGTGTACTGTAGCAGAGAGGCCTGGACAGGAGCCTGAACAATCCCTGCTTTGCTGTGAAAGGGTACTCTCCTGACTAAGCACTTGCAAAGCAAAAATAATTTTCTTGAAGTCTCTGAATCACAGGAACTGAGTTCAGGTCCCACAGCTTTTTGATACTATGAGTCCCAAGATATAGGGCTGGCTTCTGGCACCTATAGTTACATGGCACGGTGCCTCACAGGAGCCTCCTGAAATTGGTGGAGTAAATGTGCTCAGCAGGAGTTATGTACCTGGCCTGAGATGTGCTTATACAAGATCTAGTTCAGCAAAGCGCTGAAACTGCACCTCGGTGCTTTGCTGAATCTGTGCTCCCGGTCTCCCCTGCCGCAGGCACGCGGGCCCTGGGGATTACCAGCCACTTTCGGTTGCCTGTTCAGGCATTTTTTCTGGAAGAGCCACTCCTTACTTCAAGGAAAACTCCAAATCTACCCAACTTCTCTTGCCATTAATTCATCTGTGAAACTGAGCGCAGGGTGGAAGGGATCTGTTCGTACTACTGGCAGCCAGTCACTGCTGTGATGTGTTACATGCTGACAGCGTGCTCAGCTCTGCAGAGCGCGTGGGATGGCCGGCATGCTTGTGCCAAGGAACCTGCAGTCTGTGTGCGAGCAGGGAGGAGCGGAGGGGCACCTTGCCAGCAGCATTGCCCAAAGGCATCCTGGCAGCAGAGCAGGCAGGCAGGCAGGCAGGACACGGCTTTGGACCTGCTCCAGGGCCTCCTAAACCACGCCTGGTCCTTGCGTCTGGCCTTATGGTATACGAGGTGCAACAAACAGGCCCTGCAAGGTCTGTCTTCTGTACGTGCTAGCTGAGGTTGAGCCCAGTTCTGGCTTTGTGACAGTGGGTTAGAGGGCAGCCAAAAAGCAGTGTGCATCCAAGGCAGAGCCCATGCTTCCCCACCCACGGCGTCCGGTAACGCAGGGGCTGACTTTGTTTTAAAAATAGGCCTGGCCCTCATGTTAGGCTGGAAGTGTCATCCCCCCAGGGAAATGGCTAAGTGTTTTAGATCTGCTGGTTGTTTCTTACTGGGGTATTTAATTATATTATCCAACTTATAAATCTTGAATGAATGAGTATCTGCTGCAAGCCTTTTTTTTTTTTTTTCCTCTCTCTTTAGTTTTTTTTCTCTGCAACGGTACAGGAGGCTCTAGGATGGGGCCCACAGTTTTGAGATGCTGCCACTCAGCACTGTGGGGACTGGCAGGTTCTTCAAGTATCTTTGGCAGTATGATGACATGACAGTGTCATCATTACAATAAAAGCTTTATTTTAACCTGGACCCTCTGGAGAGTGGGTTGGTGTAACAAACATCTGAAACCCTCTGCAGAGCGGGTCAGTTTAACCAACGTCCTAGACCCTCTGCAGAGCAGGCTGTTTTACACATGAACCATAACGTGAGCTCGAACGCACCCACACAGCTCACGCAGCGCCCGTGACCGCAGCGGGCGGCGGGCGATCTCTGGCCCCGCGGCTCACGGCCCGCCCTCACAGCAGCCGCCCCGTGCCGCGTCCCGCCCCACCCCGGAAGTCATGGCCGCACGGTGTTATGAGCTGCGCTTAGGCCGCCCTGTTCACGACGTCGGTCATTCTGATTGGCCCGTGTGCCCAGGACTTCCTTAAAGGAGCAGTGGGTACGTGACCAACCTGCCCACGGCTAATGGCCGCCGGTCCCACAAGATGGCGCTGTGGGGGGTGGGAGTAGGGGGCACAGTTATGGATGCAGGATTATGAGAAACTAGGATATTTTGAGAATTTGGTAGTAAAGTCATGGCTTCTTCTGTGTTGTGAATAGGAGGAGGAAATTCTTGCTTTGCTGGAGGCTGAGCCCAGACAGGGTGGTTCAGAGCAGAGTTTGGACTTGTGGCCTGGCCCTTATTTTCTAAGCTTAAATGAAATCATTTCTGCTGCACCAGCAGTCATCTGTAGACTTCTCATAGGACTAGAAAACCAACTAATCATGGTTGGAGTGATACCTATGAGTCCCTTTCTGGTGTATCAGCGCGTTTCTGTGTGCAATTAAGTTACATCCTTAATCTTTTGTGACTAATTTCACTTGCAGTTTTGCTGTTCTTTAGTTACACCTTCCAAGAGCTTCTGCACTTGCCTTGTTGCTGTCATCCTTTTTTCTTAACCACTTTTTATTAATCTCACATCAGTGTGATCAGTGTATCAGACAAGATACTCAGGCAAAAAGATTCAACTTGGTGGGTGGATGCTATGTAGACTTATGCCTGTGACCTCCCCTACAGCTTTTGCTTGATTAAAAAGGGGACCTTCTTCCCTGCTGATGAGCTACACAGTGCATCCTTTGTTGTGTGGAGGTAGCTACTCTTCTGTGGAAAAGCCTGACAAGCCCTGAAACTTTTAAACGACATTAAATTAATTGTCCCTCTCTGAAATCTATAAATCCCTGGCACGCACACACAAGTCACAGGTTACTTTGGTGGTTTGACATTTCAGCATCAAGAAGGCAGTAAAGAGACTACGAGGATGTCCTGCCACCTCTGACATAGTAATGGCATCCAAGGTGCAGAAGAACTGTGCTTTGGGAGCAATAGTAGCCTTTCCTGCAGCTCTTTTCTATAAGTTAGCTGAATCCCAGAAAGTTGAAAGTATTTTAATATTCACAGTGTGCTCTCTAATCCCCCAAATACATACCTAGGCACCAGCCCCACACTAAAAGCTTTCTGAAATGTGAACACCCTCTTGACATAAATAAGACATGGCATGACTATGTTAAGTCTTCCTATCTCCTCACCACCATTCTCCTGAGAAAACTGGAGGATTGACTTCTCTTTATAAGAAGCTTCCTTAGTGAGCTCCTCTGAAGGCTGTGCATCAAATGCATTATTGATAACAGCGCTTAGGAGTTGCATGCACACATGCACACGTTACAGACTCCCAGATGCTGTTTGGAGCACTGCAGAGGAATTACTGCAGCTGGACAAAGATTGTCTGCTTCTCTCTAAAGTCTCTGAGACAGAAATCAGCATGAATCTCCTGCCTTTTCTCTTACGCCGTTAAATCGTTGTAAGCATGAAATAGGAAAATAAAACCTCAGAGATTTTGAACAAGGCTGTTAGGTGAGGAGGCACCAAGAAAGATAATGTCCAACTTTCTAGGCACGTGCAAAGTGAGATGAGGACCAAGATTTAGCCTAATTCTGACATTCCCACAAGCGCAGTGGCCATGCTGGGCTATTGCTTCCCCCAGCAGGAATCTCTCTCCAAAGCAAGCAGGGGTCGAGAAGGGCAGTTCTTGGTATTCCTGCTGCAGTGTTCAAAGCCTGTCCACTCATGCCAGACATAGTGTGCCTTTTAAAGTGACTTTTTTCCTGCTTCTGGTGAGTTGAGGATTCACCACATTGTCCCATAGTGCTCTAAGTTGATGCATGTGCACTGCAAAGAGGTTCCCCCCTTCCTCCTGACACTGGATAACTACTGTTGGCAGAGCTGGGGCAGCTAATGAGTTTTGAGTTTTGGATTGTACTCAGTACAAGGAGAATGGCCACTATCTGCAGCTGAGGGTTACCATTTATTTCCTGCAGCCCCCTCTCTTCTGTATTGTGCCTGTTCCCATGTCAGCTAGATGGCTGCAGAGAGGCCCTTGCTTTCCAGTAGGGCAGAGCAGACTCTGACTGGAGGAAGGACCTTTGACAGGGATCCAGCCAGCTCAGGAGAAGAGTGCTGTGCAGGTATGCAACCAGCTAACTCCAGTTGGGATCCATAATGTTGGTCGTTGCCTTCTTAGAAGAAAAGGGTTCACAGCTGTTATGCTGGCTTGTCCAAAGCACCTCTTCTTGCACCTCTTACTGATGCTGTGGGCATTTTGTCTGGGCAAACCCCTTCCTTTTCCTCGTTGCCTCTCCTGGCACGCTCTGGGAGCTGTAGCTAAACAGCACCAGCCATGCTGTCTTGAGTGATTCTCTGTGTCTTTCTTAGCTCCTGGCTGCCTCTCTGCATCTGCACAGAGGTTTAGAAGAACCTTGTCCACAGGGGATGTCTGTGGATGTTCTGTAGACACCTGGTGTGATAAGGCATCTAAAATGCCACTGCCATCCAGTGCTTCTCAACTTGTAGACCTGTCTGGGAACTGACATGCCCTTTTTGTGGCTTAGCATGGAAAGAACTTGGAGATCTTGTGTAGAGACTTCTCTTCTTCCTCCTTTTTCCGTTCCTCAAGGGCAATGCAGTGCTCTGCCCTAGCAAGCTATCTGGAGGCATTGAACCCGAAGGCAGACATGGTGTCTCCAGCTGCAGAAAGTGGAGGATCACTGCAGGAGTCACAGCTATGAGCTTTTGTTTAGGGGGAAAAAATACAAAGCACTCTAAGAGCAGACCGCAGCTTGGCCAGCCCTATCATGATGCTTCTGGTTCTGTTGCACTCGAGATTGTTTCTGATTTAAACCCTGTCTCCTGGTTTATGATTTATGTTTACTGCCTGTAGCAGAATTTCCCCATGGATGCTGGGAAATCCCACCATACACTGTGATGAGCAGGAAGGGAACAGAGTGAAGGGGAGGACTCTAGAAGTACTTGAGGTGAAATCAGAAGCAAGGTAGTCTGGTGATAATGGTCAGTGTTGGACTAGGAGGAGGAGCAAGAGCTCATGCTGAACACCAGCTTTTGATGGGAGGCCAGGTCAGAGAGGTGCTGTGTCACTAATTCTCTGATGGGAGCACCACACAAATACTGTCAACATAATGCAGGACCCAGCCTGTGGCTCTCATGTCTGATAGATAGACAACTGTTAAAATGCAGTTCTTTTGCCTAAAGCTACATCCCATGGTTGGTCTTCAGGGATGTGCTGGTCTGAGGGTGTCTGGGTCATCTGGATTGTTGACAGTAGGAGGAATTAACTTAGCTGGGGCTGCAGAGGCCAATGGTGTGGGCCCCGAAAAGAATCTGTTATCACTTACCTGTGAGTTGCTCCCGGGCTCTCCCACTCTCTCAGATAATTTTCCAGTCATGCTGGGAAGCTTCATCACGTAGTTAAGGAGACTGAGCATAGAGGAGCGATGTGACGTGCCCAAGGTCATGCGTGGAGACTGGATTAGGCCTTCTGTTCTTCCTGATCCTAATTCTTTGCCTTAATCACAAACTTTCTTTTGTATCACTGTGATTGTTCAGGGAACTGGTGCATCAGCAGCAGCACAACTTGTTCCTGTAGTATCTTGTGTCTGAGCAAATCAGTTTGCTCTGAAAGCTGTGTGCTGTGTAGGCAGGGCTTGCTTCTCCCTCTCTGTCTTCCCATTCCACTTCTTTTCTGGCTCCTCAGCATTTATGTCCCTAGCAGTCTTCATTGAGGATGATGGGAGCAGGCAAAAGAACCACAGGAGAGTCGTACTCTGCCAGCCATCTTCCCTTGCACATCTTAATACCATATGTCAAGTGCAGTTGCTCAGGCTCCACAGATATCTCTTTTTCAGCCACCCAAGGAGCTGGGGCTGTTTACGGTGCTAGCTTCACAAGATGGCAGGTGAAGAATTGGAAATGGCTCCTGAGAAGCTCAGGATTGCAGCAGTGCTCTGGAAAGAAGCACTTCTAATGTGCTGATGCCCCAAGGATCTGAACAGCCAGGTCTTGCAAGAAAACCATTTGCAGTAACAAAATCAGGCATGGATTTTCAGGCAATTTACAGCCCTGCTTTCAGAGGTGTTGGGCACCCCAGGCAATTTACAGCCCTGCTTTCAGAGGTGTTGGGCACCCAGTACATCCCCTTGCTGTTGCTGAGATGAACGTAAGGGTGGCCCTTGTGAGTCCATTTAACTCATTGTCCAGCTCTAGCAGGTGTCATTCATAGGGACAGCTAGGAGAAACCAGTAACAGAGAAAGTAGCTTAGCGAGCTCTCTGACCACTAAGAGAACATCTCCTTAGGCTGTGCAGAAATACCTGTTTTCAGAGTTGGGTACCAGAAACCATTCGGGTGGATCGCTGGGCAGTCTGTCCAGCATTCACGGTACTTCACAGCCCTGGTATGGTGCCATGCACTGTGTCTTCCTCTCTCCAGGACATCTTGTGCCATCCAGGCATGACCAAGGACTTACTGAGAGCAGTGGGCCAAACTCCGCGCTGGCAGTTTTGCTTTGGAGGTGGACTGGGTGTGACTCAATAGAAAATGTGGTTCCGTAGGGTTTTTTTTAGTGGTGGAAGTGTTGGCCATAAAGCATCACACAGCAAAGCAATGGTGGAAGGACCAGTACAATTTATCTGGTATTGAGGGATATTTCAGTTTCTGATGTGTCTGCCACTGGGTTATACCTAGAGCAAACCAACTGATGTTCATGTAGTCAGAAAACTGAGATGAGTGTATTTACCCCAGCTTACCTGAGATCATGGTCTGCTCAGTCATTTGGGTAATGTCCAGTGAATGTGTACGTGCTCATACTACTACATATATAGGAAACCAGTTCCTTTCTGAGGCATTGGAATATGAATTTTCAATGAATTTTCTTTGTTAATAGTGTGTTAGGATTTTAGTGAATAAATTGTAATGTATTAGAAATAGTGCCTGGTTTGGAAACTGGAAATCATCGCATCTTTCTGTGAAGTCACAGCAAGACCTGCTTTTCTACCAGAAAGCTCAAAGTGGTTTCCAGAACAAGGACAGAATTACCCACTTTCTTACACAAGAAGAGAGAGGTGTAGAAAAGGGAAAGATGCCTGTTCGTCACACTTTGGTTTGTAACTCCTTAGTTGCAAAAGCAGGCAAAGCGCCCAGATTCCTATAGCCTCAGTTTCTTGCATGACACTGGCTAATTTCAAGTGGGTTTTCGAATTTTTCTGCACCCCCATGAAAGTGTTGGCCACTGGATTCCAAGTGTGAATGTCTCAAACTTTTTACTCTGCAGCAACCTCTATTTTTGTAAGAAGCTCTGAGAGATGATTTATTAAAGTATTTTAATCACAGTTTCTTGCATCTCCAGCACTTTCTTGCAAAGAAGTTCTTTGTGAAAGTTTATTATTCAAATTTGGAGGGATGGAAGGAAATCAATTTCCTCCTTCAGAACTACCTTTTTTCACCTACTCTATTCGCTTATCACTCTCTGCCTTGCCAGGATTATTCTAATCAGATTTCACATATAAAAGCATAATAACATAAAAATAATTCTCCTCTTTAAAGTATTTGGGAGGCTTAAGTAAATTAAGACGTTGATCAGATTCTGCTCGCTGTTGCAGCTATGAATACAATGGAGGGTACCTGGTGTGGCTGGGGAAAGAATTGTGTCTGATGCGTGTCTTTTATCTTCAAAGAGAGGCCAGAAGGGAGGATTGAAACCAGCCTCGCCCCTCGGGGTTGTTTGGTTAAACCTGTGTTTCTGGGTAGCAGCGGGGATGTAGACCTGCAAGGCATGTGGACACAGCCCAAACCAATGGGGGCAAATGGCAGAGAAGAGAAGCTTGCATGGCTGCAGGTTGCACTGCAGTAAGCTGCTCTAGCAACCAGATTTGCGAGGCTGGTGCTTTGCCACCACCCCTTTCACTTAGCTGTTTCAACGGGGAACCAAATGTCTGAATTGCTCAAGTAGTTTTGCGAATCTGTCCTCAGTCTAATGCACCAAAGTAACAGCCTGCAGCAAGGCCAGCACAGCTTCTCTGCATACTGCTTATTTCTGATTTGGCAGCTGTTTGAGAACCTTATTTGCTGTACATGTCAAGACTGATAGCGTTCCTGTGGGGGCTATGACCTTGACCATCCTTTTATTCTTCCTCAGTAAGCTCATTACAAGCTCATAAATCATCATCTCGGTTTTGCCATGAGCTAAAATGAAAGTGTCTTTCTGTAAATACTGCCACAAGGAGGTAGATTCACCTTTCAGCATGAGATCTGGGCTTGTGGACATGGTAGAGGAAGGCCACTCTGGTACTGGTTCTAGCTCCTTGTATTACAAGCTTTTGTGGTTTAACCCCAGCCGGCAACTCAGCACCACGCAGCCGCTCACTCACTTGCCCCCCACCCAGTGGATGGGAGAGAGAATCGGAAAATAAAGCTCGTGGGTTGAGATAAGAACAGTTTAATAGAACAGGAAGGAAGAAACTAGCAGTGACACTAATAACAACAAAGTGACAATAATAATAAAAGGGTCGGAATACACAAGACAAGTGATGCACAATGCAGTTGCTCACCACTCGCCAACTGAGCCTGAGCCGCGCTCCTCCCCACGCCCCAAGCTGGGCATGACGTCCCATGGTATGGAATATCCCTTTGGCCAGTTTGGGTCAGCTGTCCTGGCTGTGTCCCCTCCCAC
>JAVKLA010000084.1:29120529-29172390 GCA_034782735.1 Sagittarius serpentarius
ATACTGAACTGAAAACACAGCGCTGTACCAGCTGCTAGGAAGACAATTAACTCTATCCCAGCCGAAACCAGGACAGCGGGAGAAGCTGAAAAGTCCTTGAATTAGTCTAAATGCTACTTAGCAACAACTGAAAACATCAGGGTGTTAGCAACATTCTTCTCATACTAACCCAAAACACAGCACTATACCAGCTGCTAGGAAGACAATTAACTCTATCCCAGCTGAAACCACGACACAAGCTAAGTGTTTCTATTGAGTTTGATAGAAAATAACTCTGTATTCCATAGGTGGGCTCTTCTTGATAGTGGCTGAAAGATGATATGGATGCATGTTCATACTAAGCCTGGAAAAAGACAATGCACAGGCCTCTGACAGAGGTAGTTATTTTGGACATCCCAGGCACATGAAACTTTAGCTTCAGTAATACAGCAGGCCTGCAGTCAAAACATGAAAAAAACGTTGTGTCCCTCTGCAGATGGAAAATAATTTTTGTATTTAGGGTGCTAGCAGGAGAGTTTGTAGGGTTCAGCTCCCTGCTGTGCCACAAATGCCTTGCCTTGACCACAGGGTTCAGTTCAGTTGCCTAAGCCTAGACATTCATCTCCCTCTGCAATGTGCCAGCATATCCTGCTGGGCCTCCAGAAGACCATGGATCTCCCTTAGGTCCTGCGTCCCACCTGCCAGCCCTGTGCATGTCTTGCATGCCCCAGGACATCTTAGATGGCACTAGAAACTAATGTTTAGGTAACTAGATCAAGCCGTTAATTTCTCTGCCTCAGCTGCTCGTCTCTATGGTGGAGATAAGATTTCTTTCCTACCCCCACAGAGACAGTGTGGAGATAAGTGCATTGGTGATTGACAGGCACTCGGATGCTGTGTTGGGGGCACTGTGTAAGAGCTTGAATAGATAAGAGAGTAACTACATGACAGCATGAGGTTTTTTAGCTTTGTTTTTGCCTCAAAAGATTTTCTCCTTCACATGCCCTTTTCCTATCAGGTTGTTAGTGCTGTGAAAGAGAGACGAGTTCACGTGAGCCTCTCACACCAGAAGCCTTCCCAGGTTGACTGTTGCTCCAGATCTAGCTGTGTTTCTCTCTGAGTCCAGCCATCCTGGCTCTGTTTGACCTATTTGCCCCACATTACTCAACCAAAGAAGTGTGTGTATACCTCAGCAGCATTTGGAGGCAGCTTCCATTTGGGATATCTGTATTATTCATTAAAAAAAAAGAAAAAGCAAAAGGAGGCTCTTGTTCTTTAGGTCTGCCAGGTTGGAATGGTGCAAGGAAGTAGGGAAATTACTGTTTGACTTCAGAAGGGAATAAATTGACCTGGCACCACCTGAGAGATTAAATCCAGAACCTAGCTATCTTATTTTTCAGCTAAATCACTGTTCTGGCACCTAGTTACTTCATTGCCAGTGGTGCTGTAAATACTTGCAGCTCCCTGTGGTTTCAGCAGGATTTCAAAGTAATCACCATCCGTGCAGTTCTTTCCCCTTTTATTTACAGACTTCAAAAGCTCAGTTGTATGCTCATCATTTAAGACTCTGTTTCCTGACATCCATTTGGAGACTGTCCGAAAGAAATTTTCTATAGCCAAGAGATCTTTTCAAAGTTTCCCCTAAAGGAACCGAATGCTGGAAGTCTCTGGGACATAAGAGACGAAACTAGCATAGGCGCTTTGGATAGTGACAGCTATGGACCGCACTGAAATCTAGGGCAGGGTATTAGGTCATCTTCTTCCTCAGGTCTCTCCTGAAAAAAAATCAAACCATTATTCTCTGCAGCAGAGGACTCCCACGCACAGTAGGAGAGGTGGATGCAATGAGGGCAGCAAGAGGAAGCTGTGAAGACCTCCGCACTCTGCAGCACAGGCTTTAGCCACACAACTCTCAGAGAAGAAACTGAGTAACCACATGTGTTTTTCCAAAGGCCCTGTGAGAGAGTCTGCATTATGCACTTTTTATTTCATTATGTCCTTTTATTTATCTTCACTTTCACAGTGTCCCCTTTCTTTGTGCCTGTAGTCATCAATCATATGTTCAAATACTTGGGTATAATCTGCTTTCAGTAATGTCACTTCAAATTGTAAAATTCTTTGCGGTTAACAGTTTCTCAGTTTCTGTGAACTGAGATTGATGTAATTATCAACAACATACTTCCCCTCCCGCAAGTCTTGAATCTTGAGTCACTGAAACCTCCAGAAAGTAAGCAAAAGCCAACAGAGGCCTTCTAAGTGTATTTGTAAGTCACTGGCATTGCAATAGATTCTCCATTCACTTTTATCGTTTGGGTTTTTACTGAAAACACACTTAAGAAAAGGCTGCGGTGGCCATTGCTGCAGTTCCTCCCATACATTGCTAGCACTTGGAGTCAGGAGCCCTTCATGTCCACTCAATTGTTGCTGGGTATTTCTCTGGCCAGTTCCGTGGCCTTATACAGTAAATAAGTCACCAAGGACATGAGCACATCCTTAATTCAATAGGAAAACTGTTGTGTCTCCAGTTACTCCTCTGGTCAAGTACTTGGCTGAACTGAGGAACTATTTTCCTTCAGAAGATCCTAGGGGACTAGCTTTTGATCTAGACCTCAGGGCACCTCTTGTGCCCTGCAAAACCTGGCAGCATCCATCTGGTGAAAATAATCCCTCCCTGCATCTTTCTAACTTGTCTCTCTGTAGGAGCCATCTGTCTGTCTAATCTTCCCAAGCACTAACGGATGGCTGTACTTAAGAGTTTGACCATCCAAATAGAGTCCTTTAATGATGAAGCCAATGATGCAATGATTGCTAGTGCATGGTGAGCTCTGTGGAGCCTTCCTCTAGATGCTTGCTTGCTTTCTTTCACTGCTCAAATCTGCTGTGTAATTTTTAAAATTAACATACCAGTTGCCCCTAATCTTGTCATTATAATGCAAATATTGACCACTTTTCTTTGAAAAATTTGTGGAGGAAGGAAGGAGGAATGCCTCAGTGGAACTACATTGTCAGCTATACAAAGCTAAATCCACATTCAGTAGGACAAAGATGAATTTACATACTCAGAATGGGTAACTGCATAGTGAAGAACACACTATGCATGCTATGTAGGTAAATTATAATACTCTGAGGCTGTCGTAATGATAATGGTGAGGGGACAAACCAGATTTACATATTTGAAAAAGTGGGCTTACATATGATTCTTGTTAATTTAAATAAATCAGCTGATGTATTAGCTTAGTACATGGTGGAGACAATAGTCTGACTCCTCAAATACATATATTCAGAGAAAAAGGTTTAGAAACAGTTCTTTCAGAAAATAGGGGGATTATCCACAAATCCAATAAAAATCTGTAGTTTTTATTTCCCCTGTTACAGTATTTTCTGGCTTGAAAGCATTTGAAATGATGCTATTTCCTGATTATACAGCTTTTCAGAATTCCCTATCAGCCATTTTCCTTTTTTTTTTTTTTCTTTGAGCCTTTTCTGGTTTCTAGGTAATGAAAGCCATTGAATAATTCTGTAGTGTGCGACTGTGGAGTCAGCAGAAAATAACTGTCCAGACTGCAAAGAACTTAGTTAACCTGGTCTTTAGATTACAGTGAATAAATGAGAAGGAGAAATGTGTTCCTGGATGTTTTCAGCCTTCAACAATTCAATAACCATACCCTTTTCAACCTCAACTGACTGAAATATACACTCCTAAGGAAGTTCTGCCATTCAGTTGTTTTCGTGTTTGGGGTTTTTTTTAGAAGACCTTCATTGCCCTGAAGAGAGAGCAACGGCATCTTAGCAACTTTCTCGGTCTGTCCCTTTTCGGCTTAGGACATCCCATCACCTTTGGTGTTGGAAGACCTGCAGATTTTTTTGAGAAAGCAGTTGCAAGGTAGAAAGTGCGACTGAACCGGCCAGTTTGGCTTTCTGTGGAAAGCAAGCTGTGAGGCCTCTGTCAAACTTGGTTGAATCATTTTTACTTGGAGCAATATTTTAATGAAGTGACTGGGCCAGGACTGGAGGGTTTTCATTCATCCTTTAAGGAGGATCATGTATGCTGAGTGACTGCTTGTACTCTCACAGCAGTTTGGAAGGTACCTGGAAAGTTTCGTGTGATGTGACAGAGCAGAGCAAATAGGAGACTAATTAGATGCAGGAACACAGTGGGGCAAAGCAGGTCCTGGAGTCAGTGAAAGTGTCATATAAGCTTGTGGAAAGTGTCAGATATGCTTGTGAAAAGAGAAGGAGAAAGGTTCAAGCCTAGAGGTGAGTCCTTGGAAACACAGCCCCTCTGAGAGTTTCAGAGGAGGGTGAGCCTCATTCTCTGAGCATCTCTGCCAACATTTTCCAAGATAACATTAGCAAGTTTAAAACAGAGAAGAAAATACTCTTCACATAATATGTGATGGCTGTTAAAGTCATAGATACCACAGATTGCTGGAAATTCAGGGCTGTAGGCCATGTTATTACGCTCTTTACCAATACATCCAGTACTGATCCGTACTCATCTAGATGGGCCTCTGGCAGCAGGGAACCTGTGTTCCAGAGGGTCTAGGAGCAAAGGGATAGAAAAGGATGCCCTGAATGAACCCTTACCTTTCTATAACCTCCAAGTACCCACTCTAAAACAGTGATGAGGTATCAGTAAAGCTATCTGTGACAAAAAAAGCTGATGACTAGGCCCATTTGAAAGCAGGAAGCAGAGTTAGAGGAAGTTCATGCAAGTCCACCATTGCACATGGAATGTCTGTGGAAGACCTGAGCATTTACTTAGAATCATGATGAAAATTCGTCAGTCTCCTGCCTTAACTATTGGACTCTCCTTCCTCTCTAGCTCATCATGTTTCATACAGTTTTTTTCTCTCAGCGTCATGTATGCTGAGGGCATTAGCCCACAGGCCGGGGAAACAGTAGGGTAAACTTTTTTGGCAGAGCTGGGTTTTTCAGCTGGCTCCAGGGCTGGAGGCAATGGGCACAAACTGAAACACAGGAGGTTCTGTCTGAGTATCAGGAAACATTTTTTACTGTGAGGGTGACTGAGCACAGGAACAGGTTGCCCGGGGGAGGCTGTGGAGTTTCCCTCCTTGGAGAGATTACTTCCCTCTTTGATTTCTGGCTTCCCCGGTAAGCTTTAGCGGTCTTTGCAGACGGCTCTGGAGATGGTTTGCAAGATTCAGCTGAAGTGGCTTCCTGGCTGTGGAAGGTAACCAAGGACGGCAGAGTAGAAGAAAGCTATGGAGTGTCTTTGGATGGTTTTAAAGTGCAAATGCAAATATGTTGCCAAGATTACACCTAGTGAAACAAGTGCAGCAGCAAAGCAACCTGCAGCAATAAGCTAGTGCATAAATATCCCAGCAGAAAGGTTCAGAGCCATCTGTAAAGACCACTAAAACTTACTGGGGAAGCCAGAAATCAAAGAGAGAGGTAATAATCAGTCTTCAGTGTCTCAGAAGCATACGGGCCTCTTTCCGCATTATGCTACATGAATGTCTTTTGTATTGCAGTGTCAGCCTTTAGGTGATAAAAAAAAGAGGGAGGCACAGCAGTTTTAATAGAGAGCTCAGATATAGACTGAAGCTATTAACTTGCTGAAAGTCCTGGTTGTTTTGAAGGAGCAATCTGGTTACCATTAAAAAAGCAACAATAAAAAAATCTCCCTCCCCCAAAAATTTTGCATGTTTGCATTTGTGTTAATACTTTCCTTTTTCTGCTCCATAACACGCCTTTTTTCCAAGAGATAAGAAAAAAGTGACAGGAAGGACACTGCCAGAAGTGGTAGAGAAGATTTGGGTAAGGGAAAGGGGTGGTGGAGAAAGTTCGTTATGTGATGCAAAACCTATCACCTCTGCGTCCAGATTGCTGTCTGTCCAACTCAATACCACCCTAATAAATCTCCATCTCTTGGCTAGTGTCTGCATCCAGGCCGTATCATTAGTCACTGGTGACAATTACTATTAGTCATTATTGCCAGTATAGAAATTCAGTCTGAACAGACTGTCTGGGACAGGAGAGAAACCAGTCTCTCTGTGGTAAGAAATGTTTGCTGCCAGTGATGTGTGGTCTAGGAGCTGGGACACCTGACTGTTGCCCAGCGCTATCCCTGCAGCATTTCCATTTCTTGGACAATACTTGCTGTTCTTGTGTTACCAAGTTTTAATGAATAATGTGTTTGTGTGTGTGTCGCTTCCCTTGGTGTGCACCAGCCCTCCTCCCAGACACTCCAGAAGCTCTGAGATGATCCTGCAATCATCGGTAATAAAAATGTTGCCACTTAATTTGCACTCTCATTTCAGAACAAGGAGGTAATGTTCCCAGTGATCTGCCTTTAAAGGGAGCTCATTTGTTGCTGTTACTCAGCGAGAATCCAGGGAGATTATCTTGTTCGGTTTGGAAACTGCAGTGTTAATTAAAAGGTCTCCAGAAACCATCTGTGGGTTTTTATTACAATTTGAGATTTGCTCCCACTGATTCCTGTAGTGGGGGGAGAGCAAGGGTTACATCCTGATGGCTTGTAATTGCCTCCACATTTGTGTATTGTGGGCGCATTCACAGCAGAAGTTGTTAAGGTCAGTAGTGTCGTCTCACTGTTTTCCCTCTATGGCATTTTCCCCAACTCACCCAAGTTCTCCCTGTAAGGATGTTTCCTGCTATTATGTATCTGACATTTCTGCGACTGTGAGTTTATTCAGCAAAATTCCTCCAGACATGCTGTCGTGGATTGTTCCAAGCCACAATCCAACAGGACAGAAGGTGCCTGAGTTAACTTCAGCAGTGAAATTATACAGCAGAAGGCATTATTAAAAGTGGATCTTTAGTCCAATAAATCCTCCTTTATGAGTCACAGATTGGAAGGAATTCAGAGAAGGGCCACAGAAACAGTTACGGGGCTGAGGGTTGGGTACGAGGGGATGTGTTGAGGGAAAGGTATCAGTATTTGATAAGGGAGAAAACTGAGCATGTAATGTGCTGTACTGACTGAGAATGGCCACAGTTCCAGGAAACCAGCAATGAACATAAAACATTGCAAGAGTTACATAGGAAGTTCCAACCTGGTGATGGGAGTGCACTAGTTCAGTGGTTTTAGCTCTGCAAAATGGAGGTTTCCAAGTGTTTAGTGAATATAGATACAGGTATGTGATTTAAATCCCTGTCTTTGCACTGCTAGGGCTGTGTCCTTTGACGTGGCCCATAACCAAGGGTGAGAAGGGCAGGGGTTATGAGTACCCTCCCTTTTGATACCTATGTGCAAGGGACATTTTTGTAACAACAGAAGAAAAATCCCTCTCATTTGCAAAGGATAACAAGTAATTTGGGAGCTGAAGAAAGCTTCTCTTTTCCAATGAGTGTGTGTTAATTAACTATCTGTCTCACAAATGAACTATTAGTAGAAGGTGCTTAAGTAAAATGCCCTGAAGCTGCCACTTTGCTTCTTAACCATCTTCTCTGGGAGAAGATGTTGGGATCTGCTATGAAGCCCAGTCACAGAACTGAGGAGAGCCTGCAGCAACCCTCCTGCAAGAAGGATGCTGGCAGCATTTCCATCCTAGCTCTGTTGGATCTCTTATCAGCTTTTCATTTCAGTGATAACAGTATTCTTTTAACCCACCTTCCATACCTGTTAGGTTTTCCTGGAAGCACCTTCTCTGGTTTGCGCTGCCTGTATTCTAGGCTGCTGGATTTTGGATTCATTGTACATATCTAATATAGGTGCATCTGATCTTAAAAACTACTAGGTAAAGGAATTTCTGGACTTCTGGCTCTGAGGTGATGCTGATGTTTTCCCAGCTCATTAGGAGAACAGCATGTGCTGTCATCCTGACTTTTGACTATTGGGCTTCAGCGTGGCAGGGAGGGGAATGTGGCTGTTTTCCTTTTGCTCTATTTGTGGCTGAAGGCCGCGAGCATTTCCTTGTGCCTGCTTTGAGTGCTGGCTCTGGCCTCCATTTATCACTTTGCATGAGGATTTTTTACTCTTCTCCTCAGTTACTGCCTGCTACTGACCTTCTGTGCCACTTCTTTTCCTGTGAAAGCATCGTGGTGACTGAGGCAGTGGGGACTGCTCTGCGAACACCCCCTGCTTCCCTTTGGGGGACAGGGCTTCTCTGTGTAGGGCAGGTGGGAACCTGAAAAAGGCAGCAGGGATGTGGGCAAGGATTTGTCTCAGCTTGTCAGCTACCCATCAGAACAGATGTGAGCAGCGTGTTTCAGTCTGATGCCTCGGCACCTCCTTTCTTCATCTCCCTGGGAAGGCAGAAAGGACAACCCCAGCTCTATTTTCACCAGGGGAAAGTGAGAATTACTCACAACAGCACTGCACATGTTAGTCTGGATTATATCGGTGTGATTGAAGTGGGCTCATAATAACGTTGGAGGAGAAGGGGAGTCTGAATTGCTTTGCTTCCAGCATAGGGTGGCCATGCTGTGGAACGGGTGTCCTTGCCCTGAGCCTTAGAGCAGATTTCCATCAGCAGCAGGATCAGACAGGGATTTCTGGCACAGGGTGGGTACCTCTCCCTCTGCTGCTAGCAGGACTGTTCGGTTCCTAGTGTTAGCAGCCGACGGCACCAATAATACCACTGCATACAGAACTTCGCTAGGGCACAATGGCTTGCACAATTT
Organism: Sagittarius serpentarius; assembly: GCA_034782735.1. Classification (NCBI taxonomy): domain Eukaryota; kingdom Metazoa; phylum Chordata; class Aves; order Accipitriformes; family Sagittariidae; genus Sagittarius; species Sagittarius serpentarius. The sequence goes on from JAVKLA010000084.1 coordinate 29,129,119, forward strand.
AATTATTTTAATTGGAATTAACAGGGAAAATAATTCCCTCTTTCAGCAGGAATAAGCAGGATGTGGACTGTCAGAATTTTTTCAAATGAGCTCTGCTGAACGCAGAGGTGCAGAGATACATAGTCAGCCTGCTTTAATGAGATTTGGCTGTAATTTTGTGATGAAATTATTCTAGGTTAAACTCAATCACAAAAAAAATGTGTTTCATTGTATTAAGGCATATTTGAGACTGAAAAATCTCATTCATATTATTGGTGAGATAAAAACTATCAAATTATGTCATTTTGAGAGATTTTCATTCTCCAAATGCATGTTGGAGAACAAATACTGCTCGTAATGCTGGGCCAGATATACCAGGATGTGAGAATTCATGGATTTCTTTTCCAAATAGTTATTAAACTAAGAAAAAGCAATGCAGATTTGCAAAATATTGAGATTATTATAGAAGACTCAGACATAGAAAGCGACCTTCAGCTGAGAGATCATGAGTTGTTTCAATTAAGATTAAATGGCAGGCTAAACATTCAACTGTAACTAAGATTTATTATTTCATAAAAGTCACAGAAACTAGTTATAGAGGCAAACTAGGCTGTAGAGCTCTAGACTTGAATGCAAAAGTGGCTTGGATTTTTTTTTTCTCTGTGAGAGAGGAAAAAAAATGTAGAATTAATATGCCAGACAGGGGAAAAATCTGGTAGGGAAAGACACTTAGTCTAACAAATTAAAAAAAAAAAAAAAAAAAGCAACAACCACCAAGAAAGCTAAAAAAGAGGATATTTGATGCAGACAGGAAGTCCACAAAAAAGCAAAATGTGATTCAATGAGAAAGCTATTGCTCTCTGGTCACAAAGCATGGGGGAGAAATGAGAATTACAAATACCAACAGGAGTTAGACCACAAAAAAAAAAAAAAAAAATAGAGTGAGAGGGAAAAGGGAAAAAAAAAACCACAACAAAAAACCAAACAGTAAAATGCTGTTTAGTCACTAAACCCGAAGCAGCATAGACCTGATTTGCAGTGAGGAGCCAGCAGAGATTGAAGGTGATTTAAAGGGATCCCCAAATAGGCAAACAGAAGGAACAGTGCTTTTCATTGCTTAGCGGTGAGGGTGTTGTCAGAGAGAATGGAGAAAGAGAGTATCTATGAAGAAGAATAAAACAACTGCATCTAAGGAGGAAATGGTGCCCCAGACTACTGAATGATCTGACCAAATTGCAAGTCTGTTGACATACAGTTTTATGAAGTCTATTAAAACGATGGAGATAATGAGATAAAATGTAGCCTGAGTTTAATAAAGGTAGATTGTGCAGATTACTCTGTTGCTGGTCTTTGTAAAATAACTGACTTTCTAGATAGGGGGAATGCAGTAAATCTGATTTATCTGGATTTCAGTAGAGTGTTTGCTATCATGTCACATGTGTTACTAGTCCAGCCGGGAAGTGCAGGATGAGCAGAAGAGAGGATTGCAAAGGGAGTGCAGATCCCTGCAGTGGAGATGACAACAGGTTGTGCTGCAGGGGTGAGTCTGGCCAGGCTGCAAAGCTGCTGAAGTTTGGGTGAGGGAAGCACGTGGTGAAGCTGGATCTGGGAGATGCTGTCACTGTCATAGGCAGCTGAAATATTGCATAGGAAGAACAGTGTAATTCTGGGGGACTGGGGTTACAAAACAGCAGTCACAAAAAGTTGTCACAGCAGTTACACAAAAAGTTGTATTAAGTGGATATTAGAGAATTTGGCCTAATAATAAGAATTTGTGTTCTGAGTTATTAAGTTTGCTGGAAACAACAGCCTAAACCTTGGCTGTGTTATTTACATCAGACAACTGTGAACCATTCGTGAAATGCAACTCAGAAAATGCCAAATGACCCATGCAAGTTGTAATAGGCACAGATTACCTGGTAGAGAGCTAAGGGCATACTGGAATGCTAAAGACATAATCACAGAGACCCAGTCTAACTTGTGCTTGCATTTCTGATTGATTATATTAAAAAAGATTGAGCAGGGCAAGTTCAGAGAAGATCTTTTCATATGATCTGCATTCAACTGATTTGTTCAGTCCCCAGCAAAATGGAAGATGAAAATCATTATCATTATGTGTAAATTAATACCAGGGGGTAAATACCAGCAATGTTTATGCTGAAGGCCAAAGCTGGCACAAGAACAAATGGTCGCTGGCTGGCAGTGAATCCAACCCAATAACTCATTTAAAAGTGACTTTTGATGGACTTGTGAAAGGGATGATGAGATACTGCCAGGAACTGGATGGTGTGAACCGGCAGGGTACTTCCTCTCTAGTAATTTTCCTCTGTCTTGGAACAGCCATTTTTTACAACTGAAAGTCCAATTATGGTGAGATTGTTTTTTTAAATGGAAGTAATTTATAAATGACATTGAGAAGCAAATTATAAATGGCAAAAGCCCTGTAAGTATTCCCTTGGAAAATTGCAAAAGTGCTTATAAATGCACCTTTGTAGGATGCTGCCTGTGAATTGCAACATGCAAAAGGAAGGAAATTATAAAACATGGGTCACAGTGCTACCAAAGGACATTGCAATGTAAGCCTCTGTAAATGGCTGAAGTTGTTTTCCTGTTGTTAAATGTATTATCACTGAGGGACTTTTCCCAGCCGTGCACTGGCTGTCTCCAATGTGCAGGACACACCTGTGTGCCCAGCACGTGCCTGTTGTGCCCATGGCACAGCCTTTGGTCCATCAGCTATGTCCACACCTATGGGAAAGGGCTTGTAAATCCTTCCTCAGTCTGCCATGTTGGGAGAGCTTTCTTCTTGTTAGGTGAAGGTGGAATGGAGTCCCATGGGCTGCCGTGCTGCTCTCTGGTACCTGAACCCAACCCATTTATTAGAGCTCCTCAGCAAGAAACCTGCAGGACCTCATACATGTGCCAGACCTTTTATTTGTACAGCATCAGGAACTTCTCGGTTGGGAGCTGTGCTGGCAATTCCACCTCAACACTATTTTAGAGAACTTTTCATTTTTTCCATAGCTAAATGCAGTTAATCACCTGCTCATCTCTTTGCATCTTCCGTGGTTTCCTCACACTTTGTGGAGACATACAGATGTTTATGATGTTTTCATCTCACTTGTGGCTCAGTGATTAATATTCTGCAAGTTGCTGAGCTTATGGATACCAGTGATTTCCTGCTCTACTTAATGTACTTAAGTCAGTGTGGTTTGGTTTTCTTCCTCTGCTAATATCCACCTGGTGAGTTAATTGTGTAGGAAAGCAGCCAGTGAAGACAGAAAATGCAAAAAACATGACATCAAGCTCAGCTGGGAGTATTCTGCAGTTCAGACCTACGTGTGTTGGAGAGCGGAGTGTGTAAGAGGCTGGATGGCAAAGTTTCCTGTGCCAGAGGAAGCTGTTTCTGGTGATGTTCCCTTGGTACAGTCCTGAATTGTGAGCAGGAGTGATGGGCTCTGTCCTGACCTGTCCTGGTTTGACTGCAGCAAAGGGCAAGCCATGGGTGTATTGTGGTCTTCTTCCCCAGAAGCTTGTATAAGGGCTGGATGTCATACTTTAAGGTGAATAGATATTAATTTAAAAAATTTGTCCCTCTCTTCCTCAATATCTCTTGCTGTTCTGTGAATTGATGGGAATTCAGGCTATGTTCCTTGTTTTACCTGACATGGAAAAAAGATCTTACGAGACTAGATTAAAACCAAAATGCTGGAGGAGAAGCGTGTGACAGTGTTCATTTCTTGTTGGGTAACTCATTATCAAGGTAAGGTAGACGCTCGTCTACCTGTGAGCATTGAGACTTGCATCTCCAAGCAGATCATGGGAAACAGCAGCAGTTGGGAGTGCTGGACCCAGTACTTTGGTTGCATACTTCCACTTGGTGTAAATAAATGTCCAGTGGATCAGGGTTTTGAACAAAGGCCTCAGGACTTGCGACGGAGTGGTGTAACCACCAGGAAGTATAGTGTATTGAGGCTGGGCTGTTTTGGTGTCTCCTGGGGGAAGTGTTCCAGTTCATAGAAAGCATTAGCGGTTGGACTACAAGAAACCTAGCCCTGCTTTCTTCCTGGTCTGGTTTCTTTCTTCCTAGCAGTCTCTGTACTAATTCTTCATTTGTCTTACCCTCTGAATTTGGAGAATCTCAGTAGGTCCTTTTATTGATGCCTGCCCAGTCAGTCCCAGTTTACCTCTTGCTTTCCTCCTTTTCCCACATTTCCTTTTGTCTCTCTTTCTGGTTGCTGGTCCAACTTTCTCTCATTTGTATTCAAATTGGCCAACTCCTCCGTTTTGTCAGGATCCAGCAGAGAAGATAGATGAAAAGAAATCTCTCTGCTGTCAATTCAGAGCAATCCTGGCACAGCCTGTAACCATCCAGAGTTGAAATTGCCAGGAATTTGTTCACTGGAATGCATTCAGTTTGGACAGAATCAGTAGGAAATAACAGCTCTTGCACTATACCACATCTCCCCTGTACTCATGTGTGAACTGCTCATTTTCACAGATCATCAGCTTAGCTAAAGCTTGGGTGAATATTCTTTACTCCAAAGGATGAGGATGAGGAACATTTCTGCAAGAAAACGTCACCAGAATTAACATATTTATTCTTAATTTTTTTCCTGGAAATGTATGAGCTGTGACGGATGAAAGTTTCCAGGTGAATTCATCTTGAAACAGTTGAAATTATAAGTCAAATGGTTAAAACTTGGCAAAGTTATAAGCATCTGAAAACAAGGGGTTATCATGGGATTTGTCAGACAACCTTAATAATAGTTTCACCTACAACAGCAAAATTTGGTAATGCAATGTAATTCTGAGGCATCAGCACTGCACGGATGAACACCATTAGATAAATGGGACCTAAGAGAGTGCAAAACACTAGTACCCTGGCACTTAAGGCCGTGGTTCTGCTTTTATATTTGTAAGGGTTATATGAGCATAATAACAAAGTGGAAAACAGCTTGTTACTCCTAAGATGCGAGCATAGCAAAATCCATGCTGCGGCTAGTCCCCAGCGCTGTGTCACACCTTAGCCTCATCGCCTGTCCCGCATTTCCACCTCACGGCTCAGATTTGAGTGAGATTTGTGGCAGTGCCAAACTGATGGATCGCCGTTCCATTTTCTAAAGTGCCCTCCCTGACAGCACGGGCTGTGCTAGCAAATCTAACCGAGAAAGTCCAGGATAGCAACTCCAGGCCATTTATCAATTCAGTTTGAGGCTTGCAAGGTAGAATTTCTAAATTCTCCCAGCATCAGTACTAGGAGTACAAGATATCCATCCCTGGCAGGTTTCTTCCTTGCGTACCTCTGTTCTCTGCTCAAGTGTGAGGAACAGATTAATCCTGGAGCCTGTATGTCAGTTTAGCCTATCTTTGCTGAATAAACAGAAAAGAAAAAGCGTGGGACAAATGGAGTATATGGCCTCTTAGTCATGCTCACCCTCTCTTGCTCAGTTTCTTGACAGTTTATTTTGTTGCCCTTGCTCTGCCCTGTTAACAGATAACATTGACTTAATACGAGTTTGGTTTCTGCGTTCCAACAGAACGTGTCTTAAAACGTGAAAGTAGAAAAGCAAAGGTGACTTTAGCAAAGGGACTTTGTGAGTTTTCACCAGCGAGGGAGCTGCCTGGGGCTGTAGGGAGGATGTTTAAGACTCTTCTGCAGATTTGTCAAGTCCAGTTTCTGCTTATGAGCTGAACTAAGAAAGACCTGTGGACTACTCGGTGACGTGTAGCAAGATACTATGAAAGTGCTTTGAGCTTAAGGTGTTCTCTAACTGCTAGGGATCAGAATGATACCAAATATAGGGTACTTCCCTTTCCGATTGCTGTCAGAGACCTTGGACCTGGCCAAGTCCTGTATTTTCCAAAATGTTCTCCAAGGAGGAGATTCCATGAGTCATCCTCATGGTTATAGTGTTGAGTCGAGCCGAGCCCACACAAAAGTGTTGGAAGCGCTTTGCTGTGACATTAGCTTATGACTTTTTTCTTCCCGTAGGGAACCAGCGTTGCAGTGGGATAACATTTGTGGGAAATACAGAGTTGTTTCCACTCACTCGCTCTCATTAAATGGGCTGAATTGTGCAGCGCGGTTCAGGGAGTTCAGCCCAGGCTCTCCTTCAGCTGGTCTCCTCTTTAGAAACATTGCTGCCTAGACAACCAGACAGCTTCTGCATATGTCTGATAGTTTGAGCAGGCAGGCAGTTGTCATGGTTATGGATGCTGCATAAGAACCAAAATAGATGTATAGAAAAATGGTGATAGAAGTTGGCACAGATCCTGTCTTTTCTGTACATGAGCTGACAGGATGTAGCATGGAGGAACCACCTGTGTCCTGGCTCCCTCCTGCTCTCTCAAAGACAGGACTAGCCATGTGTTTGGCTTTGACTGCTGCTGACAGCAAAAGAAGCCGAGCTGTCTGAAAAAGAAGTCATCTCAGTGAAAATGTTTGGGGAGCAAATAGACAAATGAAGATGTTAATTTGTTAGAAAAAAACACATTTCTTGAGTTTTAGATTGCTGGGAATGAAAAATATCAGTGTCTGGGAGCATAAAACTTTCTCTCTCCTTCAGTTATTTCTCTTCTCCCTCTTGGAGGGAAATACCAAGACATAACACTGCCTTTCCTCCTCTCAAACTGGCTGCCAAATGCTGTTTATTTTTAGCAATATCTTTTTTACTGTTTCTCATAATCGCAAAACACTTCTTGGGCTTTTCTATACAAATGCATCAAAACCTAAAGGTGTGGAGAGTTCCACTGAAGACACAGTGGATGCTTCTCAGTAGCTAGCCGCTTCAGGTGGCCAGCTGAGTGCAGAGGGGAAGCAGACCACCTCCTTGTCTCCTGCCGCAAAGGTCCATCAAGGCCCTGGATAAACCAGCCCAGCCTGTGCAGCTGCACCGCTTTGTGAATCACTCATAAACCACTGCAGGCCATGAATCTCAGTCACAAGCCCCTGAGAACTACCGGGCAGAGTGGTTTGTCTTTGCAGCAGGCAGGTAGGGAAGCAGCCGAGAGTTTGCATAAGTCCGTCTTCTTCTCCGGGTTTGCAATTGCACTTGGAGGGCAAGGGAAGTCAGAAGATGGAAAGCAAAGACACTGGGAGGAGATGGTGGAGAGCTTTCGTCAAAAGTGGCGCAGGGTTTTGGACAGAGCCTTGGTTGAACTCTGCACCCAGGTCCTCACGGGATCCCAAACAACAAGAACTTTCGTTGAATTCAGGCTGCTGGCATAAGGTCCTGCACTATCATGCTTTAGTCTAGTGCCTTTCCTCTGTACTCTTTCTGCTACAAAGCTTAAAACTACCTGGGCTTTTGCTTGTAATGCCACAGGATAAAGGGTAAAAGCAGAGGGGTTATTCTGAATGCTTTTTAACCCGGTTCTCCCTTTTGAAAGCCTCTTATAGAAGGGTTTTAAAATGGTTTAGGGACAGAGCCTGAATGTGATAAGATGTTAGTTAACACGATGGGATAATCAAGTCACTTTGATTTCTCCCCAGGCAAACCTCTCTGCAGTCTATTAAAATGAAATATGATGCCACTGCCATTTCCCTCTGCTGTAGTCAAGGAGGTATTTGTTTTAATTCAGCACAAGATTGCCCCACAGGCTCCGATTTCTGCTATCTGTATTGACGTTTGTAATTTATTGCCCTTTTACAATACACACTAAAAGGATGTTGTATTTGTCAGGCTGGCTTTTGAGAACTTCATCTCCAAATCACTCAGTATAGGGCACACTGAAATTGTTCTCTGTCTGTCGTTAATGTACTGTGTCATACAATATTAACACAGGCTCCATTTGTTTTTCAGGCAGCCTTGGGTTTAGTAAGGGGCACAAATAGAATATAACATATGCACAAAATATAGTCATTTTATCCTGGGTATGATTAAAACAGAGGGGCCCTCTTTTCCCAGCTTGTATAAATGTTCAGCATGTTTCTGATTAGCTGCCACTTCGCCTTCAAATATAAATGACCTGAGAAGGTACAAGGAACCAGACCATAGATGATAGTACGTGTTACTGTCATGTTTTATCCAGCAGGGATGCATTTCATTAAAAGTTGTATAATTTATGAGGCATGTTGGGTTGAAAGATGCTGCAAAAGTGCAAAACCCTGCTTTAAACTCCCAGTTTAAGTGAGTCCATGAGAACTGGAACTATCTGAAGGTTACAGGCACTGATGCCATGTGAGGCTGTGCTCAGCGTAATCCGCAGGTCAGAGTAGGTGATGCGGGCAGCTACTTCCACTCTTTCATCTAATACATTTTCTAGTTGGCAAATCTGAGTTTCATAGAACTAGACTTTTTCAAAGGGAGTATGACAAATTGATGAGATGTTACAATTTTTCAATTAGATGAATTGAAACAAAAAATTCATTTTGGCATTGATATGTCATAACATTATGATTTGATTGAAAGTGTCCTTTCTGCTGTGACTGATTCCGCTTTCATTTCTCCCTTTCCTGATTTTTTTTTTTTTTGACTGGTTAATACATCAACATCTTATCCTGCTTTTAACCCAGTACATTCCAGACATTCCCAGAAAAAGAAACTTTTCCTAGCAAAGCTGGTGGTTCACTCCCCCTGTCATGTATGCGGTTGTTCAGCCTGACATGTGAGGCCCTGCAACCCGGTGCTGTGTTCTGGTCTGGTGGTTACATATCTCACCATTTTCTTTTGGAGAGCAAAACAGCAGCAAAATTTGGCCCCGCCGCATCCTTGGAACCAAAGTATTATTGCGACTGAATCTTGTGCAGCATTTTATATTTCTTAAGGCTAAAGAGTAAAGCGAAAGAAAGGTAAAAGCAAAATTGCTGGATGGAAAAAGAGCTGTTAAACTGATTCAGATAAGATTCCTTTGAGACATGGCTGAGGATTTATAGTTGGATCTCTTTTCTTAGTTTGTTTGAGATACTTTAGTGAAACATTGAGGAGGTGCATAAAACCCCCTCATCTTTCCTGTCCATCTCTTCTTACTCTTGCTCATCTCAAAGGCTTGGCTTATTAGAAAAATACAATAAAAGACTAATTGCAAAGAATGGGGGCTTTTAATGACTTCATTTACATATAGAGAATTAGTCTAAAATCAATATTAGGCTGTCAGAAAGGAGAATTAACTGAATGTTTTTTCTGGGTTTTTGTGTCAAGGAAACGTAAGTTTAAGCAATGCAGTTTGGAATACTCTTTGGGATTACTTTCATCGTCCTTCCCTAGCAGCTCATCCTCATTCATTTCAAGACACTTTTTTTTCCCCATGAAAATTCAAGTATAAAGGGAACTTTCAGTATTTTCTTCATACTTGTGGCAAAAAGCTGACCAGTTTTATCTGCAGATCTGATTGTCAGATTGTCCTTGTTTCAGCTGGGATAGAGTTAATTGTCTTCCTAGTAGCTGGTACAGTGCTGTGCTTTGCATTTAGTATGAGGAGAATGTTGATAACACCCTGATGTTTTCAGTTGTTGCTAAGTCGTGTTTAGGCTAAGTCAAGGACTTTTCAGCTTCTCTTGCCCAGCCAGCAAGAAGGCTGGAGGGGCACAAGAAAGTTGGGAGGGGACACAGCTGGGACAGGTGACCCAAACTGGCCAAAGGGGTCTTCCATACTGTGTGATGTCCTGCCCAGTATATAAACTGGGGGGAGTTGGCCAGGGGAGCAGCGCTGCTCGGGCATCAGTCAGCGAGTGGTGAGTAATTGCATTGTGCATCACCTGTTTTTTGTATTCCAATCCTTCCATTATTATTGTCACTTTATTGTTGTTATTAGTGTCATTGTTCGTTTCTTCCTTTCTGTTCTCTTAAACTGGTCTTATCTCAACCCACGAGCTTTACCTTTTTCTGATTCTCTCCCCCCATCCCACTGGATTGGGGGGGGGGTGAAGTGAGCGAGCGGCTGCATGGTGCTTTGTTGCTGGCTGGGGTTAAACCACGACATGGATAGTGTCAGAAAGGGATAGTACTTGTGTACTGAGAGCCTAAAGTCAAGACTGAGAAGGAAACACTGAAAAATCTGTTCTTTTCTGGAGGAACAATGTTGTCTTCCCTAGATGTGGCCATTGCTGGTGCCTAGAGAGGCAGATAGACACATCCTGAAGACTAGCTTCAATAAAACTATTGCAGTTAATCTTTCATCACCCTGTGAGCAGTACCTGGCTTAAGTTTCTAAGCAGAGCACCAGTGAGTGACCCACCGGTTTGCAAAAGTTACACATTATTTTCAGTTATCTTTCTTTACTGCAAAAGTTGTTGCAATAGACTTTTCTGTCATCAGCATGGCGTTCCGTCCCCCTCCAGGGTAAAACCAAGTGGCAAAGTGAAGGGCTGTCCCAGCTGCAGGGCATTTGCAATGCCCTGATGTGGTGGGCTGGCCATGCCTTTTGCATGCAGCAAGCATCGGCAAGGGCCTACACCACCCCATCGGTCCATCTTGCTGAGCCTGGAGGGCAGCCAGCTCCCCTCCTTGCCTTGGTGCAGGATAAACTGTAGTTCGGGTCCTGTGTCTCTTTGTACCATGTGTAAAATGCCATACATGCTAATGCCATTGCCTAAATAACAATGAATTCCTGTAATTTCCGTAGAAGTCTCAGGAGGCTTTTTACTGCTCCTGGAAGGGGCTGCTGGAGTCCCCGTACTTAGTGCCAGTGATTGAGCCTTTGGGATGGGACGTGTGTTTGCTCCCCGCTTTGCTGTCTTACCAGTCCCTCTGGTTGCTCCATTCCTTCTCATCGACTGCTAGCTGAGAATCCCAATTCTCCATTACAACTACTTTCCTATTTAAAATACAAGATTAAAAAGAAGTCTCTGGACCCCGATGCTGAACCCCCAGATTTCTGTAGCACTTTGGCCCAGCTACGCAGAGCCTGTTTCTGCAGGTCCCTCTTGCAGCCACCAGTGAAGTTCTGTTGATTTGAGATGGACAATGTTGATTTAGATTCATCATGCATTTCAAGAATATTTTCCAATCGTGATACACTCTGGGTTAGTTTCAAATTATCCAAGCTTAAAGACATAAAGAAAAGAAAAAGTGTCTTAAACCCAAAGATATTTATTTACTTGTACATCAAGAAGAATAGTTTTTCATCCTGCATTAAGATTTCTCCCAATATATACATAATAAAGCTCAACAAAACAAAAGAGTATCTCTTTTCATGTGTGCTAAGGCTGATTCATCATTGACATGAACATTGTGCCTCTGCCTGCCAAGGGAGGAGATAGCTCAGTATTTGATCTTCAGAGAGACTGGGGATGGAAAAGCCCTCAGAAGCCCGTAATCTCTCTTTATTTTAGCCTTATCTGCATTGAGAGGAGGGTCCTGCAGGTTTTTCTATATCAAACTGCCTGTTAAGCTTGATCGAAGGTTTTGATTTCTGTCCCCCTTCTTCTAGAGGTCTTTCTACTCTGTGCTGGATCTACACATATCCACACATGGGTGTTGGTGTTCCATGACAGGATGAAAATTGGCCTATGTAAAGTCTTCAAGAATGATAACCTCAAATCTAAGAAGAGTCAGCTGATTTACCTTGTGATCTCCTGACCTGGCATACAACTCCTATGGTTGATGGAGGCTATGGATTATCCCCTAACCACTATAGTGGTTTAGCCAGGCAGAAATGAGTAAGACATCTAGAAACAGGAGTGTGGCTTATTTCCAAGCTGGGAATATAGACGTAAGGTTCTTCAGTATCACCTCTGGTGAGGCATCAAAGTGTCCTAGGAACAAATAGTGGGGAAGGGCATACACCATGTTCCTCAAGTCTGCTCTTCTACAATTACAAAAAACCACGTCATTGACTTTTATTAGGTACAGAATCACAGAATATCTACACTGAGTCCTCCAAAATGCTTCTCTAAAAAGATTAAACTTAAAGGATGTAGTAGGAAGTGCCAAAGGCCACAATAACAGTGTTAATTTTATTACTACAGAGGATGGAAGTGAGACATCATGTTCGAACTTTGCATAAAGAGACGATATTTTTTTATAAATGCAAACCAAAGCTCAGAACATTTTGACCGAATATTATTTAGTGGCTCTTGTTCTCTCCCAAACAGGATGTTCCAAACACAGAGAGATCCTTTATCTAGAAGAATATATCCGTCAGAGAATCCACTTGCCCACCTCTTCTGTTCATAAAATATGCAATTCCTTGGCCATCATTCATACACATGCTGTTACACTGATTTTCTTGTCTGTAGTTGATGAAAATGGTTCAATTCAGGCTAAATTTGAGAGAAGCAAGGACAGGCATGTGTGAGGGAACAGAACTGAGCTCATATAGTGAGCCATAAACCATGCTAATGCCCAGAATTTTCTCGCCATACAGCTAAACTATGTATATGTAGACCAAAATGATGCTATAGTTAATTGAACCATTGCCAGCCTCCTATTGTTATAATACGTATTAATCCCTAATACTGAAATAGCTGAATATACCCAGACACTGCAAACAACTTTACGAATTGTGAATTAACTCTCAACCCACCCTTTGTAGCTAGAGGGAAATTATCACTTCATCTATTCTATATCACCTGTGTTCTGAGTCCTGGTCCTCTGCGCTATCAGTGGACAGGACACCATTAATTACTTGTTGCCGACAGGTTTATGGAGAGAACATGAAAGCATAAGTAAAACTGGTATGTTTTGTACTGGGAAAGCCTCTTAATAGGTATTCCCAGCAGCTGTTTGCTGTAGTGGAAAAAAGAATACGGAAAAGTAACCAAAAATATCTTCTTAACTATCAGTCTGTGTTGAAGAGGAGCAGTGTGATACATGGGGACAATCCTTTGAGACTATCTGATGTCCAGTGGTTACTCTAGTGGTCAGGACTGTTTTCATCTCCGTTTTTCTTGCCTCATCTTCCAGGCAGTAGGTCAGATTTGGGTTTTGCCTAGAGCATCTCTGCTATCCAAAATGTCCTCCCTGTGTGGGCTCCTCCTGCCTGTCATTAAGCCGCTTTCCAGACTTCAATGAGCAAAGCGATAAGAGGCGGCTGGAAAATTGTTCTGTTCTGCAGAGCTTTTGGTGCCGCAAAAGCACAAGAGCTTGGGAACAGTTTAGGGATAGCAGATGAGATTGGGGTGCCTGCTCTCCGCTGGAGCACCCAAACCCAGGGAGGGCACAGAGGTGCAGACCCACATCTCAGACCTCCCGTTGTAACTCTGTGCAAGGCACAGATATTTTGATTTTGATGAAGCACTTTTCAATGGAAGAAGTTTCTTTGAAGCTTTGGGGTTTTTCAGGCAATACTATGCTTTGCTTATTTGTCATTTTTTAGCTCCACCAAACAAGAGCCTGAGCAAATGAGATGTGTGTGTGCTCTGGAGATCCCAAAGTCAGTCATACAACCCCCTTTCTCAGGCAGGCAGGGCTGGCGGTAGCCGTGGTGGGGATGGGGACGGGAGGGTGGGTGCGCAGGTGTGGAGTGTGCACTGCAGAGTCTTGCCGGATGCGACCTTCCTCCTTGCCAAGTTAGTCCAGCCCTGCTGTCTCCAAACTGGTGGGCACATCTGGGGAGCTGCCCCTTGGCCTGTCCTCACCAGCAGATGGAAAGACTGAACAGGGAGGGAGGGTCCTCCTTGCAAAGCCTCCGTGCAGCTCCGGGGCGGGGGCAGAGGAGAGGGTTGAAGGCACTGGGAAGGAGCAAGGTGCCCTGTGAGTGTTCTTCGGGGAGGATTTGGGAAGATTTTCCATAGGTGACAACCAGCCACCTGTGCAGGCTGTGGTTCTCAAACCCTTTCTATCAGCCCTCAGACGGGAGCGATCACAGCCAGTTCGTTTGATGTTTGAATCAAATGAGGCTACATTCCGTAAAACAAATCCAAGGAGTGTCGCAGGCCCCCTTCTGCTGCTGCCGCCTATGGGTTTGTTGTCAAGGTTGTTTAACAACCTTGACAAATGTTCTTAATAAGTGACTGGCTGCCTTGGCAGGGTTTCCATCCACATCAAATGTGCTGCTCGAGGTTAATCCAGGCATCCCACTTGGGAGGGATGGGAGAAACGCCTCAGGCAGTGCCTCATGTTTTGCAGGCTCGGGGCCACCCTGCAGTGGGGATGTCCACATGGAGTCACAGAGGTCACAGTCCTGTGGACACAAATGGCAGGTCTGATGGGGTGGTAACATTTCTTTGCTTTTTTTTTAATCCTTGCGGCTGTGAAGTGTCAGGGCAGACCTGTCAGTGTCATTTTCCATCCTTGGTCAGTGTGTGACATTTTTTATGATGGCCCTTTATAGGCCACATTATCTTCCCTTCTATTACTTAAAAATCTATTACCTTTTTATGCATCAGTTCAATCTCCTTTTCTGCAGTGAACTGCTTTGTGGTAAGATATGGAGGTTCAAAAATGCTGCAGCTGTGCATTTGGCTTCCCCAGGAGCTGAATTGATGCAATGACTTTTGATTTAAGCCAACCTTTAAATTTTCAGGCTACAGAGGATATTTTCCTTGAGGCAAGTTAGGCCATTGCTGCCATGGGGGGAGCACTTGCATGCTCTCTGAAGCAGCTTGTGCTGCTCAGAAAGGGGATGTTTTATTGGACACCCCCCAGTCTTATCTATTGTGGCAACTCCTGTGTATAGTAAGAGAACTTGCATGAAAAAAATAAAGTCTGTGGCTGGAATTGTCTGCATCCAATACAGATATTAACTGGGACTCACCGATGGCAAATAAAAAAGGGGAAATACAGTCTGAAGAGGTCCTTGATGGTTTTGACACTTTGTGCCCTTTTAGGCATGAAAAAGATTTTCTAGTCTGTCAGGATCAATATTGAGCTGAGCTCTGCATAACTGGCCACACCATCATTCATTAACACAGCACCCAGAGGCAGTGATTTGAAATTACCATGTCAGTAGATTTTTGCAAGTATTTTTTCCTTCCTCCCCTGCTCTTGGTTCAGTAACCAATATCTTCTCGGTCTCAGCAGAGCCCAAATATTAGTTGCAGATAATGGTAAAAATCATCAAAAGCTCGAAGGGCATGCTTTTCCTTCTGTTCTGCCCTGACAGTCGGTGTCTGGTATTAAGCACTGTTGTTCCAGCTGAAGGCTGAGACTGCTGGAGGATGAGAAACAGGATCCCTGGTCTCCTGTCTGATTGCAGAGCCCTCAGATTGCAGCTCTGCGGTCTTATGTTTAATAGTATAATTTATCTGCTATTTAAGTCTGCAAGACTTACACTGAACAGAGGCATTGTAGTATGTATTTGTCTGTGCAAATGCACATTTTGATGCTCTTACAGGTTAAATTTTTTGTGGCTGAAGCTGATGTAATCATCTCATTGGATTTACAGCCCTCGTGACTAGTAGAAAACTGTCACTGTGTGAGTGCCTGTGTAGCACATGGGTATATCCATATATGTTTCCCTGGCCTGCATGGAACCTGTCCACTTGTATGCCAGGGATAGTTCCTATTTCAATCTCAAACAAGGATTTAGCAGCTGTGGCAGAGGAACAGTGAGAATTCCTGTTACTGAGTATTAAATTACTTTTCAGAATCAGCTGTGGTGGGATGGTCCCCAGCACCCTGTGAAGCAGTGGCATGCATAATTAAAAACCAAACTACTTGTGTCAAGTAAATGAACAGCGCATATCTTGTCAGCTTCCTCCTCTGACTTTTTTTGTTATTGTATGTCAACCCTTGCTTTGGAGTTTGCAAAACTCAGTCATTTGTGGTGCCTCTCGCATCATTAGTATGGCAAACACAGCAAGAATCAGTTTCTTGTGATAATAAAAAAACAGAGCACAGCAACTGCCAGACTGGATCAATCCTATATTCCCATCTCATCCTGTAGCTTGCCCAGAGTAGACAAAAAAATATTCTTCAGCAGACAGGATTGAGATAATCTGCCCTACCCCGTTTGTGTGCTGTCAGATAATTTAGCTCTCCGTTGTGCTCCCTGGCCCAGTTTCCCCAGTTATTCGCACTGAATGGATGGCAGCTTGCTCCCAAGCTCCTTTTTGGAGTGAACGATCTGGTTGCCTGGGGCTGTCGGGGTAGCAATCGTTCCCCAGGAGGTAGTACAGAGGAGAGAGCAGGACAGGTGTGGTTTCTCCCAGTACTTGTGCAGTTCTCCAGAATTATCCTGGCAGGTCTTGTATCCTTTTACGTTCCCCCAAGCTATAACCCAGGGCAGGCGACGCTTGGTCCCATGCTCTAAAAACATCACCACTGGGCTTCACCATGACCGTCTCATTATTTCAAGGTCATTGACCTGAAGAAACATGCAGCAAATAACGATGGTGTGACAGAGCCACAGGAGCACCTTGTACCCCCCAGACCTGTGGGCTGGGGGCTGTGCAGACACAGCAGTGTGCCTTTGCAGGGGGTTGCCACAGCAATTTGGACACAAGCCCACCTCTACAGACCTGAGTGGACTGCGTACATGTAGCATCCTGCCTGTTGCCTGGGCTTGAATGCTCACCCAGATTTCTTTTACACAGCTTTCAAGAAGATGGCATCTCTCTCCTGTCTCCAGTCCTTCTGCTTGCCACGTGTGTGCTACATGTGACGTGTGTCAAGGTGAAACTTGAGCCCAGGAGAGAGAAAAATGCAAATAGAGGAATCTTAGGTGCTGGATGGGGGAGAATCCCAACTGATCAGCAGTCCAGCGTGTCCCCTAAAATTGCTCAGACTCTCACAGAAATTTCTCTTATCCTGAAAATCAATAAAAGCCAATTAACTAGAGGTTAGAAAGGGTCCTTGCTGATATGCCGAACAGACACTTGGCTTCTTCCATTCACCTGCCAGGCTCATTAACAAAATCTGAACCAGTTCCAGGGACCTGCTTGCTGCTTCCCCATGGGGCTTGCCCTTCCTCCCAGCTCTCATAGCCCACCTCTGTCAAACAGAGCACTTTGGGCACATCACTTAGCTAGGCAGCTTTCAAACCCTCTCTCAAAGGAGAGCTGGGTTGGGAAGATTTAACTGAAGATGGGTTAGGGAAAAAAAAAAGAGAAAGCAAGGACACAGAGGGGCTCTTCCAAGGGGAAATAGTTATTAAGTAGCTGGAGAATACAGCAAAGAAAGCTCTGTATAAAGAATTAGCTGCATGAAAGTCCATCCACTTTTTATAGACTTACCTTGATTTTTTCACACTCCAGTACCATTATTAACTGCCTGAACCCATATTTCTGAACAGAAAAGATTTATGTGTCTAAAAAGCATATAAGTTTGAAAAACTCAGGCCTTACTCTGCTCTCAGTCTCATTGCATCTACGCAGTGACTGCAGTCAGGATGCAGGGTGACAAGCTCCGCTTGCTTCTTCCAGGACTGTGGTCTTACATTAGTATAAAGCACATGAGATGCTACTGCGGATCATTTCACACCAATGCAACTGCCTTCTGTGGCAGAGCGGCTAACTGACCTAACAGACAAAAGGGAAGGAATGGGGATGCGATGCACTATGATGTCAGTAAGCCCTTTGAGAACTCTCCATGAGGAACTATCTGGGCAGAAGGGGGCTGGATTAAATTCCTGTAAGGTGGGAGGACACATACTTAAAAAAATCACCCTTTGCATAGCAGTGTGTTGCATTTAAATGGGGAACAGACTCTGAGGAGTCTTGAGCAGTTTGTCTTGAGTCTCGTTCAAGCCAATGTTTTCATTAATGGTGCATATGATAGGAGACTGTACTCCCAGAAAAATGTGTGGATTGTGCCAAATTGGGATTCACTTTGAAGGATATAGTCGAAATTCAAGTATCACCTTGATACATTGGAGAAGTAGTCCAAAATCAACAGAGTAAAGATGAGTTTCTCATGAGTTACGCTCTAGAATGAAAACTTAAGTGCACAGATAGAGAATGAAAAATACTGAAGGCAGCAACACTGCAGGAAAGAAACAGCAACTTACAGCAGACCACAAATTGAACATGAGTCAAGATTGCCTGGGAAGCTTAGAAAAAAGGCATCTTTCATTCTGGCTCTGAATGGATGCTATTGGGGAGGAGGGGTTGGTATTCTGCTCCTCAGGTGGAGGACTGAAGCCAGTTCTGGGTATTGTGCTTAAGAAAACCACAGGAAAACTGGAAAAAAAGAAGGCAAGGAGGAAAAAAGAGGTCCAGAGGAAAACAGTAAGGTTTAGAAGGAAATGTATGAAATATTGGGAGAATGAAGTGCATTTATTTTGTTTTTTCTTAGAAAAGAAAAGGTCAAGTATGGCACAGAAGCATGAAGGATGACAGACATGAGAACAGCATTCACGGACACAGAAATTGTTCTTAGGATGGTTGTGACCAATTGTTCTGTGTGACCATTGTAGGAGTGGCAATAAACAACAGGTTTAACTCTCAGCAACAAAGGAAGGAAGAAGAACTTCACTAGCTAGGGGACCATTGAACCACGTAGTTAGGGTTATTGTGTAAGTTCAAGATCATTTTAAGCAATTATCTGTAAGGATTGGTTTTAGTATATTTGCTCCTGCCGCAGAGCAGATAGACAGATTTGAGGTCTCTAGAGATAATTCCTGGCCTTGAAGTCAGTGATTTATGACAGCAGTATTTTCACATTAAAATGATGCTTGGCTGCTAGAGTGTCTTCTAAGCAAAGACATTTGGAATCATATTCTGTCCTCATCTGTACATCTGCAGTCACTGAATTAATTTCTGTATATGCATAGCAGGCTGTAGGCACAGGCACATTGCTGACCTGGGATGGCAGGCTGTAGACAGTCTGTGTATTTTAATTCTATTCAGTTCCTCTTCTTCCACTTTTTGAGACCTGTTTGATTACCGATGGCATTACAAGTCATTGAGCACTGTTAATAACCCCAGTTAATCACAGAAGCGCATTTCCCCTTGAAAGAGTTCAAACGGTGAGAGAGAGCACAGCTAAGTTTAATGCCTCCACTGCAGAGATGATGTGCTCCTAGCCCTGGCTGCCGGGCTCCGCTGCAGGGCTGTCAGGACCGGGCAAATGCTTAGTGCCTCTGTGAGTTGGCTCTTCTGTAGTCTGGTTGCTCAGATGAGGCTGAAGATTTTGTATGGTTTTGGACCAGGATAATAATTATGATCCAGTTTTGCACACAGAAATTTGTTTACTCTATGTTTTTTGTTTCATTAGAATTCAAGCCTCGTCCCACATCCTGTTATTATTAATGAGCCCTGTGTATATAATGTATCATAGCCACTTTTAAGTCTTTAATAGCACTAACAGATTACTTATAGATCTTTATGCGTCTTCTGCTTCGTCTGCATTACAACACAGATTTCCAAAAGTATTTGGATGTGGAAAGATGCTTACAGAAGCTTTGTGGGATTTACAGACATGCCTAAATGACTTAGGTGCCTAATTCCCTTTGACGTTCAATGGGAGCTAGGTACCAAAGCTGTTTCATAGCCTTAGTAAGTAAACTACATGTCAAAAGTGCTAAATATCTGCCCTGGGAGATGGGCATCCAAGCATGTACTGTACTCTGGTATAGTCTGTCTGTGACAGTAATTAAAGTAGGAAAGACCGATGCTTTTAGGTCTAAAAATCCAGGGCCAGATTTCCACTTGTGAGCATCCACTGTGATATTACATATACAGATCTGAAGCCATTAAACCTGGGGCTTATTACTGAACTGATGACAAAATTTAAGGAACCACTCAAAATCAATTAATTTTTATGCCAAGGGCCTCTGACCCTCAAACGTGAAACCACATCTGGCACAGAAAATGGCATGGATTGGTTCCAGGCCAAACTTAGAAAGGTATGAGCTGCGAAGCAAAGTAGCTGTGAAGCAAAGGAAGGGTAAATGTTATGTAAAAAATGAGATTATTAATATTCATGCAGGTGCTAAGGAGTGACATTTTGATTCCCTAACACCAGTATTAGCATTTTGCTTTTTGTCAGCAAACCTGAATTGATTTTTGGCTCAGTTTTGCCCTTTGAGGTAAATCCATGGCAATAAAGTTTTACTTTCACAGCTTACTGAATGTGCATGCATGCGTTAGAAAAAGGTGGCTGTTTCAATGCAAAATGAGAGTCTGTATAAAAAGTAATGTAGCAAGAAGCCTTTTAGTAATAGCCATTTCTGTTAGCTACTGGTTTGTATTTTCATGGTAGCTGGATAGCCTGGGGACGGGAACATGCAGGATAAAGAAAAGTTCATCTTCCCAAATTCAGATGGAAACTCGAACAGGTAGAGGGACCCTGGAAAGCAGCTGGAAGGAGCAGTGGGATGCTCCGACAGGCAGCGCCGGGCTCAGTTACAGCTCTGTCCTGCAGGAAAAGCCAGCTTCAGAGGCTGTACCTGGAGTGGGACACAGAGGTCCCTGGAGGAATTACTTGGGAGCCATAGCTGTGAGAGGTTATTTGCCCTGTTGAGGTTATTTGTCTCGGTTTAAAGAGCTGCACAGTGAAAATACCGTTAATGGCAAAAGATCTCAGAAGAATGAGTATCTTGCAGTGCAGCTGAGCATTCACTGCCTGCTGATCAGTTGTGGGACCTTTACGCTCTGATTAGAAGCCGAGGGTGACACTTTTTGTTTTCAGAAACTCCCAATTTAAATTAATCAAGCACAGGAATGCACTCTGGCTGGCAGGACACTCAGGAAGTCAGCTGGGAGCCGGGATGATATCTCCAGCTCTCATCTTGTTTCACTGTTATTGCCATTGCTTGGTGACTCTTGATTTGAAAAATATTGGGTTAGCAGAAATGGGCTTGTCACCTGTCCAAATAGCCAATCTCCGATATTCTGAATGTCTAAAGGGTTTTCACTAGGCGTGACTGAAGCATTCATCAATAATATAGAAACAGCATTTAAAATACAGAGGAAAGTTTTGTCAAGGGATCTTCAAGGTCAGGGGAGATCAGAAAAGTTTTACCCATCTGTGGGTAGTGTATTTGTCTTCTTTGAAGGCATAGAAAAATACAATTAATATTATACCTGTATTGACAGAACAGCAGGGAAATCCTGCTGTCAGTCACAGCCAGCCACAACCTATCCTCTCCCTGGCAGAAGTGGAAACCTTCCAAGAACAACCTCTGGCGTCTTCACCCAACACCAAAGTGGTTGCAACTTTGCATAGGCACCATCAGACCAAGGTGAACATTCAGAATCTGATGAGGTCGTTGATGCTTCCTTCCAAGATGGAGACAATGCATGTTGGTGTTTTTTCCAGCCTCCACAACATCAATAAAATATTTAGATTTTGGGAATCATTGCCCTAAATACTCCTTTATTTACAGGAGGGATGACTCTGACATCTTAAATTCCCTGGAGAGTCTGGTCCCTGGTTTCTGTGCCCCCAAGTGATGAGAAGACATACACACTGCAATGAGATCCTTGCAGACAGACCAAGCTGCAACACCACTTCCATTCTCGCAACGAGTATCTGAATTTGGACAAAATCAAACCTAAAAAGCACAAACCATGTAACCCGCTGGCACCAAACTTGCTGTCTGTGCAGAGAGCCTCTACTAAAAATGTGCCCTTCTCCTGGAGCTGTCAGGTCCCCTGCTTTGTTACAGAGCCACCCTGGTGTGACAGGACATGGAGGCTGTGGCTCTGCCAGCCACACTCCTTCCTCTGTTGCCTTTTCCATCCATACCAGGCCCTGCCCAGTTTATTTTTTAAGATTTTTTTTTTTTGGTGGCACGTGGCTGTATCAGTTTTAATAAAGAAAGGGCAGATGGGAAGGAAGGACCTGAATGCATCTGCTGGACCCTGAGCTGGGTTAAGAGCTTGCTGTCTCTTGCTTTCTCACAGCAGTGGTGATGTTGCCTTTGCTGAGGCCAAAGTCTAGTCTCAGCGTGGTTGCCCTGGGAAGACTGTTGTTTGGATAGGGTGGGAATCAACGTGCAAGAGTTACTGAAATTCTCTTTGGTGACCTGCTTTTAAATACAGGGATAAACAGAAGGAGTTGCCGCTGTCTGCTTGCAGTGGTCCAGGCACATTTTGCATATCTGTTGTTGTATTTTTAGGCTAAAGACTTGATGAACCCAGTAGCTGGGGGGGATGATTATATGACAGCGATTTCCTACTAAGAGAAAAAAAAAGCTTTTGTACTCCATGTGTGCAGGTGCTGTGGGGTAGTGGGTGTAAGTCCACACTGCCTAAGCAGTGGGATTGTCTTTTGGGGGAAGGGAAGGTTGAGGTTCTTTCCTTTTCTCCTAAGAGTGGTGACAGCCTCCTTGCACTGGGGCCATTATGCGCAAACCCCATTCAGTCCCGGCGATACACTCAGGGTCTGAATTTCTGAGTATGGCTGCTCGTGACCATCAATTGCTGCATGCTGCCTCTAACTCTGTCCTTCCTTGAAAACAGCTTTTTCATGGAAATTAACCTGTTTGACCAAAGATTCTCACTGTTGCCTTTTGGGGAATTTTCACTAGAGTGCATTGACAGCAACAGCAATAAACTGTCATGTGTTTGGGCAGGAGCCACATCTCTGCACCACTTACCAGCTGTTGCAAGGGTTGCATGTGGTATGGAGGAGTTGGGGGGTAGACCTGGGGGTTCCTGGCTGCAAAAGTGTGGCAGCAGGACAGGACACTCCTTTTTCATACCAAAATTTCCCCCAGACAGAAGCAGAGAGGTTTGGCCATTGCTGAGGTTTCATCCAAGGTAGCAGAAATCCCACGCAAGCAGTCACTGCGCATGTGTAGGCAGCACAATATATACTTGTCAGCCTGGTGTATCTAAAATGCAGCATGTGTTGAACTCACCCAGCCTTTTTATGCAGCACCTGTACATTACTGATGCACTAGGACACGCTGAATATGTATGTCTGCTGCATGTGTTTCTATTTCCCGCAGGGGAGTGAGGGGAATGGATAAGCATCGGCACAGTGCGGCAAGCACTCCCCCGTCCCGCGGGGCGGTAGGGATGGAGTAACTGCAGGACTGCCCTGCTCGCCTGCAGGTGGGTCAGGGCCGTGGAAGGTCCCCAGAGGATGCCTGCTGGCTCTCAGGGTGGTTTGAGAAGTGCAGAGCCTGAATATCTGCTTCTGCAGAGGCTTTTCCCCAAATTTCTACCATTAGCACTAAGGGGAGGTGATGAGAGCTGCTTATGTACCATGGGCTGTATGTATGAGAGCAAGGGGGAGTGGGAAACCCCCGTGCTATCCCATGGTGGGCACAAGGAGCTCTCTTAGCCCAGGCTGGACCAGTTCACAGCTCCTAGCTCCAGTGTTGTCCTGTGCAATTAGGCTGCCAGCCAAGGGGCCTCTCTCTGTCGCTGCTCTGTGCCGTGATGCAGGATTGCAGCAGAGAGAGGGTAACAGGTGGGCTGAAATCAGTTGCATGAAACTTACTTCACATGTGCAGCACTTGGAGATTTTTTTGCTGACAGCCAGGGGTGAGGCTCTCTGGGTTGGGACGAGATGTTGACAGTGACCTTGGTCCTGTTACTTTCATGCCAGCGAGGTTTCCCATGGGAGAACAGTACATCCACTTCTCATTATGCTTAAAAAGCCCTTTTCCTGTCTCACATTTCTGTATGATAGAAGTTGCCAAAGAGAAGTTGCTTCTTACAGTCCATTGAAGCTGAAATGTGAGGATTGTGTCCAAATGTTTATAGAGTACGGGTGGCATAGTGTGCGTGACCTGTGCCTGAAGGACCTGTCAGAGCAGCTGAATTTCTGGGTGATCTCATTTGTCTAAAACTGCGACTTAGGAACAGAAGCTTGCTATGGTGAAATAAAGTGCCAGGGAACAAAGAAGGGAGGGATCAGAAGCAGGAAAAAGATAACGTGAGTTATGAATTGAAGGAAGGGAAATAAGTTGGTATGATGTGGCATTTTCCATATTGTGAGACTGAACAGACAAGTTGTTTGGGGATTTTAGAGCAAACTGGTATCCTGAAAAGCATGGGAGAGAGCGCATGCCTTTCCCAATCCAAACAGCCCTAAGAAGAAACACCCTGCAGGGTCATCCCTGAAAGGGCTAACGTCAGATATGATGAAGATGAAATCACTGTGCTTCCCTGCTGTCCGCAGCACATTTCTTCTGAAAGTGCAGTCAGTGCAGTTGTTCTGCATGACCTGTGAATGACAATACATCTCGCCGGTGCCCTGTCCCTGGATGCACACCTTTAGCTTTCAATGCCTTCTTGGAGCTGCAGATTGCCTGCCACACCTCAGGGGTCCATGGCTGCTCTCTGGTCATCAGATTTTCATAAATTGTCTGGTTTCAGCAGTTCCCCTTACAAACATTTCTGAGTATCTGGCCACAAATTTTCCTAAGCCCACAATATTTTAGTCACTGTCTGCACAGATTCATCCTTTGTCCCAGCATTGCATAGGGGTGTGGAGCAGCAGGGAGAATTTGCTTTATGAGTGATTCATGCTGGGATGACCCTCATCCTATTCAGTTCAAAATGAACAGCAAGGAACAGCACAATTAGAAGTGGGAGAAGAAGAGGCCTTTGAAGCACTGTGGCCTTCTCGCATTCCGTCGTTGCTTTCTCTGGTTGGTGTCTTCACGTGGAGCCGAGGGATGTTGCAGCACCTCATCTCGGGGCCTTTAGAGGAGCCACAGGGGGACTGTGCCGGTGAAGCTCTGAGCTGCAGTCAGCTCTGTTTTGGCTTTTGATCACTGGGAGATGCATGTGTCGAAGTGCAGCAGCAAGAATGACAGTGTGCTTCATTCTTTTGCCTACAGGGACAGCAGCCAGCTACTTGAAGCACATGGTGTTCAGGAGCTTGCCACATTGATTAAGGGAAGGCATATCAGGCTTTGACAAGTTACACTGGAGGCGGAACATTGTCAGCTGTAGAGTACATGCTAGCACATATACTGCATACATAAAATGCTATTTATCTTTGCAAAGGGAATAGCTGCTGCTGACGATAGGGAATTCATTTCCATGGACCTTTCAGGGCTTTTTGATGTGCGTGTGCTCGGCATCGCTGCTGAATGACTTTATGTTTCCCAAACATTGATGCTACTACTGCTAGAGTCAGAAAAAAGACACAGGCCGCAGCAATGTGGTACCTCAGTGCTGAGGCTCTTGGGCTCAGAAAGTGACGTAGAGTGGAGCTTTCCTGCAGACTGGATGTAAAGGGCAGCGGTTTGTGGCTGCAGTGGATCCTGCTCTGGCATGCCAGTGCCTTCCCATACTGGCCTGAATCGGGCTGAGAAAAGCTTTTACGCTGAAAGCATTGGGCTGGGATTCAGAAAATCCAGATTCTGTCTCTGACACAGTCTTTCCAAGGATCTTATGCAACTAACCTCGTTTCTCCATGTCCTTTACCTCCTCACAATGGTGGGACTTTCTCCATCCCTCATAGGACCCTTGTGTAAGTGAGGTAAATGAAAATACTCAGTTGCTCTGCTGGTAGGCACTGTTTGTTTCTCTTAAGGGACGAACCTCCACCCTTACTTGTGGCATTATGGGGTTGATCCTGCTTCTGTCCCACCGAGCTGCTGTGTAAGTGTGAGTCTAGCATGACAGAAACAGGTATCACGATGGTCAAGGTTGCATTTGGCACCTTCTTTTCTCCCTAAAATATCACATTTTCTTTTGCCATTTCCTCTCACCCACCTCAAAATCTCAAAACAGGCGAATTCCCCACGGGCCGAGATCTGACAGGGGCAGCAAAGTGCAGTCCTGGAGCTGCTCTTCCAAGCGGAGCCCCATCAGGAAACCTCCCTCCCATAAACATTTCCCTGGAGCTTCTCCTGGCTCAGACCCTTCTTGCCTCTCCTTGGGGAGCTACGTCAGCTCCCACACCCTGCTCTGAACACACAACGCCTGCCATGCTTGTGCGCTCCCATGGGAAGCTGGATGCTTTCCCTAAGCACCAGGACACCATTGCTGGATCCAGCAGGCACAAACTCCTCACTTCTGGGAGCAAGAAGGAGCTTGCACCACAGGTTTGCCCTGGTTTTACACCTTTTCCTCAGTGCTGCTTCTGGCCACTGCCAGACTGCTGGTCTGGCTCAGTACAGCTGTTCTTAAGTCAGTTTTAATAAATGTGTTTGAAACAGAGATGACTCGCTGGAGAAGCTGGAATCCTCAGGAACGCCGCCTCGTCGCACAGCATGCCTGTCGTGAGCGTATGTCTGGCGTCGGGATGAAACCCACAGCGCTGGCTGTGAGGCTGCAGCACGGAGAAGTCTGCCAGCTGCCTGCGAAAAGCAGCTGATGGATCAGTGTTGCCAGCGGACATTGCCTCCTGCATCCTGGCCAGTAATTGGTACATGGGGCTGCGCTGTCCTTTTATAATAATCGCTTCTTTTATCGCCCTCTTCAAAGATAGCTTTGCATACCAGACCAAGAGCAAAACCATAGCTCATTACTTGATTGCATAATTACATTTTGCTACAGTGTAATTTGGTTATGGAAGTAATTAAATGGATCAAGGTCAGCAGTAGGGCTCAGGACACAAGAGGGGATAAAAAGGCTGGGAACTTTTTAGAGCAGAGTACCACCTTGTTGGCATCTTTTGCAGCTCAGGTTAGTTTTTTGTGGCTGCTGCTTGTCCCTCTGGTCTCACAAGCAAGATGTGATGCTTTTCACATGGCTTTTCACATGGTCATGAAGTTGCCAGCAGCAGTAACACCATGGTTGGCTGGCTGGTGGGGGGCAAGTGGTCAGTTCTTTTGAAGAGTCCACTTGCTTTCCTTGTGGAGCCTTTCCACAGAAGTCCCTTGAGACCCCTAAACCTGACACCTATGTCACCAGGGGCTTTGGGAAGATTTGTAGCTCTTGGAGCAGTTGGCTTCTGAAAGAGCTTTGTAGTGTGTCTTGTGGGGGAAAGAAATCAGAGGGTTATAAACAGAGCTTTGTTGAGAACTGGTGTTGTGCTGTGTGACTGGGTCAAATAATTCAGGGAGCCTCTTCCACGCTGCACACTCTCTGTCCTGCTGCGTTGGAGCGTGGGCTGTGCTGCACCATGGCAGCTGCTTCCTGGATATGGACATTACTGGGTGCACAGACTTTTTCTACTCATTCACAAAATTGGGGAAAGAAAGAACAAAAGGCTTTAGTGTATGTCAAGACTTGTGAAAATGAATGTACATCTCTCAGAATGGTAACTGAAAGTAAGTCATGCAACAAAGTTTATGAGAGTTGAGCCCTTCAGAACAACCTAGTCTTTCTACAGGCTTCCAGAGCCTGATATGAATAAATAATTTAATGGCTATTAATGTGAATGCTGCTGATTTTGAATCTCAGTTCCTACCATATTAAACCCTAGAGCCAGCTCTGCCCTTAAGGAATGTTCTTTCTGCAAGGGCTTTGTTTCCATGCAAATGTTATCTGCAACCTCTGAAGAGGCTAGAGCTAAAAAAATGGCTTTTGAAAATGTGTAGCACCAGGATTATCACGCCTCGGTTTTTTTTATCAAATTTACGCTAATAAAAAAAAAACAAAAGAACAAAACCCAAGACTTTTCAATATTAAAGTTAAATTTAGAAAGTGGACTTTTTAAAGCATCCTTGTCAGTTGAAAGCTTATTTTTTTTATGACCAGCTTAAAAAGCAAAATCTCACAGCTCTCATTATTTTTCTTTTGTGCCTCACATGCCTCATATTTTTTTACTGCCCTCTTCTAAGTAAAATTATTCCCATGGTGCCCTTACTTTCTGCGTGTTCCTCTAAGTGCATGGGCTTGTTGCATGTATTTCTGTGTGTGTTAGCAGTTTGCTAATATGCTTTGGTTAGGTCAGTAGAGATGCAGTAGTGTAAAACTAGTAAATAAAGTCCAATGCTTTTATAAGCGTTCTACCACTTGCCTGATTGAATTTCTGCTTCACAGGTTTTCACCTTCCAAATGCTTTCATGTTGTGAAATACGCTGACAGTCATTCATGGCTACACTGTTCATTGCCCTGTGTGACAGATTTGGACAGGGTGGGACACCGTGTGCCTGTTGCTGACGCCAACACTATAGGGGCAGAAGTGACTGTTCAGGTCCATTAGTATGAACACATCATCAGATAACAGAGTTTTGCTAAATCATTCTGCTTGCCTGAAGTCCCTGCCTTTGGTTGAGTTAAATCAGACACTTTGGGACAGGTTCTCTTTGTGTCTTTTTCTCCTAGCACCAGAAGTTATGTTCCCACAGGACTTCTAATCTTCTCCTCCATTTCCCTTGTTATGAAAGTGATCATATCCATTTTAATTGAAACATTCATGAATCAGTGTTTATTCCTTGAACAGAATGTGTAGTCCAGCGTTAGTGATTCTTAGAGGATCCAATTCTGCTCTTGTTGCTGCACTAATGATTCAGGACTTAGCATTGATTAAAACACATGAAAACTATGAAATATTGTGGATAGTAAGAAAGGACTGTTATGCCATGAGCAAATGGTTTCTCTTTTGTGGGGTTTTCTTGGTTTGTTTTTTATTTTTCTCCCCCTGTTCTGGAGTAGAACAGAAGAAAGCAGTAATGACGTGTTCCTTCTTCAGTGATATAGTCAGGACAGCCCTGAGGTTTTCTTCCCCCTCTCATTGTGTTTGCTAGAACAGATGAACAAGATTTCTTTAAAATTTATCATGCTAAGAAAAATATTTTCAGACATCTGAAGGATCCAGCTGTGACACGTAGTAAACTCCAGGCTTTCTGCAAGCAAGGTACTGAGATTCAAACAGGCAGGCTTAATCGCTGACCTTTTTTGTTATTATTGGTAATGTAGCTGTTTCTTTTTGTGGAAGTTGGTGGTAAGTGCTTTTTGGAAGGCTTCTTGTTCCTATATCCAGTGTGGCTGCGAGGCATTACAGATCATAAAGGAACAATCTGAAGTGCAAACTCCACACAGCAGGGGAAGAGAACCTTGTGTACAGCCACCACCCAGGTTACAGCATCCCTGTTTTCCAATGTGTATTTAGATGAGAGTGCACACAGGGCCCTCAGCCTCTTTTAAGGATCACCAATGTGCAGGAGGTCACCGACGTTTCACAGCCATCACATGCGTACTTTATTATACCCCGTTGCACTAAGCCAACTATCCCAGCCACCTCTGGGATTAGTGTTTTAGTTCAGACCAGGACTGCACTTTTGGAGCAATCCCTCTAGTTACCCTCACATACAGCTCTTCGGTTTGCACCACAGAGTGGTCTTAGGCTGTGCAAACTAGATTCCTTTTGGATGAAGCTAAACTGAAGGCTGCCCTCCCAAAGTGCCCCTAAAGAGCCAGACATTCAGACCATGGGACGAGGTGGCAGCTAGACCAGACTGAACCCATCCTGAAATGTACACAGTGTGAATGTCCGGCCCTTGCCACCAGTAGTTTCACTCTATGCATTTGGTCCTGCATTGTAGACACAGCCTCTGTAAAACAAAACCAAACATCTACAGATCTGATTGTAAACCCTGGATCTCACTGAGACTGCATGCTGCAATAAGTAGCTACAAATAGGAAATTGCAATTTTTAACTCTGGATTGCTTTGTTGATGTATTTTGGGTCATATAATTTAAAGACAGTTGCACAGTCTTCTGTATGCTAGTAACACAATAAAATGGTCTTCTGCTTTACTGTGCATTGTGCCAAATAGAGTTAGTGTATTATATTACTCTCTAGAGTTACTATATTATCTTAGATTGGAAGTTGCAGTCATTAGTTGGCTTCTGAACAGGATCAGATGCCAAAGCTAATCTGAGTTCTCTAGCAAAGTGTGCAACAGAGTGAAAAATCTCACTATAGCCACTACTGCGAAATCCCTGATGATATACTTCCATCTGTCTGATTCCTGGGAAGCAAAGCGTCAGCTATGATGGGTCACTTGGCTGCATATGCTGGAACAGTCAGGTCTAAGCTGTGGCATAGTTAAGAGTCCATTCAAAGTGTTTGTGCATTGTCCACAGGTTATTTCACATCAAAAGGAAACTAACAGAAAAAGAACAAGTCAGGCTGTCAGCACATATGTACTGTGGAAATCCATTCAAGTTATAAATAAGCCCAGTCCTCCCTGTGAAGTTGTTTTGGGCTATGAGATTTCACAGGTCTTTCAGGCTATGCAGAAACACTGTGGTCAGTATGTGGATGAGACTTCTATCACAGCACAGTTGGCTGATGTTCTGAATTCCCAGAAAATAAACGAACAAAGGGCTGTCTCCACTTCATGCCAAACACTTTCTTGCTCTGCTCTTTCTTTCCCAAAAATGTTCTGAGGAGCTGGAGGCTCATTCATTCCTCCTGCTGAATATCCCTCTATTGTATACAACCAAAGACAGGCTTTTCATACACAATGAGCAATTTAAAGAATATTAGATGGGACGCTAGCCCAAAGTGTCTGGTTCAAGGACACGGAGCCTGGAGGAGTCAGGACCAGCAGGGGAGCCTGCTCTCAGGAATTAAAAACCAATGCCTCAGTTACATGACAGGTGTTCACCAACAAAGTCTCCACTGGCATTAAATGGTGCTCAGGACCAACAGAAATGTGCCTGCAACTGCCAGAGGGGTTTGAAGTGTTGGGCGTGTGGTTTGCTTGGCTGTGGTAAAGCAGCCCCCAGCAGAGATGGGGCAGACACCTTAGGGTCACCCTGGCAGATTTTAAGGAAGCAACATTGACCTTTTTTGCTGGCTTTGTGAGCAGAAAAGTTGCTGGGACCCAGGCTTTGAGGCACAGATCCCGGTGGGTTCCCTTTGGCTCTCCCGGTGGGCAGCAGAGCTGGCCTCCACCCAAGAATATGCCACGAACCTTTTCTTTTCTCTGTGTAGGCTCCACAGCAGCTGGTACAAGGGGGAGAGAAAAGCCACATAACTTGTCACGCTCCATAACATTTTGTCTTGGTTGTAAGATCCCGCCTGTCCAACACCAACTCACCCCAGCCTCAGTTGATGCTTTAGACCACAGGGCTTGCTGCTAATTGGCCAGTTGTAGCCAACCTGTCAGGAAGCTGTCAAAATATTAATAATCTAGTACCACTCATTTTCAGGATGGAAGTTTTAGCAGCAAAGAAATTGAATTTCCAGCCCTGGTCATGACAGTTCTGAAATTGGTTTAATGCAGGAGAGATCTTTCCAGGATTAGAAGAGATAGGGACAGTGTCGGAGATGGCGTGTTTCCACCGAGTCTCACGGTTTGAATTTAAGAGTCAAAGCAAAAAGGCTATCTCAGTACATCAGCAGCTTATGGTTGTAATAGGCCCAGTGAGCTCCTTGGCAAGTCCTCTTATCTTCTGCCCACATGACGTGATACTTCAAAAAATGAACTACACAGAAAATTGGGCTAAGGCCATTTTCTTTCTTCGGACCTGCACACTATGCAGGGCTGAACCATCGGGTAAGAACAAGCACGGTTTTGTCGGTGTGCTAGAACACCATCCACGAGAGACTCTGCCTTACAAGGACTGGGACTCAGTCGCAATCTCTTTCTCCCTGGCATTGTTATAACTGCATTATTTCATTTATGTCAGAAAGAGGGGGTGTTTGCCTAAGAAACTAAACTGGAACCCAGGGGAAATAAGTTTCTCTACTAGCTCTGACACCTCTTGTTTTACAGAACACCCAGAAAGCTAGTTGGTCTTTTGGTGCTCAGGATCTCAGCACAAAAATGTAGAAAATAAGAGGTCTTCCCAGTACTGCTGTCATGGTGAGGGCATTTTTATTAAATGCCCAAAGCATTAGTACTCTGGTTTGAGCCTTTGAGGATAATTTTAATGTAAATAATAGCATGATAAATCTAATATTTACTGCTAATTTTTCACTAAGAGGTTTCTTTTGACTATCAGAAGAAAATAGTGTCGTGTTTATAAATGTGTAATCATTATTTTATTTTATACATTGTTATTATTGTCAACCATAATAAAAATAGCAAGATCACAAAAGTAACCAAAGGTCACAAATCAATTTATTGTGCCCTGTGCTCAGGCTCAAATTGATGCCAAAAAACTCTCTCTGGCTCCATAGAGAGTTCACAGGTTCAAAGCATCCCATCTGGCTGTGTTTCTAGGGTTCTTACATTATTATTTTTTCTTCATAGTTATTTCAGGCTTTAGCAGATGAGGCAGTATGATGCTAATTTAGGAAATTTCTTTTTCTTGTATGCAACTACCATATCTTCATCTTGTCCCATCTTGTCTCATGATCGTTATCTCTAACTGCAAAGATGTATTTCTGGATACTGTTTTGGAGTAAGCAAAGTTGATAACATTGTTACCAATTTCTGTCACTTTGTCAGAAAAACAGAATGTAGAGAAGACAATGGATGAGTTGGGATTCCCAGGTTAGAAATTATCTTGGGGGTTCGCCAGATCCCCAGGCTGCCAGGAATGCAATACCAGAGACAATGCTGTCAGAAAAACCCCCTTCCTGGGAAGCGGTTGCTTTCCTAGAAGAGTGATGCTGAACTGGATGGGCCAAGTGCCATGTGAATAAGCTATGCTGCCGTCACTAGTCCAGTTCATAACAGCTCCAAATTTTAAAAGGCTTTAAAATTCCAGCTTGAAATAACATCAAAAATTTAAAAACAACTCAATCAATTAAAATCCAAATATACCTTATATTTTAAAAAGAAGGGATGAAAATTTATTCCATCCAATCATGAATTTGAATTTGGAGTCCATCATTAAGAAAAAGTGAAGCAAAGGATAAAATATGTCACTTGCTCTGTGTGCCCCAGAAGTGAGTTGCTCGATGTGCAGGCTTTCCCAGATAACACTGTACACAGAGCTGTGCAGTCCTTGGTACCCAGATCTTGCTCCCGGAGCCTGTTCCCTCACCCAGCCTACCCAGGTTCTCCAGGGAGGTGTGGAAATGAGCAGCCAAGCTTGAAGTGTCGTCCCAAGTTATGTTCTTGTCAGCACTCATTAAGTTGAAAGCCGTGTTCCTATCAAGATTGCATGAGCAGCTTGCTGAAGGCCAGTGCAGTGAATGTGGGCATTTTTATCTTTATGAAGTACTTGGTAAAATTGTGTCTGCATGGTGGACAGGCCAAGAGCTGAAAGTGGAAGAACACAATACTGAGGTATGGTGGGATGGACAGGTCTGAATTTGGATCCCCCAGACTCACTAGGTTCATCTGCTTTGTAGCCAGATATGAGACCGTAGCTTGTGCGGATCTATATGGGCTTGTTTTGATCTAGGTAACCAGTTAGCCAGGGCAGAATGGAGCAGAACCTTGCAGAACCTGCCACAGGTTTTGGTCAATACTCTGCTGTGTCCCCGGGCAGATGTCCTTGCTGCTGCAGGGTTACCTTGGGCATGTCCACGCTGCAATCACACCGTTGTCTCCAGCATTCACAAACTTCATCTTTGCTGATATGGATAATTTAATCAGTCCTTGAACACAAAAAGGTGCTTTAGGACAGCTTGTGTCCACATATAAAGATCTGCAGCTTAATTACAGAGGCTCGTCCAGCACTTGATCTTTTTGCCAGTCTAGGAATATTGGGTCAGCTCGCAAGACTTAGCAGACCTGCACTCCACCTCTTGTTAGCGTGTTTTAAAGTGAAGCCAGCTGAACAAGCATTTATCTTGAGCACAGAGAGTTCCCACAAAAGTGAGGGCAGATAGCCCTTTAGTTATATTTTTCAGAGGTGGTATGTTACATTGCTTGCTAATGTTGCTTCTCAGCTCCCAGAGCTGGGGACCAGACCTGCATGGATGGTAATTTATTTGAAAATGTGCTCTCTCCAGCCCACAGATGGTCCAGGCAGAGTCAGAATACTTGCAGATACCATATTGTCTCATCAAGTGAATATCTGCTTTGCAGCAGGGCTGTACATTCCCATGTAGCAGCTTGTTATTTTAAAATGTATCTGCTCTCTCCTATTTCTAAAAGGCCACCAAGAAGGCTTGTCACCAATCTCTTAATGGAGCTAGAAGGGGGAGGAAAAGTGGAGTGTGAACAGTAGAATATCACCTGCCATCTGGACAAAGATGTGATGAGATGTAAAGTTTGGATGCACATTTGCGGTTCTTGATCACATGCCAGGAGAGAGCTCAGCTATAATTATTTTAAAGCATTTCCAGACAGATGCAACCCTAGGTCATGGAAGAAGCTACACTGAGGCAGGAGGACACTGAACTCTGTCAGCCTGTATGCAAGGCATCATTGCCTGTGGGAGTGCTGCTGTGGTCTGCATAGGGCTTGTCCTGTGAACAGGACTTGCACGGTTAAAGACCTGTCCTGGGAATAAAAGCATGCCAGGATCAAGTGCTATGGTACAAGGTTTGTGGTCACAAGTTCTCAGATACTCAAAGATGTGTTTAGTCTGAACTTTCACAGGTTTAAACGGGAGATGGGCATGGGCATTTGCATTTCATCTGGGAGCCCAAATGTCTTTGAGAATTCAGTGTCTTTGTTCATCCACACAGGCCTATGCACGTTGATACCAATGCTGAACTTTTTGGTGCTGTTGGTATCAGAGGGGTGTTGATTAAACCCCGCTCTGGCTGAAGGCAGTGGGGAATGCAGAATGGGCTTTGCTGGGTCAAGAGCACCGTAAAGCAGATGCTCTTCTGCAGTGCTATCCTTTCCCCTGCGGTGTAGCAGCACTTAACACAGACATAGTGAACACAATCTAGTCATTCCACGGTCTGCCTCCGCAACCACAATGAAATGCCACTGCTGATACCTGTGCTGATATTTATGATTCCTACTTAGTATGTTTTAAATGACTTAATGAGCTCTA
This sequence comes from Sagittarius serpentarius, assembly GCA_034782735.1. Classification (NCBI taxonomy): domain Eukaryota; kingdom Metazoa; phylum Chordata; class Aves; order Accipitriformes; family Sagittariidae; genus Sagittarius; species Sagittarius serpentarius. The sequence goes on from JAVKLA010000084.1 coordinate 29,163,587, forward strand.
AGTATTAACACTAGCATCGGTAAGTATCCTGAGCCAGATTCTCTGGGAGGGAAGCCTTGCCATGCCATAGACTTTGGTGCAGTTTAGTGCTTTTATTCCATCTGAAGATCTGGCTCAGTAATTGCGTAGAACATAAAAGAGAAACCCGTAAGTGCTGTAAACAAAGGAAAACTGTTACTCTGGGAGTGTGTTAGTTAGGTATTTCAACGCTTATAATTAACATCCCTTTCCTAAACTGTGGCACAAACTACATGTAGAATGGTCTTTTTCTTTTATTGCTGCTAGTTTCAGTGACTAAATTTATTAAGTCATTATGTTTGCTTGTGGATGTGTATATTTGCTATTCTCCTTTGGGCTATAATAAAAGGAGATCTGGGGCGGGGGGGAAGAGATCTTTATTTATCTGGCAGTTTTGAGAATGTTTGTAGGGAAATGGCAAGCAATGCAAACAAGTGGCCCAGTCCAGGGGGGTGCTGAGTGAGCAGCTGGGTTTGAATACAACAGCTAGTGACAGTCTTCTGTTGGCTTCCTGGCTGTCCCTGAGCATTGCACATGGAAACCTGTCACCATTTCTGCCATGTTCTGGGGACATCAGGGGCTTGTGTGTCAGTCAGAGCTTGGACTAAACAAACAAGGGAGCAGATTGCTCACTCTCGTGATCAGAACCCAGGAGCACCATGCTGTTCCTTATGGGGGACCCTTTCTTTGCATCTCCTGGCTGAGGATGCTTAGGGTGCCGGTGGCAGTGATGCTTCCAGCCTGACATGGGCAGGGGCTGGCACTGCTCTCTCTTGCTCAGAGCAGAATCAGGGCTGCCCGCTGCCCTGGCAGCACTGTGGCTGTACTGGGGCTGTGACACCACTGGATCAGCGTTTTTTGAAGGAGACGAGAGGTCTGAGGGTGGCAGTGCATTCCCTGAATACCCTGCAGCCTCACATCCACAGGTTTGACAGCAGTGCTTCTCCATGGGCAGCTGTGGAGCTTCTCCGGCTTTACAGAAGCGCAAAGGAGAGTCCAGTCAAACTTAGTATGTTCAAGGCTAAGAGGCTGGGTTAGAGTTACCTGACCAGGGCAGGTGAAAGCTGAGGTAGATTAGAACAAACAATCTGTCCTCTCACAAATCACCCCAGTCTGTGCTGGGTGGGTCAGGGGGCAGGCAGATGGGGCCAGACATTCCCAGCACCTCCCTGAAGGACCAGACCGGCCCAAGTGATACAGAGCCTGGCTTGTGCCTGGAAGTCCCGTCCACATTTCCATCTACAGATGGCAGGAGATGTTACTGGGATCAAGAATAAATGAAACATCCTGTTTTTCTAAACCAGAAATAGGTTTGGGGGCAAACTGTGGTACCTTATATACCTCCCTGAGCAGTTTGACGCACTGAATCCCTGCAAAGGGCAGTTGCATCCATTTAGCTCCCTTTGATTGCAAGGGTCCTTGAATGTGGTCTCCCTAGTTTTCTGTGTGATAGCTACCATTTTATTTTGTTCTAGACTGTGCAATTTCCAATAAAACTAGCGTTACCACTAACCAGACCTATGCTTGTTTTTCAAAGCAAATCTAATTACTCTTCTTACTGGAATTGCCTTTTGTTCGAGGGATTGGATCGAGATGCTGAAAACAAGTTGCAGGCAGATGCTAATCATTTTGCATGTAAATTACTAACATTTCTTTTACAAATATTTCATGCAGGTTTTTAGTTTAACAAATAAAAAAAGATCTGCTTTTTCAAACTGCTTTCAGTAATATCTATAGACATTTAATGAAATACCCCAGGCTCTAAATCTCCAAATGGTAAACAAATAAATGTATTTATTTACTTTGTAGGCAAAAATAATTTAGTCAAAGACATGTATTTCACATGAAGATAAAACCAGACAAATTTCCTTTTTTTTTTTTTTTCCTCCAAATCACAAGCATACCCTTTATTGAGGAGAACTGGTGGGTTTTCTGAGTGAGCTGAGTTCATGATGGTGCTGACAGGGGACCAAAAGCTCTACAGTTTGTGCAGAAAACAGAGTCATGATTTATTTCTTTGTTTAAAGACTGAAAAAAGTCCGGTGATTAAAAGATGAAGCCATCTGTTCTCTCACTGTCTTGTACCTGGTCATATTATTTCTGTCAAGGAGATTGTTGGGAAAATAATTGAGTGGGGTTCATTATAAGCCTATTACAAAAGGTTCCTGAAGCAAGTGAGAGAGTGAAGTGGGTGCTCCTGACTCCAGGGCTTACCATACCATTACCTCTGGAGGAGGATGTCCTTACGTCCTGTCAGAAGCATGTGGGGGACACAGCCTGAGGATCCCTTTGCTGGTTTTACCCACTCTGTATCTGTGGGATGAAGAGAAGGTATTGGACTCCAGGTCTGCCCATCTAGCACATTTCATCAACACTGAATTCACCTTAAAAAACAAAACAACAACAACAAACAAGCTTGCATGTCCCAGAGGTCTGGCCAATAGATCAGTGATTTTCCAAAAATACCTTCAGTTATCTCAGATTTCAGTCTGTGCAGCAGTGGCTGCTACGAACTGTTTTATTAATGTGAAGCCTGTTACGCTTACCTGCACTTTCCTTTTTCTTCCCAGCTTTTCTCAGCCCAAGGCAACTGAAACAGCAGTTCCCACCTGATTCAACATAATTGCCACGGTTAATTTTGACAGTAAAGCTTGTAGAGAGGTTCTGCCATTAATATCCCAACAGCCTTTTGTTATTAGTGTCCCCAAAGCCATCAGCAAAAGGCACATGCAGAAACTAAGTGACACCATGTAGCTGAAGGCTTGACATTGGCCACTAAGAAGATATCAGTGAAAAAAACCGTAAGGGTTTGCTTGTTAAATAGATTTAGAGGTCACTCTAAATATCCCCAGGTGGTGCTTGGGAGAGAGGCCTGTGTCCTGCTCGTCTGTCCTATCTCCTTTCTGGTCAACTGGTTTTTCCTTCTCCATCTTCTTACTTGTTGTGTCACATCTGCACATGGTAGTGCCCGCACCAAAGATTTCTGGTGCTCATACCTGTGAAGACCCGGCGGCTTGTCACTTTGGTGGTAGGATGAATTGTGTCCTGGTGTGTGTTTGTCCCGACCTGGCACAGTGTGACACTTGCTGTTGCTGGTGAGGTGATATACGTAAGAAGAAGGATGATAATAACGAATAAAGCTGGCATTATTTAACTAGAACTTAGCTGTCAAAACGGTGGGTTTTCTAAACTGCCAGATGGACAGAGCTGGGATGTTTCTTTGTGGTGTTGTCATGGTTAGTGTCCTGAAGTGCTATTTCAGCTGAATTGTGGGGGATGAGGAATCAACCAGCCAGCTCATAGAAACAATGGGACAGTTTTGTTTGCTTGTGAGGGGGCTTAAACATTTAAAGGAGATCACTGTTTTTTTCTTTATTTTTCTTAAATCTTCATTAGGTTTATGTCTTTAAATACATATGCTTTAAAAGAATATAATAATTTTGCTGCTTTATTGGTACAAGTGGATATACAACACGGCATCTGCTTTTATGAACTACTGCTGCATATTGTAAAATACTACACTGCAGTAATTTTAAAATAGATATTTATCTGAAAACTTGATTTTCAATAACTTTTAAATAAAATCTAGATTTTTTTTTCTTTCTGAAACAACATTTTCAAAATGCATTAGCTTTTATATTTCTTCTTCACTGAAAATAAAAAAATAGTCTTTGTTCCATGCTGAAATTAAAACAGACGTTGAAAATCCACAGTAAATTCCATGTTTTGGTCAAGTTGGTAGCTATACTTTACAGCCTGTCAACTTCTCAGTCCCCCTAAAGGGAATTTTCTTGGTAAGTTTTTACTGGGGTAACGAAGGCGTAGGAAAGGGGATTGAGTTGTCCAGTTTGGTTTTAGAGATGCTCTCCATTGTGGGGCTTGCTGCCTGGCTGGGCCTGATGCCAGGGAGAGCCCCCGAGCCAGCCGGTCGCAGGCAGCCGCTGCAAACTGCCCGGCTCCCGGGTGAGCTGCGTCTTCCGAGGCAAGACAAAGCCTGGAGATAAAGAGCAGATTTAAGGAGTGCTTAAACACTGATCTTTTGGGAAGCTGCTTCAAACACTGTTTTATAGTGCTCTAAGTCATCTAGATCTCTCTTAACTTGTTTCACTCTCTTCTTAAAATACTTATTTCTCCAGCAAGGAAGACTCCCTCAGATAGGGCAAAATGACCTGTTGGGCTTGATGGTGTTTTTATCTGTGGGGTGCTATTGATCGATGCAAACTTCACGTGTGCAGCACAGCTCCACACTTTCTGCTGTGCTTTAACTTCTGTGGCTTCAAGCCTGCCTGGCTCTGTAGGTCTGCTGCACACTAGATTTATTGTCAGACCAGCAACACTTTAGATAACCCCCAAAGCGCTTGGGAGCGTATACCTGAGTGTTGCTGAATGTTCAAAATGTTCACTCTTAAATGAGGTCTGCAGTAAATATGTGGCATTACTCCAGATGCTTTGCTCAGATGTTGGTCATGGGTTTTCCATTAGCAAGGTTGGAGAGGCTCCTAAAGACTGCTGAGTGGCAAGGGCTTGGGAGAGAGCATCGCTTGCCTGTAGCAGCACCTGCCTTCACTCACGGGGCTCCGACATACACTGTCTGGGTCCTACAAGAAGGGATTTTGTTGTTAAAACAGTTCTTATTCGGAAAATGCATGTTCATTGTGGCTTGAGCTTTCTTAGCAAGAATGTCATAGTTTTAAGGAACCCAGTGGAAGAATTTGTGGCCAGGATGAATTTTTCTGCTCAAAATCAAAGTGGGAAGAAAACCATCCCACCAGCAACCACATCTGACACAGTGAAGGTTTGGGAGCCCACTGCCACAGAGTCCCCTGGCCAGCCAGCTCTTTTAATAGAGGTTTAATATTTCCCTGTTGTTAAAATCTTGAAAAGTTACTGAGACATGACAAGTTTTGGTCCATATCTGAGTGTAGTTTCCCCCCTGAGATTTTATGCAAAGCCAGCACAAGCGGCAAAGGCACCACCACTCCCCCAGCTGGCACCGGCTTAGGGGATGTGTTGGACAGACCCATGTGTCCTCTCTTCCTCGGCAAGTGTGGGACCAGTTCTCAGTATCTGAAGAAATACTTATGTCAGAAATCTTTAAAATTACTTCTTTCTCTTTATTGAGAGATTTCCAGGCTTTGTGCCAGCATTTCCTCCTGTCGCTTTTGAAAATAAATTACTTGCTTTTGTACTCTCATTTCTCTGAATCCACCTAAATGCCCCTGATAAACTGCCTTTTGCCCATAAGAATTTTAAGAAGCCTCAATATTTTGGACAACGACCATTGCACGTTTCTTGCCCATCACAGGGAAAGTAAGCGCAAAGCCGGGGGAAGGCACTGGGAGCAGCAGATGAGCAGCAAGGCCATCACTGCTTCTCAGCTCTCTTTTTTTATTTTGCTTAGTATTTCAGTCTAAATCCTGGCAAATACCTGACTTTTCCTGTACGTTTTCCATGCCCATCCACTGTGGGCTGTTTTGCAAACCACAGCTCTTCTGGGGAAGGAAAGCCTTCCCTTTCAATGGGGAGTTTTCTAGATGTGTGTTATTGCTGGGAGCTGCTGTTGCTGATGCCTGTTGTTTTCTGTTGTTAAACTAACTGCAATGCGTGACCGTCTTGTATCACTCAGTGATGCCTAATTTAGGAGCTCAGTGATTAATTCCTTCCATTGCTTTTTCTTCTCTCTCTCTCACTGCAGGATGTTTTCACACCAGAGTGCAAATTTAAGGAATCTGTCTTTGAAAACTACTACGTTATTTATTCTTCCACGCTGTACCGGCAGCAAGAATCTGGACGAGCGTGGTTCCTGGGACTCAATAAAGAAGGTCAAATTATGAAGGGAAACCGAGTGAAAAAAACCAAACCCTCATCACATTTTGTACCCAAACCCATTGAAGGTATGGAATCTGCCCGCTCCCTCCATCAGTGGGATATGGGGAGGGGGATTTGCAGCTTCAGATTTGGGGCTTCCTGGATGGGGGTGTTGGGCTGCAAGACCAGAAAGCGAGGACAATATTTGTAACATTTCAGAAAGGTGCTGGGGTGCACTGTTAGCATTTCATCTGCTTTTCTTCCCATATAATAAACTTTGCACATTGTCCCAAAGGGGTTTCTTAGCTTTGGGGTGCTAAAGGGTGAATTTAAACGCCCAGCAACATGAGAAGTTACTCGGAAAGGAAAGCTGCCCTCAAGCAGCCAGCAGTTCAAAAGGAATCCGATCCAGCAGTGACCATAACATTGGGTTCTCTGTGAGGATTTTCCCAACATCATTCAGAGGGTTTCCAGTCCCATGTAGAGTCAGTAGAGATAGGATTTATCTCACCTGATTTTAGACTTTGACACTCTGTTTATACTAACAGAAGAGAAATGGGTCCTACCAGCACAGCTGTGGATGTACTTTATATGTCTACCCTAAGATGGCTTAAGTCTGTTTTTTCTCATATGTAAAGACATCTTAGTCACTGGGGGGCAGCAAACCTTATCAGAGATGTCTACAGTTAGATGAGATGCTGTCACGCCATATGTCTTCATCACAGCGTGAGGCTTCAGCTGAAGTCATGGAATTGAAGTTTTGCCCTTCTGCTGCTGGTTGTACACTACTGAAGTGTGCCACAGGCTCGTGCCAGGGCATTTTGCTTTTTATGGGCTGGCCTCTGATAAATGGAGAGATGTAGTGTGATGAGCCTAGTACTTAACAGGTACTAACTTGATTCTGGGAACAAGGAGACCTCTTTTTTATTGTTGCTTGGAAAAAGCACTACTTTTCAATCCCCAAACTAGGTATGCCATTCTGACCCATCTCGGACTTGCCGGTGGCTGCCTCAGGGACACAGCAGCCTGGGGCTGGCCTCAGCTGCATGGCTCCGTGCCCTGTCTCGCTACCCTCGTGTTGGCTGTGGGGTCAGGGCTGGACACGTGGAGAGAAGGAATGAACTGATGCGTTCCTGACAGGTACCACTCACAAGTGGTGGAGGACACGGCTAAGTCCAGGCACTAGTAGCTGTTTTAACAGTTTCCCAGCTAAGGCACAGGGGCAGACGAGTGTGCGTGTGTAAGTGAAAGACCAGTTCAGGAAGGCAGGCTGAAATCATCTGTTGGGCCACTGAAGCAAAGCACGATGAAAGGAATTCAGCTCGGCATTCCCAGAGTATCTGTGGCCTTTGCACAGGAGATGGAGGTGCTGGAAGAGCAGAGAATAGCCTGGAGCCTCTTGTCCTGTGCTTGTTTTCAACAGCTTTTCTGCAGCTGGGAGCCTTTTCTTGTTTATCCGAGGCATTAGTGGGATTGGTACCCTAAGCCCTCGCTGAATTTTGCTAAGGAACTGGGCCTGCTTCAGGCATGGGGTTGGTCACCAGCTTCTCTTCTGTCTCCTCCTCTCCTGCCTTGGCTGGGAGGAGAGTCTTTTGCAAGTGCTGGCTTTCACAGCTGGGTTTCCAGCTCCTTCTGGTATTTCTTTGCTGCCTGGCTGGATGTTGGCACTGATCAGTGGGTTCCTTTGAATCCAGGCTTCTTTTTTGATGTAGCGTGCGTGGCATCTGCTGAATGCCTCAATAGTTGCCTTCTGCATGCATTAATCTAGGCCATTTCTGTGGCTCTCCTTGTGGAAAGCCTTACCTTAATAGAGATGCCTGACCCAGAACAGGGTTCTCAGTGCAGCAAATGCAGCTCTGGCTTTCATTTTGAAAAACCCAGCCCAGCCCGAGAGCTTCCCTTTCCTGCAGTTGCATCCTCCCACGCTTGCTTCAATCACAGCTGTCACATAACCTCCCGAGCGAGTGAGTGCTTTGGAAGTTGGCAGCCAAATTAAGGGCTCCTCCACCCCTTCCCTCCTCCACATGCTTTGCAGTCAGCCTCGGTGAGCGCTGCTGCATCAAAGAGCTGGCAGTCTCCCAAGCCAAGGCACGTGTCAGCTTCCCAAAGCATTCAGCTGTCTGGGACTGTGACTCCAGACGGAGGACTCTGTTCCCAAGCCTAAGATTCATTGTAGGTAGCAGAGACTTGTGGGGAGGGCTGGAGTAAAACACGCTGAGCTCCACGTGACTTCTCTGTGCTGCATCCATCAAAGTCTCTGCGAGCAGAGCTTGCAAGCAGAGGTGTTACAGAAAAGGGGCAATTCCTACCCTGTTTTAACAGCTTCTTTCTCTTTTTCATGACTCTAAGGAAGTATTCAAAGCACTCCCCTGCTATATTTGTATGTCCCTTCTGCTAAATGCTGTGGTATGCCCCAGCGTGTGGGCTTTGCTGCTTCTTCAGGCCAGTTCTTTGCAGCTTCTGCCTGCAGTAACGCACCCAGGTTTCCTCTTGCTCCGGTACAACCCCCAGCATTAGCCCTGCCACACGATGGCTGACACAGTAATGTATGCAAGCAGGAATCTGGTCCCCTGGGAAGGAGAGGTATTGCATACATTGCTAGGAATCACTTCACCCACCACTCCAATGGCAATTACCTCTGAGATGAAACTTCCCAGTTGTTTGCCATATGCAAAAAAATTATGCAGCAGCTTAGTGAAGAGAGTGTTCGCAGGGAAAGGAAACACAAAGAGCCCAGACTGTTACCAGAGCTCATTTGACTCTTGTTGCTTCATACTGCTTTCTGAATTCAGAAGTCCTCTCCTCAAAGTTGCAAATGAGCAGTAAACTAATACATAAATGTCGGAGTGGGAGACGAAGCCGGAGTAATGACATGGACTCAATGTGAGTATGGTCATTCTCCCCTTTATTGCAACATCAGCAGAGTATATATAGGTTCACTACTAGTACACGCGCCACACTCGACATTACAATTGGTT
>JAVKLA010000084.1:29172490-29201346 GCA_034782735.1 Sagittarius serpentarius
GGTCATACGCAGCCTACTCATACCATCTCTGTGTAGTCTTTCTCAAAACAATGTCCATTAGCTTCCAGAAGGTTTCCCACACATAAATATGAAACATCCTCCCAGGTAATTTCTAAGGACTACGTATGTCTACATGTGCATATATATACAGTGGTATCTGTGTATGTATGTATGTGTGTTATCTATGGCTTTTAAGAGCTACAGCTTTATGCTGTGTAACCCCACAGAGCGTTTTGACTCCTGCAGATTGTCAGGATGCTGGACTTGTTCTGTGCAAAAGTCACTAGATACCAACTGGGAAAGTTTTGGGGTTTGGTTGGTAGGAGGGGTTTTTTGGTTTAGTGTAGGTAGGATTTGTTTGTTTTTGGAAATAGCATTAAGCTTAATCAATATGAATGCACAAAAAACTTACTAAGTAATAACAGGGGAAACGTTAAGTTTCTCTCCCATCTGTGCACAGGCAAAGCCAAAGCAAACAGCCTGGCAGGCAGCAGTTAACGTACTGTGTGGTGCCAGTTTTGGTTAAAAACACACATACGCAACACATTTCTTTTGATACTTTTATTTCTGATCACTGATCATTCGAGCTAAATGAGCCCTTAAAGTGCAGACACATAGATTGAACCAGACCGCACAAGAAATTAACTTGAGTATAATTGTCACTTGGACACCAAGCAATCTTTTAAAGCAATTTCAGTCTCTTTAAGTATCTGTAGTGATTAGTGCTGGACAAACACTGCCGTCCACAGTGCCTTTTGTTCTTTTAAATATCCAAACCCATCTCAAACAGTGGGAGACTTTTCTAGTCACTTAAGTGAAAATTTTATCAGATGCTAATTATGGATGTGCTCTGTTATTTATATTTCCTTCTCCCTGAAGATGTCATTTCCAGATTACTCTCCCAAAGAGCTACATTTCATCTCTCACCTGGCCCAAGCCAGAGTGCATTTGGGGTGGCAAATCTGGGCACGGAAAGCAGAAAACAACTATTCCTCCATCTGAGTCAGCAGAGCTGCTCCTACCTCCAAACTCGTGGTGCTTCAGCCCTTATGATGTGAACATGTCTCAGATACGAAGGTGACCTGTTAATGACTAGTCTGATCCATTTATTACCGCTGACGAATATCCATGTGCAAGGAACAGCAGCCAGATCTTTTGCAATGTGTTTTCCCAGGGACGCAACATCCCAGTTTTGTTAAAGCAGAGTCCTCGGATGTTGCAAAGAAGTACAAGTTGCTGTTGAGTAGGAAGGTGTGGTAGGCCTAGTGAAAATGCTTCAAAGGTATCACCTTAATCCATAAAACATGCTAAAAAGTGTTCTTTAAGAAAAAACAACAAACCCCCGCACTCTTTATCAGTCTTTATTAACACAGGTCCTCTTTTGGGTCTGTCTTGCAAGTAGGCAGGCTTTGGTATGTTTTCTGTCCCACACTAACTCACTTGTTCATCTATCAAACTCCTAATCATCTTACTAGATAGCAAATGCAATGTATTTTAACCATGCTTTTGCTTGGCTTTTTGTCATCCTATGCTGCGTTTCTTACCTGAACAAACTGTGATTCCATCTGGCGGCATCCTGCACATTTAGCCGCCAGATAGAGGGCGAGCTCAAATGCCTCTGAAATGCATCGGCTGGGACGGGGTTTAGAACACAGTAATTAGAGGCAGAAAACGAGGGTGCATAATCACTTGCTCCCTCCTGCCCCTAGCTACTGCTCAGGCAATTAATTCTCTCCACCGAAGCACTAGCTAATGCAGCCGCTACTGCAGATACCGACACCCGGAGCTGTGGCATCCGTCACGGGAAAGAGCCCGTCTCCCGGGCTGCCTGCCAGCGGCTGCCTGCCCAGCCCTGCCCAGGCAGCGGTCCAGGCTGCCATCGGGGTGCCTGGCCACCCCGCAGGGCTAACGACCTGCCTACCTGCTAAACCGCCACTTGGGAAAAATTTGGTTCTTCCTAACTCGCTAGGGTCTGGAGCAGGGAAAGCCGGGCGCGAAGCTGGGTGGATGGGACGTATCTAAGGTCCTTTAATAAGCTTTTCCCCATATTCTAGAGGAAGGAAATGGAGTTTGTTGCATCCCCTGAACTTCCTCAACTTGCAGTGATGCCAAGCGAAAAATACTAGGATCAGGTCACAAAACGGTGCGTGCTTCTCAAACTGAGGCAGTCCCTGAGGCCCAGGGAAGCAGCACAGGGTGATTTTGGTTTCACCGTTGGGGTGGTGTGCCAGTGCCGTGCCTGGGAAGCAGAAATGAGGCTGGGTTCTTGTGCTAGCGCATAGGCGAGAGAGTGAGCTGTTCCTGGGCGACAGACAGGCCCCTCCACGCCTTCGCCTTCGGGAAGGGCGCTCCCCGCCAGCCCCTTCCCCCTTGCTTGTACCCCCAGTCTCCTTCCTGCCTAATTTGCGAGTTGTTTCTTCGTGCAAAATTGTTTCCTTGTGCGTGGGAATGGCAGGCACTGCTGGTTAGCTGGGAAGCAGGGAATCGAAAGCCACAAGAACCAGACATGGGCACAGCTCCACTGCCACTCACCCCCTTCTATTTACGCCTGTGGCTCCTAGGCAGATCAAGCTAACGGCATTTGCCAATTAAAGCATGCATATGGATGTGTTGATTAGAATCTGGGACATAGGAGCTGATTATCTGATTGAAGCTCCAAAGCATTAGCTTGGTTTCCAGACATTAAGGGCTGTATTTGACTTGGTGTGTGGGTGTGGGTGGGTGGGAAAAGCAAGGCAAAGCAGGGAGGGGACTCTTGTTCTAGCCAAATTGCTCCTCCTTCCAAAGCTGCCTTGGGCTGTGTGCACCAGCAGACCTCCCAAGCGTCTGGGCATGCCGACTGTCACACTGCTGCTGGTTTGCCTTGACGCAGGTGACAGGGGCAGTGTGTCTTCACACACACACAGAGGGACCCCAAACAGACCTGTCGGTGAGTGCTGCTAGTCCTGAACCACAAAGATGTACTTTAAAGCTGGGAAGATTTGGGCACTCACAACAGTCCATTTGCAAACATTCCCTCCGCGCCCCCCCCGGGTCCATGACTAACATCTCCGCGTGTGAGTCACACTCAAGCTTCCTCAGTACAAGGAGTAACAAACTGCAGCCCAAGAGCCTGTGTTGCACAACATGTCGCACTGTCCTTAAAAGCCCACGCGTGTGCGGCTGTGTGCGTACACACCCGTGTGTCTGTCTGCACACACACCTGTGTGTTGTGGTGCACGCGGGTTTGCAGCTGCCGCTGAGCGATGGCCATAGCTTAGCACACGCGTGCAAGCTTCTTGTGTAGGAGAATATCCAGGCATGCTTGTGCATGACACCATATAAATACTGCATACACTGATACTGTAGGTGTATATAAATACTGAAAATATGCTTGTCTTATGCTGCTACAGATTTTCTGGCATGGTCTGTTGGCACAGCCTGTCTGGTACAGAGGCTTTGACAGCTCTGTCTGAAAAGCACAATGTGAGCAGACTCCAGCTGTGCCCCATGTCATGCACTAGGCTGGAAGATAAACTTACAATTCCTGCCCTATTTGCTAGCTAGGTACAGGGTTTCCTTAATTTTTAGCTGCAAATGTTGTTTACTTCTGTAGCCTAATTTATATTCATTACTCTGTGGGCCTTGTTAGCAGCTCAGTCTTTTTGCCCATAGGCCAAGGTGAGATGCAGGGAGCCGAGAAAAGGCAATGTGCCGTGGTGCTGCTGCTGTGGGCTTTGCTCGGGCTCAGCCCTTGTGGTTAAGCATCAGGCCCAGCCCGAAGGGGTGTTGGGGATGCATGTGAGTGAGATGAGCTTAGTACATGCAGCTGCCTGGCGGAAGAGCTCATGGAGGTCCCTCCAGCTTGGGACCAGAGAGGTCAGGGTGAAGATAACACTGCACTTGAGGCAGAACTTTGTGTATGGAATGTCAGGGGCGCTGGGGCAACGCCGGCACAAATACCCAGTTCTGCTGGGCAAACATCACATCAGAGAATAAGGTCGGTCACAGAAGTGATGTGCATCCTCAGGGTCATCAAAAGGCTCTGCAACTCAGGCTGAGAAATCACAAGGGTACAGGTTTTCCTCATTTGTTAACCTTTTCATACTGTTCTTTAAGATTTTATTGGGTACTTTGCCACAACGGGCAAATTCACCATCACCAGTTTGTTGAGTGACACTCACTGGGGTATGAGGGGCAGCTCAGCAGCAGAAAGGGGATGCGAGAGCCCTTTTCCTTCTGGTGCCGCCGTGCTACACACTTTCCTTGCAGCATGCAGACAGCATCGGTAGTCTGGGCAGCTGATGGGCAGTCCTGGCATTGCTTATCCTGGCCCAGGCCCATGGGACAAGTCATTCATTTTCTCTTTTTTCTTATTTTCATCAAAAAATGACTCCAGTAGCAATAACAGTTTGCAGAGCAGCACCTGCCTTGCAGCCACGCTGGGAAGCCCAGCTAGTGTGTGTGTTTAAACTCCTTTGAAAGCCTTGCATGAAAAATGCTCTATGGGAAAAGTAGTATTTTTTCACTGCACATGTATCTGATGCAATATCCCTCCTATTAATGCACAGTTGACTGCACTTTATCTCTGTCCTGTATTGTTGCACACTGCTATAACTGTTTATCTAGCTAGAAGTAAAATGCAGAGTAATAATATCATTTGCAGCCTGCCTTTAATTGGCAGGATTTATTTGCAAATAAGGGGAGGTTATAAATATAAGCACTTACATCTCCTTTTTATACATGAAGTATTTTTTTCATTTCTTCAGATAATTTTTGAAATTATGTGCTTGTTTGATTACCCGGAACCAAAACCTGATGGGCTCTGTCCCCTGTGTTTGAGCTCTGTGCCATTGTTTGTGACACGACAGCTTTACAAAATGAAGCAGTACACAATCATTTCTTTCTATCCTAATTTTTGCAAAGATCCGGGCATGACATTTGCAGTTTGGACCTACCTCAAGTTCCTCAACTCCATTGTGCCTGCCCTTGAGATGCCTCACTATTTCAATCACATCTACACCCCACCACATTTGCGATGAGCTCATCAGAGATGCTTCCTTTGGTGTGAGACACTGAGCTGCTCAGTGTGTGTCACTGCTCTGGCACACCTCACATGGGCTGAGGACAGCCATGAGGACTTAGTCCACATGGTGAGTTGGATAAATACTTAATGCTGCACAGGACATGGGGATGTGCCATGCCTTGGGCAGACGTTGCCGCCTTAGGCTGTCTAGGCTCCAGCAAGTACATTTTTATAAGATACACATTGCTTAGCCAGGGTCTGGAGAGAAGGTGCCCTCCAGCCAACCTGTTCTCAGGTGCTGCCAGGTGATCACACAGAGCTGGGATGGCTCCTGGCTTGCTGTCACTGAACTCATCCCCGTGTGTCTGCTCACAGCCTTGGCGTTGGCTGGCTGTCTTGGTTTACAGGGGAAAAAATAAGAAGAGCTGAGAGCAGACCTTAGCTCTTGGCTGAAGGAGCCAAATGGGCTTGAGTGGCCACTTCCAGATCCAGACCTTAACACCCAGAAGGCTTGGATGGCTCAGATGCAAGTGTAGTTTTAATTCAAGGCTCTCAAGGGCTTCTTCTTGGAGGTTAGGGGCTGGGGACCAGCTAATTCTTGGACCTGTTATTAAATGATAATCAGCATCTCAAGATAATACACGGTGCTGTGAACTGGAATGTTTATTTTATATATATAAATATAACATGAAAAAACAGTAAAGCACAGAAAACCTAGAAAGGCTTCTCTGTGAGAAATCCCCTGTTTCTATCTGTGCCTTTGGAAGAATCCAGAGACAGAAGGAGGATCTGACTGGCAGCGAGGGCAGGTAACAGATCCTGCTTGGTAACAGGATCTACTGCTGGGTCACTGAGGTTTCTGTAAGCGTGTGTGTGTGTTTGCATTGAGGCTGGAATTTCAGTCTCGTATACAAAGAAAGAATTCATTATGGTCACTAATGTCTGTGACTTCAGGGCTGTTAACGAGTGTCTTCTCTATTTGCAGTGTGCATGTACAGAGAGCCATCGCTGCATGAAATTGGAGAAAAACAAGGACGCTCAAGAAAAAGTTCAGGGACACCAACCATGAATGGAGGCAAAGTTGTTAACCAAGACTCGACATAGCTGACAAATACCCTCCCTTCTTCCAACTCCTTCCCTCCCACCCACCTACCCACCCCACCTGGCGAAACCACACTGAGACGACAACTGAGCAAGGCAGGACCTACCGGTAGTGGCTAGGAGTCTGAACTCCAGAATCTTTCTTTGTGTAGGACGAGGAAATGGAATCCCAGATCCTGCCTGTTGCAACGTTTTAAAAAACAAAAACAACAAAAAAAAAAAAGAAGAAAAAAAGTTTTAAATCCGGACTCCATTAACATTTTCAAAAGCAAACTGTTCACTCTGTGATCAAAAGGGGGAAAAAAAATTTCATCTCTGCATAATAATAATATAACAACTAATAAATATAATAATAATAATAATAAAGATGTTACCTTTAAAAATAAAACAAAGCTTTTCGAAAATTGAACTTAGTATATCATGTGCGAGAAACACATGGAAAACGCAGCCTGGGACTGTGCTTTCTGTCTTATACTTTCACCTCACGTTCACACCACTGTTTCTTCCATCCCTGCTTCCCTGGGGATGGATGGTGTTTTTCACAAAGCAGGAAAGGTAGGGATGGATTATGACTGTGTTTGCTCTGCTATCAATAAAATATGGCCTGTCCGAATTAGGAGTCTGACAGTTATGGGCAACAAACTATCTACTCTGTATTCAGCTTTTTCAATCTACATTCGAACACTGTGTAGTTATTTGTTGCTAGTGTCACTGTGTGAGTATGTTTGACCCACGTCTAGCATTTTATGCCTTTTTATCATAATTATTTGTATTTATGGGCTTGTTTTACTGTATTAGTTGCCAGGGGAATTTCGGAAATGGGTTTTCAGGTCTCGCAGGATGAGGTGATCATATTTATTAGGGGAGAGTTAGAAGATAAAGGGAAGGGGGGATGGCTGCTTGCTTTAAAATACAAAACAGAGCAAGAAACGCTACCGAAATCCTTGCTGTCAGGTGGAAATGATGAGGCATGTGCTATGTGAGAGGGTGGCAGGGATTTCAGTGATGGGAAGAGGGGTGTGGGGAGGGAGTAGGTGGCAGCTATAGGGGAATGTGGGTGGTTGTGCCTGTCCAGCTGTGCCAGGGTGAGGAGATGCTGCCGTTTCCTTCTAGCAGTGGGGCTCTCCCTAAGTGTGAAGGCTCCACACGCATCTCATTTTACATATGTTCAAAGCTGAGACTACAAACCCCTTTAATCCAAAGCCTTACCTCAGCCAAGCCTGTTATGGGATGAGAACCCCTGCGACGCTGCAGCAGCCTCGGTACGGGTGTGGGTAGGTACGTTGCAAGCGCCAGGGCTGCAGGTGCTGGCGAAGCACTTCAGAGGCAACAAATTCACAGACAGGGAAAGGCAAGGAAGAGGGCGATGGGGTGAGGTATGCTCAGCGCTGAGCCCACCTGCAGCAACTAGAGCATTAGTGGGGATTTGCAAGTCCCTCTCTGTCTGGTGCTTTCTCTCCTTGTAGTTTGGGGGTCAGTGGTGAACTACACACCCTCGCTCCCATGGGTGGTACTGAAACGGGGTGATACAGGCAGATGCCCTTTCTCTGCCCCCCCCACACACATTAACTTCAGTCTCTGAGCTCTTTTGGCACCCAGGGCCTGCAAGCAGGAGCAGCAAATTGTAGAGGTCTTACAGCTGCTGTTACAACAACAGGCACTGCCCTGGTTGAGGTGCCCGGGAAGTTTTTCCTCCTCAGGCCATGGTTATAGCGCCTGTGAGAGGTGAAAAGCAAAATGAATGAGCAAATGCCCAATGCCTGGAGAGGGTTAACGGGTCAGAACAGCTCGTTATGTGAGGGGAAACAGCCTAAAACCTTGCTGTTACAAGCCGGGCAGGAGTGTTTGTGTCATTCACGAGTTACGGGCATAAATGAAGTCTAACTACCACCTTAATTCTTGAGGCTTCGTTGCCATCATGGCCAGTGCCTCAGCTGGTTGGCAGGTACACGCTGCGAAGCTGCTGTGGCTGCGGGAGATGGGCAGTGCCTGGGCCGGCCGTGGTGCTCCCTGCGAAGTGGGTGCTGACCCGGGCGCCTCCAGCCCCGCGGCAGGCGCTGGCGCGGCGTGCGGTGCGCGGCAGGGCTCGGTGAGCGGCTCTGTACAGGCGCAGAGCAAGCAGGGAACGCTAAGGAGAGAGCCAACTTTCAAGGTTATGGAAGACTCCCAGGATCAGCATGAAGGAAAGGATGTCAAGCATGTCCTTTTGTGTTTTGAAAAGCTGAAACCTTAAAATAAAGAGCCTCTGACCGTGGCTCTGCTGCTTAATGCTGCACCTATGGGCAGCCCCTCCTTGTTAGAGGGACACAGAGGGCACCAGTGCCTGTGTGCCAACAGCAGGCACCAACAAAGTTTATCTGGGCGCTGCCCTCCTTGGAGCCCCCAGTCCCACAGCACTGGGGCAAGGTCACTTGGGAATACACCCCCAGCTCCATCTGATACAATCCATTGCCTACATTTCAGCTCCCTCACAAAATAAAGAGCACCCCAATTCGGGGCGGGGGGGGGAGGGGAGGGAAGCTGCTTACACAGAGTAATGTACATTCAAAGACGTGGCGCCTCAAGACCACCATGTTGAGCTAGCAGGTCCCTAAATTAACCAAGCCACCAAACACCCAGGCCATGGTTTAGGCACTGAGCCACAGCCTTTCTCAGCTGCCCTCCTGGCAGGAAAGCCCAGCACCTACCGCGGAAGAGAACATCCACAGCACACCTTGGTACCGCAAGCCTCTTCTGGACTCAGCCCTGGGCAACTTGCCAACATCACTGATGTCCTCTAGAGCAGATCCAGCATGAAAGACCAAAAAAAAAATTGCTGTGACCTTGTGTGCAGGACACCCTTTGCCTAAGGCCCCAGAAAGCCATAGGCAACAGCAGCTCCAGTCCTGCCATGTGCTAGTTTTTCCATTGTCTGTCTCACTTACCACTTCCTGCACTGGGCTTTTGCCTTGATAATTTTCTTTGGCCAAATCACTGCAAGAGTCTCTGGAAATGCCGCATTCAAGCCTAAATGTCAAAATAATCCGCTCCTTTGGTCCATTGTGTTTGAGCTAATCACCTTCATGCAGCACTCACTGAGCAGGCCTGTAATGAGAGCTAATTAATCCTGCTCACACCTAGGGCCTGTGCTACCTCGGCACAGGTCTTCTGCCATGTGTTGTAAGTACTGGTTTTCCCTGCTGCCTGCTTAGCCCTGGCAACCCATGAACCACATATTGTGGCATAAACCACCATAAGACCCTCCCACATACATACCTTAGGAAATACTGTGCGCTTCTTGACCTCTAAGGAAGCCGCAAAAATCAGCTCATGGTGTAATGCAAGGCCTCCTGACATCAGGATAGCCCAAAAAAAACCCAGTGAGGCTGAACAACCCAGCTTCACAGTGTCCACCTGCACCAGCACCTGACTGGGAGCTGCTTGGCTCCAGGTGCCCCAGTGTCCTCCAGATGCCTGGGCTAGCCCAGGGAGATCCATGGCTTGCAGCTACCACATAGGACCATGCAATTTTTTTTTTAATTTTTTTTTTTTTTTTTTTTTTTACTCAAGTGCCTTGCAAGCTTTCTCCCCAGGCCATATGTCAAGGAGGTGCTATGGGTTTTGTTGATTATCCATCTGCCACCTCCCAGTCTGCAAGAAAAAGGGGAGCCCACAGGGATTAGGGTTTTTTTTTTTTTGTGCTTTGAGGTTCTTACAGTCTCTTCATTGCTTCTCACTGTTATTGCTCAGTGTCAAAGTCCTGATGAATGATGTTTCTTTAGCCACACATGCCACTAGCATTTAGGGAGCTTTGTGACTCAATTTAACGTTATAGTGACTACAACCCTTGTCTAGCCTACACGTGCCCCTAGCAGGACAGATTCCTTTCCTAGCTAGGTTGACATGGCGTTGGGCAAACATCTAGAACAGAAAATGACCAAGAAAAGGATAAAAAAGAAGCATGTTTTCATCTAATCTGGCCTGTGGTAACTTAACTCTGCTAAGTCTGCAGCAAACGTTTGCCCTCTGAATAACAGACGCTGCTATATAGAACAACTTGGATGTTAGATGTCCAGCAGCAGAAAACACTCCACAGCACAGAAATATGGGTACAGTTAATGTAGTCATTTTTGTTTCACCCTAGTTTGGCTTTTAATTGTGATGTCAGCACTGTTCTGGAAGTACACGCTATGCAACCCTGCTCCTCTCACCTATGCATCAAGGGCAAAATCTGATACCACGGATCCAGTTTGGCCCATCAGGAATTTACTGGGGAAAAAATAAATAAGCACAAAAAGATACCAGCACGACAAGCATGCCATACTGTGCCAGCAAGTAATGCCACAAGTGTCAGCACTGGCATGTGACAACATGCGATAAAGCGAAGTTGACACTCAACAAAGCAATTTATGAAAGTTGGCTGTCAGCAAACAACATTTTTTTGTTTATGCTCAGATAGGGTCTGGCTGATAGAGCCCCACGCAATCCCTCAAGCTGTCATGGGCCTCACTTGACACCTTTCTAGCTTAAACTGCACTGATTGTGCACCATGAGTGTTACTGCCCCAGAAAGACATCATTGCCACACTCCCTGAGCAAAGTTGAAGCAAGTGGTGGTGTAAGCTCCCCAGGCTGATTAGAGCTAGCAGGAAACAAATTGTGCCGTCCTTCCTAGTTTCATGCCACCAAAGCTGCAGCATATATGTATGGCAGCCATGGAAAAACAACCTGTCTTTTTGAGGACTACAGTTCCTTAAAAAAAAAAAAAAGTGTAGAATTCTCAGTAGTAACAGCAAAAAAACCCCCAACCTTTGCTCATGGGCATACACTGAAATACACTGCTTTTAACATGGTGGGGACATCAGCCTCAAAACATGTCCAACACTAGACGTCTATTAACTGTGGCGTAGCTTAGCCCTGGTCCTAGAAGGAAGGGCTCAGGTTGCATGTCACTTTGCATGAAGGCGGCGGGAGAGGGGAAAAAGACAACAAGAAAAGAAACAAGTGAGTATCTTCAGGAATCGATTCCTCTCCCAAAACTGGAATAAAACCTTTAGTTGCTGCTATCAGAAGACCCACTGCACACACCTAGGAGTAAAATAAAAAAAAACACCACTGCACTTCCTCAGTGAAGCAGAGAGTTTTCCATGGCATTCATGCCTTCCCTCTCCCACCGCCAATGCTTCAGCATTCTGAGTGATTGAAGGCTGTTTCCATGGAGTGAAAGGCAACAAGGCTTACATTCTCCTCACCAGTATGGAGGAAAACTTGACTGCTCTGCTTCAGCTGCTGAGCAACAATCATGGCATCAACAAATTTCCCCATGTTCTTCTTAGACACCTTGATCAGGGACAAAAAAGAACCCCGTAGCCAGGCTGATACATTTTTAGCATCCCATTTAAGCAAATCAACATCTCAAAACTGCTCAAACTTTTGTGGCCACGAAGTTAAAGCTAAGTAACTACAGTTTCAGGACAGAGCGTTTCTTTTCATGACGCTTGCATAACTAACAGCTGCATGCGCAGAAAGTTGGACATCTTCCCAGCCTGCCTCCCTCTTGGATTTCAGGCACCTTCTCTTTGGCAAAGGACGTCTAGGTCAGCATGGCTCCAGGGCTCACCTCACCACTGCAAACACTACGGATCGTTGCGATGGTGCAAGGAGCTCGCACAGGCTCCAGAGCATTCCCACCTGAGGCAACCGGAGGATCAGTGTGGAAAGATTTGTCCTTTTTTGGCCTTCTGGAAAGGACAGGTTCTGTGATCAAACAACTGCTTGAAAAGAGGGAAGGGGCGTCGTTGCGTTCAAACCACACTTGTATAGGCATGGGGATAATTCATCTTTTGGAAATGCCATTAATGTTTACTAAACAATGCAAATGGATCTGGGCTCTCAAAAAAAAAAAGACATTACCAGCTATTGAAAAAAAAGTGTCTGGGTATGAGATCTGAGGAGAAGCAGAGGATAACCCTCCCAAGAGTCTATTAAGAATGGGTTACATATTGTTCCATTTTCCATGCTCATTACAATCACTGCCCCAATAATAGCTGCATGCTGTGCCTTCTTCTATTCTAGTACAATTTTCCCCATGGGAACTAAATATCTCAGTTTAAATACTGAGCAAAGCTGGTAGAAAAAGGCAGTATGCTTCTGCTGTGCTAACCTTGTGTGTAATCTGCATCTTAGGTAGCTGGTTACTACCCTTTCTTTCTCATTGCTTGATGAAGTAGCAGCAGAGGGGAGAAGGAAAATGTCAGTCAGACAGTCAAATTAAATGACATTGTGAAGGTCAAAGTATGTCAGACATCATTGTCTTTCAGAAATTAAGGCTTTGGTGAATTTAATTCCTTGAACTCTGAGAAAAATTGCAGGGGGAAAAGAAATCAGTGGCTCCATCTTAGCAACAGTCCCTAAACTAGGACTTTGGTGACATTTAAGTCTCTATATCCAGCTCCTGGCTTAGCTCCTGCATGCAGTGATGCTTTCCTTTGTCAGGGGTTGGAGTTTCCCTGGGAGCTTGTCCTCGCTGAGTCTTCAGGGCGTCTCGGTACAAACAAGGCAGAGCAGTTTCTGCTTGGGCAGCAGTGGGATCCCAAGCCAAGTACTCTGCTCAGGCTTTCAGGTGATCACCCAAACCAGAGGGGCTCCTTACAGAGCCCTCCCCATGGCACCACACACCTCCTCCGGACATGCCAGGAAAGACAAGAAAACAAGGCTCGATGTCCTGGGCAATTCTGCTTCCAAGGACCCTGATTCGTGCAGAAACCATAGAAAGAACCCCAAAATCTGAGACACGGGGACGTCAGCCCTCTGGTTATGGTGTTCCTAGTCTGTGCCCATGGTGCCCGAAGTCTCCACCCGCTGGCACGCAGCCCTGCCGCAGGGGTGTTACCAGGCTCACAGCCTTTTGCTGTGGTCTGACCATACGATAACGGGGACTTGCAAAGGCAAGGAGCTTCCGATTTGACTGTGCCTTGGAGGGGTCACTTACACGCTGTGACTCTGACACTGCCTCTTACTAATTTTATTTTGCATCTTAATGCACAAGCTGGCAAGTGAAATAGTTCCGCTCAATTCACCGTTAAACAAAGAGGCAAGCCAGTGCATAGAGCACAAGCTTTGCTTGACATGAACTCACTTTGAAGATCAAAAAGAGGTGTGTTTAACTTTGCATTATCTTCATTTTTAATTTCCACTGTTTTCTGTGCTTCCTGCTATCAGACAGAACGGAAAGCAGAACTAATAGGGAAAACACTGACTTCTGGTGTGGAAGCAGGGAACATTATCTCACAAACAGATGGATAATCTAGGGATTCACAGCTCAGTCATGTATCTACAGAAGTTCCTCTGGGCTTCAAATGGGCAGTTTTCATGTGAGTATGTAATGAACTTCCATAAGGTCACATTTAGGGCACTGCAAGGCTTGCCCTTCACCAGCAAGCTCAAGTGATTCTCCTAGCAAGGTCAGTGGGCCGCAATGTAGGACCCAAAGCCGAATTTGAACTGTGCAGTCAGTGTGTGGAATCAGAGCTTCCCAGGGACACTCCCCATGGGGACTCAGAGATTTAAATTTGCCGTGGAAGAGGATCTAGTTCAAACTCATCATCTTTGGATTCCCCTTCCATATTTTTCCTTATAAAACCAGACCCAACTTCTAAATCCTATGCTCACCTCTGTTTTCTTGACACTCCGAATATAAACACTGGACTATTTCAGAATTTTATTCTGTCTGTAGGATTGAATAGGCCTTTTATAAAGTGGTAGCATTTAAAACAAGAAAAATGTTAAGTATCGGATATATCTAAGTGCCAAGGAGCACGATAACCTAGCTCTAGATGTGCCCAAACCTTGGAGTCCACATCCATGTAGAAATTTAACTTTGACTGTTGCAGCTTGACCCCGCCTATTATTAATTCAGTAAAATCACTTTTCGGTTCAGAAATGCATTCCTTAGGAGAAGCTTCTGCAAACACATCAGCAGGTGGTGGCTTCAAAGAGAGACCTAATGGATGCACTCCTGAGAGTAAAAGCTGGGGGGACTTTAAATAGAAAGACAAGTTTATCAATGAAGTAAAATCTTTCTAAAAGCAGCATGAACTGGTTCCAGGTTCTTTGTAAAATAGTTGATTGCTCCTACAGATTTGGAGGAATAAATTTTACGCCATGGTAGCTTGTACTAAAACAACTAGTGAAAAAAAGAAAAAAAAAAAAAAAAAAAGCCCTAACAGTTCCATACTGCCACACATCTGGATTTTGCTTCGTTTGGGAAATGTTAAGGACTTGAGAATCAAATTCACCCTCAGGGCAACTCCAATGAAATCAATGTGCAACCTTGGGAATTAATCTGGCCCAAGCCTCATTTTCTTTTTAACTGCAGGAGCCAAGGTCATTTTCCCATCTGGATTTTGCAGATGCTTTTGCACATACTGATGAGTTATAGCTTTTATCAAACCTTGACCGTCATTTTCAGGGCTAGAAAATGATTGCACAGTATCAGAGGATCACAGGAAATAGCATGAAGACTCTTGGTGTTCAAATCCAGACCTTACTATGTTCCACTTTTCCTGTGTCCCCCAAAGCCATATACAGTATCTTTCCACAGGGCAGTGCAGGACTTTGTCCTCCTTTGTCTCTGAAATCTCTCCCTTAATGCCGGATGACACCACTCATCCTCTATCTTAAGGGAAGCTCCTCTTTTCCACATCTGTAGGATTTATCTAACAGTGCAATCAGCATTTTTCTGATGGTTGAAGGACTGAGAGGGACAAATTGTAAGCATAACTTTTTCTTTTTGGAGGGAGAGTGTGTGTGTCTGTCTATCTATGCCCGTAGCCTTGTTCCCCTCTTACCTCCTCAGTAATACCCCTCGTACCAGTACATGTGATGTCTGGATGGATCTGACGCTGCAGGAATCTCTCATGACAACAGAGCATCTTGCAGTCAGGCTGCCTTAGACCTTGACTTGGTCAGCAGCTTAAAAACCGCTTTTGAGTAGCTGAGGGCAAAGACCTAGTGTGAGCATGCAATTAGGGCAAGTATTCCAAGGTCCAAAAAAGTAGATGGGTCAAAAAATGCGGCAAGGATTGGCTGCAGACATCCTCTCCATCACAAGGTGGTCTGTGTCAGACATGCTGGCCAAGGCTCCACCCGATAGATCCAGCCTCATTATGGTGAAGACGACATTCTATTCAAGACATGGCAGTGACTACAAGTCAATTTATAGGAGAGAAAGGGTCTGCAAAAACAATTCCTGCCTGGAAGCAGATTGCACAAGGCTGGCTGTGCATGCCCTTTCACCCTAGCCTTAGTATGAGCATGTCACCTCCTCAGTCTATAGACTGGGGTGCTAAAACACACAGATGCCAGCTACAAAGTAATAACACTGGGAAATTTGTGGTTTGTGCTATTTTAATATCCTGAGCAGAGGATTATTTGCTGTTTAGCATGCTTTAAAATGTTCTCCTTCTGCGCAACTGATAGCTTTACTGCTCCTGGACAGAATAACAAACAGCTGTGCTGTTAAAATAAAAGGGACACTTTGGATCCTCTCAGGGCAGCATCCTGGCAGTCTTGGAGCCACGGTGACTTGTGGAAAGGGTGAGCGGTTGTGGGGCAGATTTACCAGCTGGTGCAGGCACTTGCAGCCGCTTAGAGTTCATGTAAAAAAGATCTCATTGCAGATTATTAAAAGCAGAAAGGACAGTTATAAATCATAGAGTCTTACCTCCTGTGTAACTGAGACTAGTGACTTAGGACCAGAAGCCATAGATGAGCTTCAGCAGAGGTACCCAGCTGGGCAATGGAAATGCTGCTCTAGTTTGCTGGAATTTCACATGCCGATATTGTATTTCCATGATGCAGCAGAGAGTTCATCCAGAGGCTGGAGACCAGGTAATCAGATTCTATACAGGTTTGCTTCTTGATTATTTATTCAATAAGGATCACATAAAAAACCCACTGGAGGCAGTGAGAGACTCCTGTTGACTTTGCAGCAGTCTGAATCAGGCCTGAAGAGTTCAGAGTTTTAATTTGCACAAGTGGAATTTGGTAGTGATGCTTCCAAAGGTCTGTATCAAATTATGAGCTCCCTTTGGAGTAATGTGTTCATCGCATATCTATACTTGCCTGAGGGTAACCTCTTATAACCTGTTCCAAATAGCTTTCCTGCTTGGATTGACACTTCCTTAGAAGACCTACGAACCAGGATCACCTACTAATCTCCTTCCATGCAAAAACAGTTTCTTGGCCCAGGTGAGGGAAAGCACAGCTGGCAAGGCTGGCAGAAAAGATAGAGCCGCAGCTCAAGAGAGTTGGGAGCAGTTGAGGCAGAGCTGTAGAAAGGTCTCCAAATAGCTTTGTGTGAAGTTTCAGCTAACATTTCCTGGTGCCTCAATTCTGTTCCCCCTTCAAGACAGGACACCACAGGCACTCCTTCCTCCCTTTCTCCTCCACTCCCATTCCCCTCTGGCAATACCTGAACGCTGTCTTTTGCCGCAGCTGCTGGGGTCCCTGCAGTGCACAGCAGAGCAGAGAAACAGCTCATATTGGTGAATTCTGGGGTAAAATCTTTCTGGGTCCAGCCCCACACAGGCCAAATAAAGATGTGAGCCCTACAGCTGGCAACCCTTGCTATGTGTAAAAGCACCAAAGAGAACGATCTGTCAATGCCTGGACATGTCAGATGTGGAGCCAGAACTGGTTATAGTCATCTGTTGACCACTTTATAATAAAGATCTTTTGCCCAGTCTATATAAGATTGAAAATCCAGGTAACATTTTTTGGTGTAACGGTATTTTTCCAATGAGAAGAAATACAGTCTCTGATTTGTATTCCTCTGACTTGAAATCATTCATTTTAAATGACTATTCATTCTGCTAATTTAGAATCTGGGCAGCCATGGAAACAATTTATTTTTGTTTGTGAAAGTAGTGGAACTTGACTTTGTTAAGCATGTATATACTTTTTTGCTTTGGGATGCCATGCAACTCCCTTCTAGAATAAGATTTCTTAAGTGACAGGAGCTCCGTAGTGAGCTCCATGATGATACCCTCAGCAAGGAACCTGTCCTTCACCTTCCCTGGGCTTTGGAGCAGACCCGGTGATAGCTGGGTTGGCATGGCTTGCCTTCAAGGAACAGCTCCTCGCACCATTTGTGGAAGGTGTGAGGGTGGGATTTGGCCCTACAGCTCACCCACAGCACCTCAGGACACCTGATGAGGTGACAGACTGTGACTAAAAGCATATGGCCACGGTCCCCTGACTGCCACAGTGCATGGAGCCGCGTGGTATCACGTGCCCCAAATGCGCTGGCCAGATGCAATGGCCCGGGAGTGGAGATCGCTTTGTCCTCTCCTTCTCTGACATTCGCACAGCACCTGGGCCCCACCAGCTGCTGGGACATCACATTTTGCACTCACCCCTCCTCAAACTAAAGCATCAGTTGGTGTCCAGTCAGAGGCTTCTTGCTGCAGCCTGTTCCCGGCAGGCTCAAGGCCTGCAATGAAGCCAGAGGCTCTTCGAAGCATTTCTCCCACCTTCCACCTTCCTCATTAACCTGCCAGAGGAAGGCAGATTGAATGTCAGATCTGTTGCACCTCACCTTGTCTCCTCTAAAAGAGCTATTTTCTAAAAGTCGCTTAATGAACTAAACCTTTCACGGCCATCTCAGCCATCCCTACATGATGCAACTCAGACAGTGGATTGACATTCACACAGGAGCCCAGCCCGATGAGGACCTTCTGGCTGAACTCCTCAAACGGGGACCACTTGTCTCTAAACCCCGATGTGAGCCCTCTTCCCTGCTGCAATGGAGAAGTCCTTGTGCTTCTTACAGCCTCATTAGAAACTTAGAGTCTCACCACTGGAAACGTGGAAACTCATTCAAAAAGACTGCTCATGTGGATGCAGATAAAAGGGATTTTGACATCTCTAACAATGCTATTATCCCAGTAAATAAATTATCAGCATTCACATATAATTACTTTTGTTATACTTGTGCCTGTCTCACAGCAGATTTCCCAAGACAGAGTTCTGTTGTCTGTTAACTTTATTTTCCCTAATGTCTAAGCAAAACCCATTTTTTTGAAAAATGTTGCTTAATATTTGAAGCAGAAAAGTAATTGGTATTGAACAAAAGCTGGATAATATTGTCTTTCTTGATATACTGAGCAATGACTTGGACTACAGCAACGTTACATGAAGCGAGGATTTGTTTAAATAGCTTTCGATCTGGTTTGCCACTAAACCTCAGGAAGAGTACATTAAATACATGTATTTCAGTACCCCAGCACAGACATTTTGTTCTGTAACTCGGAATGTTTCATCTTACTGCTCTGAGGATTCTTGCCAGTTGGCAGCTTTGCACACGTGTTAAATTGCTAAATTTTTAACATTTGCCCACTTATCTAGTTTGACACAGCATGCCTGCACAAGGCAGAGGGATTTGGGCCTGGGAGTATGGGCACCGCACTTTCAGGGTTGCGGACACTTATATTGGCACTCTGTAGTCAGAGAGCATGGCAACGGGCCCCTTGCAATTAAACTGATAAACAGCAAAACATGTTAGAAGCTGGATGAATTGAAACCATAGCCAGCTAACAGCAGAGCAATTTGCAAGAGAGACTGCACTGTCAGGAAGAGTCATGAGCAAAACCTGCCTGATTCACTACAGACAGCTCATCCCCTTTGAAAACAAAGAGTGAATTCATGCCATATCTTTGCACCAGCCACCCATGGGCTCGAAGTCGGGTTTGGTCCAAAACGAGAAAAGAGTTTGTTTCCGTGTCTTGGATTAGCTTAACTGGTGTGGCGATTAGCTCCTGCCAAAACAGGGCAGGTCCCTCATGCTCATGTCACCTCTCATCTGACCCCAGCTCAGAGCTAGTCCAAAGCACTGAACCAAAAGAAAGTGGTTGGCTGGTTTAGCCCCTGAATGGACTCACCCCAGGGGCAGCCAAGAGCCACGGCTGGTACAAGGGGCAGGGTGGGAGCACATGGCCGACAGTGAGGATGACAGCTGGCAGCAGGTCTGCTGCTGTGGGGAGCAGGTAGCCCTTCCATCATCTTATCCATAGCGTCAAGCGGTGTCCTCAGTGCCTGCTGTCCTCACCGCAGACAGAACAGTAAGATCAGGAGACTGTGGAAGATTTCTAGCCACCGTCAGATTAACGAGACGCTCACAGTCCTAGGTTGGCTTTTGCTCCGAACCAGAGACTTTCCTTTCTCTGTTGACTGGTGTCAGAAATGAACATTAACAACAACCCATGAACACAAGCACATTAAAGCTACGCAGCTAGTATGAATAAACAGAGACAGGGCCATCTCACCACAGATGGCTGCTCTGAGTATTTCTAGCACTGTTGCTAACTAACCCTACTAGAGACAGCCAGGACCATGGCAGACCCCAAGATCCCCCAGGCACGTGTCCACAGGCAGTCTGCAGAGAGAAATGCCCGACGGCAGCCTGCTGACAGCCTGCCTGGTCTTTGTGACAGCAAAAAAACTGCCTAAACTTTGTAGCAGCATTGCGCCAAGCTGCCAGCTGTGCTCAGCTCTGTTCTGGCTGCACCAGGGACCCTGTTCCAACCGTGCCCATCCTGCTGGGTCGGTGTCAGAGCAGGGAGCAAGCTGGGTTCAGAGAGTGGCCCTGAGTATCTAACGTAGGCAGCACAGACTCAGCTGTCTTCCCAGGGAAGAAAATTGGCTTCTAGAGCCCATTGCAAAAATAAATAAATAAATAAATAAATAAATAAATAAATAAATAAAGAAAGAAAGAAAGAAAGAAAGAAAGAAAGAAAGAAAGAAATACATCTCTTTATTCAAAAGTGAGAGAGTCTTGTGGCCAAAATTTCCCATTTTGCAGTATTTCAGAGAGCTCCAGTCTTTGTTCCTGGCTGAAACTCCACCCAGCTGGCACAAGCCCCATGGGTTTCAGGGCAGCTCTGATTTCATTTTCTAACTTACACTGCTGAAAGCACTGGCTTATGAAAGGTGAACAGTTTCTAAGAAATGAGCTAAAGCCAGACCTGGCCTTCCTTATCACTGTTCCCCAGGGGTTTTAGCGCCAGTGGCAGGCAGCTAGCTAGTGGTGAAAAGCATCCACAGTAACAGCAGGGTCCCAAGGAGTGTTTGAGGCAAAAGCTCCAACCTGTCTCCTAGGACAGCCTTGGCTAAGGTGCACAATAGCATCACAGTAAGACTGCCCATAAGATGCTGTATAGGGAAGGAGTGGAACTACACCTCTTCTACTGAGCTCTTCAGCTTTGCGATAATCCAAGATAGCGAGTTTCAAAAAACTAGTTATCCTGCATGCAAAATAGCACTGCCATTTCTCCCCGTGGTAAATAACAGCATATTAATGATGTCAAATGAAATAGCAGTTCTTCTTCTGTTGTTTCAAGCACCTGAGCTGCACAAGAAAAAAAAAAAAAGACATAGCTAACAATCCTGTTGTTCTGAATCTCCCCAACCTGCAAGGGTTTGAATACTGGAATAAATGCCACCTGGCTCTGGGACCCTGCTTCCACCAGCAGTGCCAGGTCTGCGTTGGCTCTCACCCTCCGTTCCCCACCCACCCTTAGGGGAGTGAGTGGGTCTAGTGCCCGCTGCGTTGGCTCCAGCCCAAGGCAAGCTGGGCTCTAGTCCCAGACCTGCCTCTGCTTCCCGATGCTGAGCAGCTCAGATCCCTTCGCTGAGCCTCCATCTCCCGATCTGTAACAAAAGAGTAAGCCATTGGTTTCTTTTTGAAAGCTCCAGGCAAGCAATGCAACAGTAGCGAGAGGGAAGGATTGGGACGATCCAAACTGCTGCTTTATACTCAATGGCCTGAGCTCAAGAGACCATGAGAACTGGGCTCCAGCTACCTCCAGCTCTGGTTTTGGAAGCAAATGCCCTCACTGATGAATGCGCAAATCTAAATCTCCTTCCTCCTGCACTCCTGCCCATTTTTCTATGGTGCCTGTGAAAATTGCAATTTTGTCATTTGAAAATAAAAGTGCTTAGCTGGCAAGAAAGACTCCATAAAGAAGGCGATGGAAGCTGTCACATCTGTACTGTCTGAACACCATCTGTCT
The DNA here is from genome assembly GCA_034782735.1 of Sagittarius serpentarius. Taxonomy (NCBI): domain Eukaryota; kingdom Metazoa; phylum Chordata; class Aves; order Accipitriformes; family Sagittariidae; genus Sagittarius; species Sagittarius serpentarius. The sequence continues at coordinate 29,193,646 of JAVKLA010000084.1, forward strand.
CCCAAGTTTACTCTGTAAGAAAGCAAATCCCATCCAATTCTCTTGCTATATATCAGTAAAATGCTTAGCAGTGGCACATGGAGAAGGAATGAATACATTTCAATTAGACAATGGCATCATAAAACACCAGCTCAGTAAATAAAAACCTGGAGGTTAACATTTGTAGAGATTAAGCAGTCTGTTAAGTAAAGTTTACGGTGGCATGTTAGGGTTTTTGTAATACATAGTTACATATGTGTAACATCCAAAACAGGCTCCTTAGCTTACTTTCAGACTGTTATTTCTGCTTTAAGCATATGTGACTGCCTCTCAAAAGTTACCTGAGATCCAGGGACTGGTTTGGAGCTGTAGACACCTGCAGAAACAGATGTATTACTTTCGGTAGAGAAAGGAAGGACAGTGGACTGATGGAGAGGGAAAGCAGAATCACAGATGGCTTGGGTTGAAAAAGACCTTTAAAGATCAAAAAGGCAAATCTTATCTTTGCGTAAGGGGCTGGTGATGAATGCTGGAAACAGAAGGTAACTGCTACAAGTGGGCTAATACCATTCAGAAAAACCTAATTGCCAGGTTAGATGGAACTGAATGCTGGGATAACACCTTGCTGAGAGCCCTGCAGTATATGCATCACCACCAATTTCCAAGACTCTGCAACCACTATGGTTATGAGGTTATAACTTACTGCTTTCCCCTCTGTAAATCTCAAAATAGCCTCACAGATGTTTGGTCCTGGAAGGATGGAACGACAACTGTACGCACTGCAAGCCTAAGCTAAGAGGATGATCCACTGTTTCTTGGCTGGTTTCACAAACAGCCTTTGCATGCAAAGCAGAGTAAACCTGGGCAGGCTTCAGCTTCTTCCAAACTCAGGTAAATGTTTTTGATTAAGATAAGGCAGTACAAATACTTAAGAATGGCTGCTCCTGCAGAGTGCTCCTAGGGTAGCGGGTTCCTGTGTGCACAGGCAGGTCTCACAGTGCTTTTCAGAGAAGTAGTGTCCTCTGCCAGCTTCAAGGAGTGGCTGCTCAGGGCTGCCATCACTATGACCCTCTGTTGACTTTATGAACAGGGCTTGGGACAGAATTTCTTCAAAGCACCTCGTGAATCTTCAGTGTGAAAGTCACCGGTACATTTGCGCTGCAGTGAATTGGGCCTCACAAACAGCCAAAAACATTGGTCCCATCTTATATATGGGGAAATGAGTCTCAGACAAACACAGTCTGTGACAATGTACCTTCCACCTCATTCCAGTAACAATTGGACCAGATCCACCTGGTGCGAGTACTCCAAAGAGCTGCTGAAACCTGCTGGCTGCCGAGACGCCCCTGCACTACAGCACTCTCGATCCTGTGCTGCCAACTCTCCTTCCTTGTCGCTTTTTTCTCCTGCTTCAGCATCATCTTCCCCCGCCCCCCGCCACCCCAATGAGCTGAGAGATTATCTCCATTATTCCAGCTGTTGTGCTACACCACACTGAACATAATCAAAGCTAACAAAGCACATTTCGCTGGCTCCATTGTCATCTGGCACTGAAAGCTGAAGATCCTAAATGAATAGTGCTTAAGCTGATGTCAGTTTGGCAGGGGAGGAGGGGGGAGAAAAAAGAAATAAAGCTGTGGATTTTACACAGCTGGGTTTTTTATTACCATTAGAAAACTTCAGAGAAGTATTGATAGGGTGGGATGGGATGAAGCTGTGATTCTGGGGGTGTATCAGTCTTGATATCTTTTTGAAATGCAGCCTTCTTAGACAAATATCCCCAGGAATACCTTGGATTATGAATGCATTTTTACCTGGGACTGTGCTTATACAAGGTCCTGGATAGCCCTGCAAATTCGTTCACTTATGCTGATGCAGGCAAGATGCAGTCTTCCACTTTAAACACCCTGGTTAACACAACAGCATCTTCAGGGCATCCTGAAATGAAATGAAAAGAAAAATAAAGAAAAGACTGTAAAGTAGAGCCCACATTATACATACTTCCAGCTCATTTCCCTAAGCAGAGAACTTCAGACTCGCCAGCACCAGGGTGTATGATAAATAAGGGCTACAGCCTTAGGCAAAAGGAAGTACATCTGCTCACCCTGCTCCACCCAAGTTTGCAGCAGTCAGTGCACAAAGGTGCTCCAAGTGAAAAAAAGCAATGGGAATGATTTGCCCAACGGTTGGTAGAGAGAGGACTGACACTGGATCCTAATCCAGTGCCCAAATGGTGAGAACAAGCACCGGTTAAGCAGGAACAGCCGCTGAAGACATTCTCTGGGCTGGGACTTGCCCTGGCCCTGCTTACCTAACTGGGCATACCCCTGAGAGCCTCTGCCAGAGAGTTATAGGTGTGTGGTCCCAGTCCACTTCGACATTTTTGGCTGCTAAATCTTATTGCAAAAAATCTGAGAATACACCACATGCCCACGAAATGGCACTCCCCTTCCATGGTTGTTTTTTCAGGTGCTAATGGGGTCCGCTTCACAGCGGCTGAGAGGAGCTCTCTAAGTGAGACATTCTAAAAGGCTGGTACCTTGGGGACCCTACGGCCTTCTCCAAGAAGTAAGAGAGCAACAATTTCCAAAACATAAATGATCAAAACTCTTCACATCATGGCCCCAATTTACAGACTTCTAAGACGTTTAGTCCTTTTTAAAAATTAATAGTGACATTCCCAGATCCACTGTCAGATGCTGGAAAGGCCAGAGACTTCGCAAGTTTTCATGTGATGCCATTTCAGCAGGCTGAGAAGCATTTCTTCGCTTCTCAGTTCATGTGAACCACAGCAAACTCTTCACCATTAACATCCTCTAGTATTGCACCCAGGGATGTACATTTCAGGGGCATTCAGAGCTTCATGGCAAGCACGGAATCATCTCCCAGAATCTAAGCTCACATTGCCCAGAATGAAAAGAAGGGGCACCCTGTGTGTTGTAGAGCTATAGCACACAACTGAAGAGGCCAATCTCCGTCTCATACAGAGCATCATTAAACATATACAGAGCAAGTTTTGTGGGAAATGCATATGCCTCTCTGCAAGACATCATGCAAAGGCGATACCCACAGGCACACGCAGAGCTCCCTAACACCCAGTACCTGAAGCGTTAATACAGCACGGCAGAAATGAGGTGAACTCTGAAATGAGGACAGCGCTCCAAGAATGGATCGATCCAGGGTTGCCCTTCAGTTCCCAGTTGCTGACAGACAGCAAATTGATCACAGTGTGGTTTGAATTTCTCTTCTGACAATTCAGGCAGGCGAGGGCCAGGAGCTCTGTAAATGCATAATCTGCGCCTGGCACTCGCTCGCTACATACTAAACAAAGATAAAACCTTTGGAGCAAGCTCTTTCTCCTCCAGTCGGTTAACATTTGTATCCAGCTGAACTTCTGGGGTGATAAGTACAGCAGACCTTCTCCTCTGAGGCAGATAAGTAAAACATACTGTAAAGAAAAATACAGGGCATTGACGCATCTCTCCTAAAGGGTCTGTCAGCAGCTGAGTGCCGCAGTCACCCTGAGTGCAAGGAAGGAGAGGAGCAAGGGGTATTTTTCCTGGGGACCCTCTGCTCTCTCTCTGCCTTCCTCACTAGTAACTGATCCATTTTTTTGTTCCTCCTTCCCTCTGGCTTGGTATGCAGAGCCGTGCCCCAACACAGGCCACAGCAGCATCTTTGCTAATTCTCGAAGTGCCACCTACAGTTGGTGTGAGTGCATGTGTGTGAGTGCACACATTCAAAGGCAGAGATGGAGACATGCTATAAATGTGTGTGTAGATATATATATCTGAGTACTGAGACATGATCAAACCAGCCTATAGCTCACACATGAGAAGACAGAAATAAGCCTGGCAACGCTTCTGCTCTTCTGGGGAGCAGGTCCTCTGCCTACAGGGAAAAGCAGGTATTGAGCACACAAAGTCCGCAGGAGCACAAGCCTTGCAGAGAATGAAATAGGGTCATTCTGACTGCACCTCATAGGCTTTGTGAGTGGTCCTCAGTCCCAAGCTCAGAAGAAGTGCCACAAGCACAAAAAAGGCATCTGGTATCTGTATTCCTCCCTGATCAAATACACCAGTGGATCTGGCAATACCAGCTTCCCAGAGGTGCCGTGAAAATAACGGTAAGTGGGAGCAAGTGCTAGAGTGGAACAGTGCAGTGGCCTCAATAGTCACAGTGATTTAGCAATCGCCACCACCACCTCCATCCTACCCCCCTCCAGCAAAAGGGCCCTGCACAGTGGAGAAGCTTTTTTAGACAGCAGGGAAGGCAAAGAGAGCAAAGGAAACAAATGCAACAGCTGAAAGGCTTGGGATTTAATCAGAGCTGGGTTTCTACTGCTTGCTTGCTGACTTTATTCACTTATTTTCAAGGGAAAATGTCCATGACTATAGAAAATACAGAAGGTTTAAAAAAACCCCAAACCTATTCCCTGCTCCCTCTGTACAACTGAAACAGAAAAAAAGGGTGTTCTTTTTTTAAAAATCATTTTCTTGCAGCGATATTTTAAAAGAAATAAAAGAGGACTGGTTATATGCTGTCCTGCAGCAGTCAGGTTAGCTGGGGAGCTCACAAAAGCCATACCTAGATCCACAGAAAAAACAATGGCCAAACACTGTCGGGTAGAGGCTTTCCTTGGAGATTTTCCTCCCTCATTTGGGTATTTCTACAGCTCTGTGCAATGGCTTTGTCTTTTCCTTGGGGTTTCATCCAGCCCATAGAAGGCTGTGCTGAACTGACACCACCAGGGGATTGCACTGACCAGATTTCAATCAGTGTATGAGCAGGCCTCAGACAAGCCCCCCATGTTGGCTGAAGAGCCTGATCTGGCTCTTTCCTGGCAGGAAAAACCACCCTCAGGCTGGAGCAGATGTCTGCAGGAGAAGACCCTGGAAAGGCTTGAGTGCTTTGCTCCGGAGCTACTCATGCTTTCTGCTCCCTGCTCCAACCAACCCCAGAGAACCCAGCACACTCTGTTTGGACATGGGCACACTTGAAAATGGTTATTTACAATGATTTCACTCAGACTGACAGGAAAGCAGGAGTACAGAATGGTTTTTAAATGCACCCTGTGGCTAAAAGCCTGAAAGCAGCTGGCCTCCGGCCAGGCTATGAGAACGAATGATGGTATTTTGGGGCAGAGGCAGCATCAAGCTCAGCTTCTTCCTGCTATTATTTGACTTTTTAAAATGCATTTAAATGGAGAGTTTGTTAACTAATTGGATGTCTTTCAGTTTGACTCTTAGCTTTCGCTCATGATATAGCAATTATACAAACAGCACATTCCCAATACCTCCGTCAGTCATCAGTCATTCCTCTCACCCATCAGTTTGTTTCTTTTTTCTTCTTTTTTTTAAAGTTTCTTTGCTGTAAGTTTAAGCCTTTTATGGGAAAGAGAAGATGGAAGAAACTTTTCTTCCTTTCTGTTCATGAGAAACACTTTTATTCTGCATGTTAACTGATTTCTTGGCTTCTGAAGAAGAAAACAAAATGTTAAAAATTCAAAATCAAAGAGGAAATATTGAGGTTGTTCTGACTTCTTGTTTCCTTTACAAATCTGCTATCAATCACTTGAGATTTTAATTTCTGTTCCAAAACAGCAAGCAAGAAAATAATTTACAAATTCTTCAAAACTCCCACAGAAATGGGAAAAACATTCCCACTTAACCATCTGGACAACTACTGTGTCTGCTCCATCTCATGATTTTTGAGGGTCAGACCTCAGCCTCCTCATCAGTGAGGGCAGGAGCCAGCTTCATCCCACAGCTGATGGGACCACACTGACTCCTCCAGCGGGAGGTCCGGTTCCCACAGGGCAGGTGGCTGTGGGGCCACGCGACTTCTCCCGCACCATCCCATGCTGACACAGGACACAATGTCATTGATGGTTGACCCAACACCACCAGGAACGGCATGGAAAGCTCCTCCAGGTGGGCCTGGCAGGATTTGGGCTTGGTTGAGCATTTAAACATCTGCTTCTGGGACAGGTTCTCAGTGCTTTTGAACAATACAAGAATAACTAAACAGACCTTTGATTAATATTTTTTTTAGTCCACAGGGGGTCACCTATCTGGCAGATCTTTGTGAGGCGCACTACTCTCCTGGTCTTTTTCTGCCAGAGAGAGACATTTGGCAAGGGAGGAGAGAAGGAATTGAAAACGCGAAAGGAATATTTGAACTCTTTGAAGACCCCAAATACACGCCTGCATGAGTGAGCAGGCTAGATGCAAGCTTAAATCCCAGATGTAGGTAGAGTCACCCAGCAGTACCCTTAGTTGTACCCTTCCTTCTTCCTTCCATCTAATTCTGTCAATTTGGAGCCTCGCAGCGGGTCCCTTGCAGAGCCCCAAAGAAAAGGGGGAGCCCTTGGTCAGGGAACTGACTGGGGATGGTCCCGCACACTCACAGCCACACACTTCTCTGAAGGAACCTGCGGTCATCAGGTTTCAGAAGCTAAACCAGCCTGTCCTGGGAGGTGCTGCAGATGAAGACAAGCACGTGTAGCTGAAGGTCCCCAGAGTATTTAATTACAAATGGGCGGGGAGAATTTCTCAGCCTGATTGTTGCTGGAAGGCTGAAAGGCAGAAAGACAGAAAAAGTCTTGTGGCAAGCCTAGCTGCCATCTTCCTGAAGTAAACGCAGCTTTGGCAATCCTGCTGCAATCCTGTACCCTTGTGCTGAAGCCAGTGCCTTGCTTCACCGGAGCCTGCTGGAGTGGTGGAGGACAGGAGGGTAAGGGAGTTCCTATTGGTTTTCTGAAAATAAGTGTCTAGGCACAAGAGACCACAAAAACCCTTCAAACAGGGCACAGACTGCAGAGGTGTCAGAAATGGGACACTGGGAGAGCCAACAATCGAAAAGCAAGTTGGACTTTTTTCCCTTAGATACCACAGTCAGCCAGCCACGGCAAACAAGCCCATAGGAAACTTCATTAATTCCAGCTCTCACGCAGGGAATCCTAATGTGTTACACTTCACGGTAGGACTGAGACACCCCAGCAAAAGAGCAGGTTCAGTGGGCAAGAAGGTAGGCCGAAGCTCAAGAATAAGGCATGGGACCACCGCAACAGCCTGATCAAAAGGAAAGCAGTGGTCCAATGAGTCCACTGACCTGGATCCAAACCCTCACGTGGCCACGGAGCTGGTGTGTGGTCTTGCACAGACCCTCCTCCTCCAGTCTGCCAGTTCAGATCATTAGCTCTTAACTGACAGGGATGCAGTTTGCTAACTGCTCTCACAGTGCCTTGCACAAGAGACTCCTCTTGGGAGATGCCATCAAAAAGCTGCTGCAATGGAAGTAAAACAACAGGGGAGACAAGGGGACAAGGTAGTGGTCAAAGGGGCACATTTAGCATCAGAGGCAGCAGTCTCCATTCACTGCCTGCCCAGCATTGCTGGGCTACCTAAGCTGGCTTTCTTTAGCAGAGATTACTCTCTTGATCTGTCTCACTTGTGGAAATGCCTGTCTGGGTGCACATGTCCAAGCAGCTGGCAGGATCAAGACCTTGATGATCAGAGGGCTGGAACACGTTCCCTATGAAGACAGGCTGAAAGAGCTGGAGTTGTTCAGCCTGGAGAAGAGAAGGCTCCGGGGAGACCTTATTGCGGCCTTCCAATACTTCAAGGGGGCCTATAAGAAAGATGGGAAAAGCTTTTTAGCAGGGCCTGTAGCGACAGGACTAGGGGAAATGGCTTTAAACTAAAAGAGGGCAGATTTAGA
>JAVKLA010000084.1:29201446-29266630 GCA_034782735.1 Sagittarius serpentarius
CCCCCCCCCCCCCCCCCCCCCGCCCCCCCCCCCCCCCCCCCCCCCCCCCCCCCCCCCCCCCCCCCCCCCCCCCCCCGGCAGTGCCCGGGAGACCGCGAGTGCCCCAGGGCTATGCCCAGGGCTCTCTGTCACTGCCTGCTCTCTCCTGGGATGGAGGGAGCAGGTAGGGCTTGGAGCCAGGCAGTGATACAGCACCCCAAGAGCAGGGCATGCCGAGAAATTCACAGGCTGGTTTGAGCTAACCCCAGTTGCTGAATGACCGGGCGGTGTTTGCTTTACATCCTCTGTGTGTGCTTAAAGGTGGTTAACGGCATTAGCTCAGTCAATGCCTTTCCTCTCTCCAGAAGAGCCATCATGTCTGTAACAGTGAGGAAAGGTTTTTATCGCATGCGGGAGCTGAAAGCACAGTTCCCTGAGCAGCACAAGCAGCAGCCGGGGCCTGAAGCATTTCCCCTTGAAGCCATTAGCAGGGCTACTGTGCAGTTTCCTTAGAGGCCTGTACAGATCATTAGCTGTAAATGTAGGGTCCAAATCCCTTTGTGCCTGGGATATTTTGGTACTAGAACCACTGGAAAATAAAAATCATACCGATGTCTGCGGTGCTAGTGCGAGATTATTCATGTGTGCTTAACTGCTGTGCCCTCCCTGTAGCAGCGTGCACGGGCCTGCAAATGAGAACAAGTGCATGTGAGGAGAAGGTCATTATATTTTCTGCGCAGCATGTTTGAAGGAGCATCTCCCTAGGATAAGGAGAGGAGGAGAGAGCAACACCTTCTCTGCAACAGGTTCGAGTAAAGGGCTGAGCTGCTAATGATTTTCCTTTGAAACAAGTAGCTTCTTGCCAAGCTGAAAAGCCTGCTGCCGGCTGATGGGGAGGCAGCCCAGGAGAAGCGCAGGGCTTTGGGAAAGGCCTCTGTAGCACACGCAGGTTCTGCTGACTGCCATGAGGCCGTTCCCGTCCCAGGCACTGCTCCCATCCGTAGAGGACAAACCGTTCTGTGGCCTCTGCCCTGTGCTGGGGCTGACGACAGCCCCTGTGCCAGGGCTGCTCCCTGCAGACAAGGTGCAGCGTCCCACCGAGCGCGGCACGGCCCCTGCTCAGGCTGTCGGCGGAGACGTGTGTTCCCCCGGCAAGCAGGCTCCATCCGTCGGCGCTAACTCGGCCCTGCATCTGGGGATGGTGAATCAGCCCCTGACGCAGCTGAGGTGCGTGGGCTGTGCAAAGAGCGGCACAGCCTCCGAAACTCTACTCCCCAGCAGCCCCGTCCCACCGCTGCTTTCCCAGGGACAGGCCTGCAAAGGGAGGGCAAAGGCAGCCTGGTTGCTCTGCTGGGAGGTTTGGACTGTGTGGGGAGAAGTCAAATGTGGGAACAGATGTTTGCAGGATTACAAGTTGAGCATTGCTATCTGCCACTGGTGCAACTCACTGCCCTGTTCACCGACACATCAGCCGGGGCTCGGCAGGCCGTGCTCCTGCCTGGGCTCGGGCAGCCCTTGGAGGTTTCCAGCATGGCAAGGTTGAACACTGAGCTCCACACAGCTCTGACCTAGCAGACAGCATGTGATGAATTGGCCATAAAATACCCATAGCAAATGATGCACCACCAGGAAAGGCAATGGTCCTGCCCTACACGCTTCAGCTGCTGGTCTGAATCCGGCACATGGGGCTGATGCTTTGGCAAGTCAGCTTAGGTGCCGCACCAGGCGCCCAAGATTTCCAGAGCATGTTGCGGCTAAACAGAGCGTGTGATTATTCCAGGCAACAATGATGATTCCCAGAATATGAGGCGATGAAGGGAAAAAGAGCACTTGCTGCTAGTACTATTTGTTGACTTTGCTGGTGTACTACAGACTTGCTCCTGCCCATAGGTAATGAGGCTGAGAGGGGCCACACAAATGTGGACGTGTTTGCAGAATCCCACGTGCAGCTTGTTGTTTTTGTCTGCCCTTAGCATGCCCTTCTCCTGTCCTTAGATCTTCCTCATCCACAACAGGAAAAAATATCATCTACAACCAGAAAAATTAGCCAGTGGTCAAGTGGAGCGAGCCAGGTCATGAAATGACTTTTAGCCCAGGCTGCCGTACTCATTTAGATCCAGGATTATTTGCAGTTCAGCCCGGTGACCTGCCCTGCACGGGGCACATCCAGTTTGCCTGGCCAGGGGCGATGCTGCAAGAACTGCTGGCTGGGGGGCTGCTTTGGACTCCCAGGTGCGAGGTCTGGTTGCATGTCACCACCAGGTCAGCGGTGAAAACCTCTTGCTTTTTGGGGTCTACAGGCAATACCCAGTATCAAGTACAGCTCCAGCCCCCGGGGCGGTTCCGAGTCACCTTCAGCACACACGCTCCAACTCTCACAGGGAAGCAGGAAGGCATCAGGATTTCGTCCTCAGCAGTGAGCTGGAGAAGAGCAGTAGACCTGTCCCACTGCGGTTAGTCATCCCCAAGACACCACAACCGTCCCATTGCCCAATTCTTGGCCATCACACCAACCCCCCAATTACTTAGTGGGGAAAACCCCCAAATTTTAGCTTGCAAAGAAGGCACAGGGCAGGTCTCCTACCTTCAAACCATCCAAAGGGGTGTGGGTGACAGCACTGGAGAAACTTTTTAGCAGGGCCTGTAGCGACAGGACTAGGGGAAATGGCTTTAAACTAAGAGGGCAGATTTAGATTGGATATAAGGAAGACATTTTTTACAATGAGGGTGGTGAAACACGGGAACAGGTTGCCCACAGAGGTGGCAGAAGCCCCATCCCTGGGAACATTCCAGGCCAGGCTGGACGGGGCTCTGAGCAACCTGATCTAGTCGAAGGTGTCCCTGCTCACCGCAGGGGGGTTGGACTAGATGGCCTTTGATGGTCCCTTCCAACCCAAGCCGTTCTATGATTCTGTGATTCTCCCCTACCTCATTAAGACCCCCACTGAACATGCTCTGGGGAGCTGTGCAGATAAACAGTACATGAAAATGTACGTGTGGAGGAGTGTGCAAGACTGAATACACAGGGGGAGAAGAAAGGAGAACATGAGAAACCAGACATCTAACAAAGAAGGAGGAAAAAGGATCAGGCAAAGCAGTGAGATGAGAGAGAGTTGTTATTAGAGGCAAGAAGTGAAAAGAGGCAAATTAGACACTGGTTCAAACCAGAGTAAAAATAGCACAGGAGGAAAAAGAAAAAGAAAACACCTACAAAGGAACACAACTTATGTCTTTCAGGAGGTGCTATCACAATCACATATCTGCTCTGCCAGTCAGGAAGCGCACCCTGAAATTAACTGCAGGGCAGCAGGGTGTCCCAGGGAACGGCCCTGGCTGTAGCCCACCCCGCTGAGCCCCCACGCTCTCCTGGTGGACCAAGTGAGATAACAAACTTGGGGACTGATGCTGGGTCACTGCACTTGGCTATTTGCATCAAGTATTGAACAGTCACTTAGCAAATGAGCTCTTTGGCTGCTTTTTGAGACACTCGCATCTCACCTCATCCACAGAAGAAGATGGGGTCTGGGTCGTAGGAACTAAATCCAGTTAAAAGCAACAGTTAATTCCAGATACACAGTTAATTGGTGCAGAATTCTTCACATAGCAGTGTCAAGCAGCAGCATCTTTATTAAGGTACCTCAGAAAGTTCAGACAGACTCAAAGTCCGTGTATTTATATTTGATTTCCATCTGGTCACAAAATTAAAGCTAGGAATGAGACCAAGATCAAAACTTAATCTTGGGATGTGACCTCCCAGCTCTGCATCATGTCTAACTGGATTCACAACAACAAGCTGCATTAATTTCTGGGCACAGCAAAAAAACCTGAAAGCAAAGCAAAGCAGGAACTTATGTATAAGAATGAACTGTATGACATAGGGTGCAAAGCAATGATAATGCATCACTGCAAAAATCACAGCTGATTAGATGCGTCTTGGAGTTGTTTCCCTAGTCCCTTCCCAAAGAGGCATGCTGAAACCAGCCAGGCTGTGAATGAGAGACAGGGGTGATGGCTGTTGGTGCTGCCCAAAATGTCTTGGCATTCTCCAACGAGAGTGTGTCCCGAAAGAAGAGGTATCATCATCCAGATCTGTCAGCATCTGCCACTGGAGTTGCAATGGGTGGGAGGACAGCAGCCTCAGGGCAGGCAACATAAGGCAGCAGCAGCCAGAGTGGGCTGGGAGGAGGACTCGAGGGGACTCTTTCCTTTGACTCCAGAGAGAGAGGAGAAACAGAAGAGAATCTCATGTCTGCTCCCCAGCACATACCAGCATAAACCCAAAGCAAGTTCAGTGCCAAAGAGGCAAAGAATTTTCACCCCTGAGCTGTTGGTGCCACTGCCGCAACTGGGAGCCTCTCCTCGAGCACTGAGTGAGGCTGGATACCCCTTTCCAAAACCTTGGGCTTTCCTTCAAGAATGTCCTCTTGACCCATTCTCTCTCCTGCCCCTCCCTGCTGTCATTTCTCACCATGATCCCTTCCCTCAGAAGCAGCTTTAAAATGAAACCTGAGGGGATGCTTTGGCTTTTTCCTTATCCTGAGTGCCCAAACTCAAAAGCAAGTGTAACCTATACGTATGCCAGGAATGCAGCTGGTACCGCTGGTACCTCTGGCTGTCGTGGAGACATCTGTTAGCTTAAGGAACTGAAAGTGTAAGAGTGAGTCACGGCTCCATGTCTGTGTGCCTGCTCTGCTCAATCCTCATCACCCACAGGATTAGTCTGAAGGGCAGGAATGTCCCTAAGGCTTTATTAAGAAAGCTGTCGTGCTCCCCCTTCTGCCTCCAGCTTTCCTCCCTGACCTTTGCCAGGTGACTCTGCAGTTCAGCTCCCTTTCTGCAAAATCAAGATTATAGAACCACTCTGCCCTGCGACAGCATTACAAGAACGAATGCGTAAGAGTTGTATTAGACACACGAGTAATGAGATATTGGAAGAATATGAAAGATTACTGCACATTTCTAACTTTATGTCCTAGATCAGACCAAGTAGCTTGACTTTGATAAAGCGCTCCTCATGCTGACAGCCTCTGGAGAGTCATAGATCTCCAGCACAGAGGCAGACAAGTCAGCCTCCCCTGAATACTATTCTCAGGACCTGAGTGGAAACACCAGCCCTGGGCACGCTGTGGTTCTGCTGTCACTTCACTTGCAGTGCTACCCTGTGCTTCCAGATGTGCACACACTCCATGAGCTGGAGATCTGAGCAGAATTGAAGTATCACGAGAAAACAAAGCCCTAGAACACCTATTTAGATGCAGTCATAAATATATAGTTCTTGCTTTGACCGTATATTATCCTGACAATTTCTGTGTGTAAATACATGCTACTCCAGATAATCTTAGGTGAATCCAAATGTTAGTGCACCCGCTATTTGCTTTAACATGACCATAGGTCTTTGGGAAAAAGAGCAGCTGCGTTTGGGTGCCTATGTGATAGACAAGTGAGTTGGACATTTACATGGAAACATCTACTAAACACTTTTGTGTCATGGTTTTATAGCTATGGGCTTCTTAAAGAGTAATTGTTCTACCCTAAACCCATCTTCCTCGCCTCCCTCCATTGCAGGCTGTGTTGGTACTTTGCTTTGCGAGCTCTGTAACACCGTATTTACTGATTCAGCTAACAGTTAAGGAAGGTCGAGCTGACCTTGCCATGCACACACTGTCTGAGTAGGGAGCCTACCGGGGCTTGTATACATCTGGCTAATACGGCTTCCCCATGTGGTAAGCCTGCTACTTGCCGGAGTTAATATTCACACCGACTCTGTGCAGGGGTTGCAAATACCCAAGGAACAATTAACCTGCCACAAATGCTTGTTTCATCATTTTTAATCCAAGCTGTTGACAGGAAAAATTATGGTTTTTCCTACTTGGCTTAGAATAAGAAGCAGCGAAGTCTACAGACTTAGTGAAGGATTCTTCCTAAAAGAAATTCTCAAACAATGAGCCCTCCAAACAGCCTCTCTTCACCCCCTGGTTTTCATGCAGTGAGAAATTTAAATTTCCCATGACTTATACCCGCTTTTGTGAGGGAAATGCCCTTTTAAAGCATGCCAATGCCTACTGACTGATGCAGTTGCTTTGCACTTAGAAAGAAACAGTTAAAAGAAATACATTAAATCTCATGACAGAGCCAGACTGGCTGTCTCAGTTCCTTTGAGTCAATCAGCACATTGTTGCTGCTGTAAATCAAAGGCAATTCTGCAGTACACCGCCATTTTATTAAGCAGGTACTGCCCTGCAAAGGTAAATGCATATGCATATTAGCTCTAAGAATTTAGTCAAAGTTCATAACCTCCCAGTGTTTTGTTTATAGTCTAAATATTTGAACACATTATTTAACTGACATATCTTACGTAAGTGAAGTGCCCAAGATGTATATATATAGGCATATACTATAGGTGTGTAGATACATCATGCATACATACTTATTTCACTACACAAGATGATGGAATCATTGCTATATATCATGTAAGTCTCAATGCGGTTTTCTGTAGATCATGATGACAATCTCTGTTGGAAAACTACAGGATATTAGCCTTGGATACTCTGAATACATTCTCAGCTTTTTGAGGAGCTGCAAGAAAGCAACTAATATTTAAGTTAAAACTGTTTCTCAAGAAATATGCACATTCCGAATAATGTGATTTTTCAGGCCAGTGTGACTAAAGACTGTGAAGCAGAGGAAATAAATGTGCAAAAGAAAAGACTGGAGAGCACCCTGAGAATATTTATATTGTTAATTACCAGATAGGAACAAAATTTTGGTGTATTTCACTATCACTGTATGCTTCGATGTCATATCAAAAATGAAAACAAGACTTAATGATTGCAGAAGCTTTCTTCTACAAACCAGTCGCTTACTATGAATTTGGCCACTGTGGTTCTTGCTCTTTAACCAGTAAAAGGGACACTCAGCAACAGAAGCATGGCTTTACTGAAAAGCCAGAGCATGGCTGAGACACCTTTTCTGATTTAGGACTCCAAATGTTTTCAAAAACTAGGTCCAGCACAGCTACATCTCACTTATCTGCGGTACGGGCACGTGAATGCATTACTTGAAGCTCCAGTATGTACAATCTGAGCATCAGGAACCACAGAAATGCCTTGCAAAACCCAGCAGTGAGCACGAGATGCCTTGCCCGCAGTGAAAGCAGGTTCAACTGCTTCTTTCTTGACGCAACAGCACAATCCACACTCTATGTGAACTGAAAACTTTATCATCTACCAGATCCTCTATGTATTGATAAACAGAAATAAGTACAGCTATAGAAATGCTGTGATTAAGAGATGGCTCTCAGAGCACCTTTCACTGGATAAAGCAGAGAAGTTCGACTACACAAGCCAGAGGCTTATGCCACAAAGAATAAAGCAAGGGTATTTGCCAACTTAACCTTCAATCAGTGCCTCCGGTGCTGCACTGATTCTTTATACCTATCACAGGAAGCACCTTGAACGCTGAAAACAGTGGGAGCTGAGCTAGCAAATCTTTGTTACAGAGGCTGTTGAAGGCAGTTGGCAAGTTTGTAAGTACTGATGCCTGTATGTATGTGGTCTGTGCAACTGCACTGAGCAAGCACATAACCAGTGAATTCCATGCTAGAGGTTTGTATAGACATACATGCATTACATAAACACACAGACTCAAAAGATGTATTTTTCAATATAACCCATGGCCATCCCATATGACCTGGATAATTCAAGGGCAGGAAAGCTACATAACATAGTATCTTTGCTGATAACAAAGCAATAATCCCCTTTCTGTGAGGAAATGACAGGTTTGAAATTGCCTTGTGTTCCCAGGCTTTAAACTTGGCAGCATGTCGGTTCTTGTAAATGTTTTACTCCAGAAGAGTCTGGCTATCCATTATTAGCAGCTAATTGACTGTCAAGCATGTGGGCAACAACATTTGGACACAAGCGATGAAGCACCAGCTGTTAGCCTCCTGCAACTCCCCACGTGTTAAAGACTGGGAGATTTTCTGACACAGGAATTTATTTCATGTATCACGGGTCACTCTTCTGGTGGGAACTGCAATTCAAACAAAGTCTGGGCTTAGCAGAGAATCTGTTTTCCCTGTCTAAGGCAAAGTCCCACTGTCCCCTGTCCCCTGGACAGAGGGAAAGGAGGTTATTTTACAGTAAAAAAACCATGATGAGAAGGGAAATGTGAGTACTCAAAATTCATGTCAGCAAGAAAATTACTGTTGTATTGGTTCAAAATCCATGTGTCTGCTACCTAGGCAATCTTCCCTGGTAGCCAGCTTGAAGGGGGCATTTTGGTTGATGTTAATTTCTGATAAACGTATAGCTCAATTCTTCCATAATGTTGTCTCTTTTTTTTTAACCAAGTAATTATCAGTAATGAACAATTAAAAATAGCTTTATAAATATCACCGTGCTCTTAAACAGGAAATTACTAAATTCATTGTACACCTTATCTACCACAAAAAGATTCAGTGAGCTCTTCTGTTTATAACAGTATCTCCCTTAACTAATTAGCAGCATTAGCCTTCACAGGCTGTTCACCAGGAGGATCCAAAGACCCTCATCTCCCGGTCTGGCCCTGGATCTTTTGCATCGTATTCCCGATAGCTCATGACGACCTGTGTCCTCAATAAGTCAAGATTCTCTAGTCTCTTGACCATGCGCTTTAGCCACAGCCAATGTGTTATTCTGCCATGAAGTCACATCTCTCTATATACACATGGCATAATAGCACATAGCACCAAAATTCTGGCCAAACTCACCACCGCCATGAAGTCCTTGGTCCTATTAGCCACATTATCTCTGATTCCTTTGCGGAACCATCACAGAAGTCAAGAGCTGTTCAGCAGGCGTAATATTAGATCTTTGCCTATGCCTGAGTGACAGAGAGAAAAGAAAAATCTTTCCAGAGTAGAAGGGGAAAGTCAAATTATTCTGAATATTTGCCAAGAGCAGGAGGAATGCTTTGAATAGAGGTTTTGATACCAGATTGAAGCAAAGCAAGGGAGCAAGGAGGAATAAATTCTAAAATATTTCCCCTTGCTGGGCTGTCTGCCCTCTAGGAAATAATAGCCTGAGATTGCACTGGGAACCCAGCTCAGACTGGAGGGGAAAAGCTGTGGAGAGAGAGAGAGAGGGGATGGCTTGGGCAGAGATCAGAAAACGTGTGGAGTTGGCAGTGATGCAGTAATGGGGGGTTGGAAATGCCATCCCAGATTTGACACTCAGGGAACTGCAAAACTGTGTGTGGAATAGAAGTCAGGCAGCTCTTCAAAAACAGGCTGGGAAATCCAGCAAAGACACAAGCTGTGCTGGTGGTTCCTTATAAAGATAGGACCTCTGAGAAGAGGGCTGCCAGCATTTGCATTGCCAGGAAGTACGCAGAAAGCACTGCACTGTGCTCAGACTATTTACACGGTGATTTTCCTGGCTTCAGGAAGTGTTCAGGCTGTCCCTCTGAGAAGCCCATTTTGTATTTATAAGGCTTTATGAACTTGCAAAACCTTTCAGAAATTTTGATCTGTGCATAATTTCCCGTGCTTTTCTTCAAGTGCTTTTCCTCTCCATAAAAATGCGTTATTAACTTTCAAAATCTTACTGCATAAATGTTAAATTCAGAGGAGGCTTCAGAGCATCGAGTCTAAATGTTGGAAACTGGTCTGTTGGAACTGGAGGAAGAAAACATTCTGGAAAGCAAGAGAGGGCAGGAAGGCTATAACCATTCTGCGTATGAAGAAAAGAAAGTTGGAATCGTTTAATAAAGCAAGCACACAGCCTTGTGTTCTTTACTCACAGGACAAAGGTACAGTGAAGCCAAAGATCAAAAAGGGAGAAGAAACCAACTTTTGGCCTCCTCCGAATTGTTCTTCATCCTGCAGACTGGCTATTGCAAAACCCGTTCGTGCATGTTCTCACGACATGTTGTTTCATGGCCAATATTTAATCCGCAGCCAAACAAATGCATGCAAGCTTTTAGACTTTCCCCAGTACATTGCTAGGATCCTGGTGAGCACGTTTTTCACACATCACAAAATGCAGCCCACAAACCCATTTCCTAGCCATCCCAGGTTTCAAAGATTTGTGGATGCCAAAGGTAGAACAAAGCATTCACATTCCCTGTGTAATACAGACCAGAGCATACCAGTTGGCACATCTTAGATCAGTAAAATAATTCCGATTAGTACCAGTTTATCATAAGGAAAGTCACCCAGCTGTAAGAAAAAAATAATAAACAATGGAGAATCTACTGTCTCTTGTCTGTCTGTTCCAGCACTAATCCCCTTCTTGCTGAATGTTTGAGCTCTGCCGTCAGATTCAATTTTTCTAGCTTTGGAAATTGTAGAAGTGCCTGAGTGAGATTCTGCAGCCTTTGTAATAGGAAGGAGTTGAGACTAGCTGATTATAACAGCATTTCCAGCTTGAACATCTCTGCATCTCTGAAAATGCCATGAATTTTGACAGGTTTTCAATACATTTGTCCACCCACAGAGCTGATGTCATTTCACTTGTTGAAGGAAACTATAAAGGAGAGATTTCCTTTGGCTCAAGAGAGATACCTGAGTAGTGGCAATCTCTGTCCTTCTGCAGGCATTTCAGCCAGCAGGGAATAGCCTGAGAATCCACAGGCTGGTACATTCAATCAGTGGCCAGAAACAATTGGAGAGCTCGGCTGGGTGTTTCTTCAGCCTGCATCGCTCAGACAGCCCAGCTATCGCTGGCAGTAAGAGCCAGAACTGCCTCTCTCCGAGACCTGTTATTAAAAAGCATCCTCTATTCCTCTGACACAAGGTTATCACTGGATGTGAGCAGGATGACATGCCAGACCTAGTGATAACGGAGGCGACGGGAGCACTAATAAAGTCCAGCTCAGTCAAATAAGCCTGTCTCCAGCCGCTCCACCACTGCCTATAACATACAGCCGGCCAGCTCAGACACAGCCCTGTTCCAGTCACCTTCTCCTCTCATCGCATCTTCCCCTGTGCAATTACTTCCCTACGGAGGGACACCCCCTGACCAAAGCAGCTCTGGTGCCACGTGCGACTGTCTGCAACACTCAGTTGGTCACTTGTTGCACTGGGTGTTTTGCATACTGCTACGTCTCAAGACAGTCTCCTGCCTTCATCCCCACGCTGGGTCCCACCATGCTCGCCTGCAATTAGACTTTGTCACCCACATTAAAACTGGCGACACTGAGGTATCTCACTTTTTGTGACATTACTTATGGAACAAGGGAGAAACCCCAGCACTGACCTGGACCTTGGGCACGCCACCAGCCCTGGCCCGGTGCTGCCAGGAGGCCTGCTGGAGGGCACGTTCCCCTAGTCCAGCTGGTGCCACGCAGCTCGCTCTTCCAGCCCTGTTTGGGAGGGAAGGGAAGAAAGTGAGGAGGTCTGATTTTGACTCTTCCTACCTGCAGCTTAGAAATATAAGAGCTGTAAAACTAATCAGTGTTCTAAATCAGTTGGTGAAATTTTCCCCTGTAGGAGTAAAGATAGATGTGGAATAGGCATTAGAAAAAGATGGATGTGGCAGGTCTGATTAATCCAGGTGCTTTTCTTGAATAATGATAATTGGGGTTTAGCATGGCTATACGTATAAAATCAAATTTAATCAGTAAATGGACTGCCTCCAAACTTACTGCCAACCCACCCTCACATTTATCTAGGGCTACTGCTATAATTTCATTGAAATTGAAGTGTTCACCCTGAAAATTTCTTTCACCTTTGATGACATTTTAATCCTTTCCTTTGCAGAATGCAGATTTGGACTTTTACTCTAAGAAGCGGAGCTGCATGCTTATATGCCTGGTCTTGTCAAAGGGCATGAAAGACCAGTGAACTTCACCTCACCTGTGTCTGCAAGACTGCTAATCCACAGCTTAGAAAGAGAAAACAGCAGGGTGATGCACTGACTGTCAGCTGGGGCTACCAGCAGGGAAAATTTACCTGACTATTCAAACTAGAGGAATAGACTACACCAGCTCAAGGAGCAGCCCTATGAGCTGCTAATTGTAGCTGGCCTTTCTCTCCAGTGGCTTTCTCAGTTACAGTAGGTGCAATATGGCTCTTTAGTACAGCAGCACATAGGCATAAGTGTAATTGCAGTGATTACTTATCTCAGCTATCCCAATCATAAGCACCTGGGCACCATCTCCTTGGATAGTTAAAGGACCTGAAGAGGACACTTGAAATGCATCCTGCTCTTGTGATGACATGCAACATCATCAGAGATTCTCCAAGTGGTTGTAAGGCAACTTCAAGGCACTCAATATTACCTTGTTATTTGTTTACCTAATGCATGAGCTTGTGTGGGTTAATAAGCAGCCTGCTGCCTTACCAGGTCAATGCAACCCAAACTGTGCTCCAAGAGAAGGATAAATCCAGCAAAGCAGAGTTCAGACCTCCCTGGCGGATGGTTGGTAGCTGTGACTTGATTCCAGCTCCTGGATCTGCTAGAAGACCCCTGGCACCCCAACGTGCCTGGCTTGGCTCTGGCCTTTGGCTTGCTTGCAGACTGCAGACAGAGTTTCGGACCTCCAGCCAAGCTTGGGTTAATGACCTGGATTGCCTGTCTGGGATCAAGGGGGCTTGCTCCAAGACCCACAGAAAAAGGAGCTGTGCAAACAGCTACCCTCAACTGAGGAGAGGAGCTTTAAATCAGGGAGCTAGTCCCACACATTGCTATGAGCATGGTCCTTGCTTTCAGATCCAGCAAATGAAGTGAGGAGGCCTGGGAGGAGATAAAACAATTATATAGGAGGTCTTGGAAAATTATCTTTACCCTTATATTCATAAGTCTATAATTCTGAATAAAATTATGGTAAAAAATAAGTCAATGTGCATATATACATTCCTTTTTACATAACGGTCAAGTAACGTTTATTGCAGAATTCCCTGCTCTTGCTGTCGACACAGAAGTACATTAAGGTTTGCATATTGCATATTTTACTGAATCTATTTCACAGCAATGTTTCTGCAGATTTTGATGTCTTTCTGAGGATTTTTGATGTCTGTCTGAGAGCGGGCTGCTGTGGCGTGACCCTGAGTCCTGGGACCTGTTCCTTCTGGAAGGAAGCTAGTCCTACCATTTTCTGTTTAGGCATTTCCTCTGGGTTTGCATCTCTGTTCTTTTTGGGTGTTTTGTAATTAATTTTTAATTTATTGCTTTATGAGGAGGTTTGCAAGTATTCCTTTTATAACAAGATGGGCAAAAGCCAACTCTGGGGTAATAGCTCAGGAATCTCCTTGTATTTGTGTTGGGGAGAAATTTGCTGCTGGTGTTTCTTGGATGATTAAGCTCTTAATTTACAGGCAATTCTTTTTCATAAATATTAAATGACCATCCAAATAACAAACTTCCCAGTGATTATTTGATTCTTAGTTTAAATAAGCCACTGACTCTTATACCAATAAATCTCATCCAGTGTTTAGTTGCTCTCTTCTGCAGGAGCTATTGAACTTGGCTCTATTCAAACCAGCATCTGAGTCAGCCATTTCCTAGCTGAAGACATGGTTGGTCTCTACCACCAGGCAACGTGGCTGGTATCATCAGTAGTGACGTTGTAGACTCTCTATGAGACTCTTCTAGTTGTTGCCTGGCAAGGGAAATGCTTATACATGTATACGTAGATGCTTAAACATGTACAAGATGCTCCTCTCAGCTTAAATGAAGCACTAACTGGGTCCATGGCTAAGCAACAGGGAGGGAGCAGATGCAGTGGGAAAAATGAGTAACAAGGATGGTTGGGGCAGTTTGCGAAGTCATTTCCATCAGAAAACAGGACAAGTGCCTGCACAGTCCTGGCAAGTGAGAACCAGGCTCCTGGCTTGTAAATCAGTAGCTGCATTACAAGGGAATTAATGGAGTTTGGTCATTGTGCATGCCTACAGATGTGGTGTTACCGAGGGAGCGGAAAACAAGCTGCGTGTGTGTTATACACGGGCACTGAATTTCCGTGTAGCCCAGCTGTTTAAACTCAGGGTTCTTTACCCTTCAGCGAGGCTTGGAGTGGCATCCCAGTCTCCATCCCTCCTCTGTGGGCTGTGTTGCCTATGAGGGCTTGGCACGAATACTTAACAAGCCAAGAGTTCGGCTCCAAAACGATGAAGCAAATAGGGAAAGCAGCCACTGCCCCAGGGGGATAAGATACATATGACGAGGATCATCAGTCCTGCTGGTGCAGGGCACACATGCTCATTGGCCAGGATCCAAGCCAAATGCCTCTTTTTTTCTCCTCTTTCTTGTTGGCTTTTCAAGTAGGCTCTTCTTGACTGCTTCTGGGGTGAGCAAGGCCATTAGGGTGGGGGGGGGGAGAAATACATGCCCTGCCAGCCTCTGAATATTTGCCAGTAATCTTCAGCTTCTGAGATTTGCTGATCTCTAGCTGCTCCCTAGGGGAGGTGAAAAATATGATGGGGAAATACAAGACTGACAGCAAGAAAATCGCTGTACTTAGGCCCCTCTGTGCATCCCCTAGGACTAATCAGTCACTCTCTAGGACCTGTGGACCAAATTTTAATGATCACCACCCTTGAGTCACATCCCCTCTCACAGGTCTCTGCAAAACCTTTATAAGCTCCTCTGCTTTTTACAATATTTTCCAGCTTTGTGCAATGTCAGACTTTGTATCTGTCTGCTAGCTATAGGGGAGGGATGATTCTCCACTCTTTTGCTGCCTTTCACTGGAGTAAGTTGCTGATCCAAGGTGTCCATGTTCATTGGCCAGCCATCCGAGAGCTTTTTCTGTATTTCATGAGTCATTCTTACTTAATTTCTCTTAGCATTTGTAGAGGTAGATTCACGAGTAATGAAAAAGGACCAATATTTACTTCTACAACAGCAACTGTTCAAATGATTTTTTTATTATTTTAACAGAACTGGTTTCAAATCTCACCCTAGGTGAAATCAAAATAGTCTGATATAGTCCTTTTATTTCCCGCTTGTGAAGAGCCCAAGAGCTGCTGGTTTTACGCTGCTTTTTTGGAGCGCATCGCAGTGGCCCCGAGGCCGGCTCCTCCCCTCTGCCTGACATGCAGCAGCTGGCCCAAGGGATGACAGAGCACATCCTACTCGTTCTCATTTTGAAAAGCTGCCTTTAAAAAGAATGTGGATAGGGCTGTTGGAAACACGTTACATAAGGCAGACAATAGGTGATACTTGCAAATGTTTGCATATCCGAAAAAGTTAATGAAAACAGACAGACTTTTCCATGGATAAAAACTTTTTTGCCATGCAACATGGGAGCAGTTCTGCAGCAGGCACAGTAGGATGGTGACTGTGCCCTGGCACAGTAACACACGCTGATGTAGCACACAGCTCTACCACTGCTTTGACACAGGAAGAACTTGGTCCAAGCTAGCATTTCTATCCTTAATAAGAAATAATACCTCTTCTAGGAACTCACCCACCCACTCAATCAAGACATAAATATTCAACCTATGTAATGGGAAAAAAACAGCGCAAGGTGTTCCTCAAGCTCACTGGAGACTAATTGTATCAAGTACAGGCTGGACTCCTTTTCCCAGGTCTTCAATATTCACAGAACCATTCCCTTGTTTTATTATAAATTGCCCTGTATAACAATGCTAAGAATCAAACGACAAAATCTACATTTCACCTTAAGCAAACTGCATTGTGATTCAGGGGCTGGAAAGCAGAGGAGAGCTGGCCGCACTAGATGCCTGTATCATTTCCAAATGCTTCTGCTGGGGGCTGCAAAGTGTTTAGTGCTGGTTGTGTTGAAAGAGATTAACTTGTGCTGACAACACCCTAGCTGGGGTGAAACATTTGAACTCTGTGCTTTCCAGAGTGGTTTAACGCTAGATGTATCCTTTATCATCTACACCCAGGGAAAACTTCTTTATCAGGTGCTTCAGGGTCTGGGTAAACTATGAGAGCAGAGGTGGTGGCAGTGCCTGAGTCTGGAGTCTCATCCCCCATCAGGGAAAGGACGCCTTTCATGGAATTGCTATGGCCAGTCCCCTGGAGAACCTTACTTTGGGCTGGTTACTTAGTCTTCTTTGTAAAGGGTGTCCTGAGCTAACCCCTGCCCATCTCCTGCCCTCCCTGCAGGCAGACTGCTCTTGCCCTCACCGCAACCAGGCCGAGGCAGCTGGTCCTAGGCAGCCTGGGGACCTGTGCTCCCCACTGAGCCCGGGGGTATCAGCCCTGAGTTAAGCTGTCCACCTGGTGTGGTTAAAAATTAAACTGCCCCTGCTCATAGTTGATAGCTTGACAACAGACAGGGCTGACACTGAGAGCTGATTTTGGCAACGCAATTAACGTGGCACCTCTTTGAACGAGGTATAGCTTTTATCCTCTACAAGAGGATTGCCCTGGCTGCAGCTGGCGCCAGAGGCATAATCTCACCTCCAAGCGCCGGGCATACACTCGCGCTTCAACACCAACAGGTGATGCTCAACTCAGTCTGTTGCATCTGGAGTTTAGAATGAACCCCTTCAGATTCAGTTTATGAATTTAAATATAATAGAAACCAGAGCATCTGGTGATGGCACAAGCAGATCCCGCCAGACAGCTACTAGAAACCAGGCTAAAATGTTTTTGCTTTGGTTATTAGGACAAACTGGTCCTGTCTGTGAGGCAGCTCGGCCATGGTAGATGATACAGTAGTACCACTTGATACTACTGTTAACTTTTTGAACCTGAACTATAACTGGAAAAAAAAAATAGTCAAAGGAAGGAAGCACAGGCTTGAATGATGCATGTTTGGATGATAAAGTGCATTGCAGAAAGTAACAGGCATTTCTATCAAAATGCTTGTCCATTTAGATGGAAAAAAAATCATAAAACTACACATAACAACATTGCTGAAAGAATCCCCAAAAGCCATGAAATGCAGCTGAGATTTGACATGATACTTGGAGCTCAGAGGACTGCTTCTTCAGAACCACTTTGCAGACCCTCTTGTTTATTAATGCCTGGAGATGCTGCATACCTCTTCTTTTTTTTCTTTTTATATATTACAAAATCCCTGCCTTCCTGGATGAATGATGGGATGACTGTGATTACAGCAAGGAACATGCACCCTGGTAAAGCCACACGTGTAACATGGAGCTCTAGAGGTACCCCATCATACATTGAAGGGCCACATAAACCTACTCAGTGCCATAAAGGGCTGCCAATGGAGAAGCGAGCTCTTCCAATATGGCCCCTTCACTCCTAGAAATCCTACTATGACTGAGAGAAAATCTCATATAGACCCTGAAATTAATCTCTGAAGTTCACTTAAAATAACTAATTATCTGTGTTAAATTAGAACACTTGAAACAGTATAGCATTATAATCCTCTCTCTCAACTTGAGAATTAATATTCATCTTTCCAAGATCTACAGATCAGTTCTCCAAGGGTACTGTCCCCGTCTGTCATCTTAAGCTGCTGCAGAACATAGAAAAATTTTTTTCTATTAAAAAAATACAGATTTTATGAAGGGAGACCCACAGGATAAATACCTTCTTCCTCAAATCTGAAATGAAACGCTCCTGGACTCAAGAAATCTCCAGGCCTCATTTAATTGTAAACCTGGACTTGGACAACCCTTATTAATTCCACAGTGGTAAAGGATACGTGATTATACCATCTTTATTTGATTATATTAGTTTGCTCTTCAGTGCCACAACACTTAGCCATTATACAAATAGACAGAGACAACTTATAATTAGCAACTTCGGGAACGTTCTGAAGATCACTTGTAATTGCCAGCAACAACAACAAAAGCAACCCTAATTCATTTAATTAGCCATGTGATGGACTTGTAAAATGTGTCTAAGCTTATTGATAAGGAATAGTTACTAAAAGCAGCTTCTGTTTACTAAAGGAGCAGTAGCAGATACATTCTAAACGAAGTGTTAGATCTGTAAGTCTCTGATTAGGATGGGTATTGTCATTTTTGCTCTCTTTTATTCTGCTGTAGTGCTTCAAAGGATCTACAGCATAGCATTAAGGGTAACACTGTTTCTCCAGAGATTATGGGCTGCTCATACAAGCACTGATGACAAATTAGCTTAAGATCTTGTCAAAAGTTCCTTTTTCAGACCTGTGCCACGGTAACACCTACAACCTGGAGCGGTAAGTTAATATTTGTAGGCCTTCAGAAGAGAGTTACTGCAAAATGCCAGGTATGATGACCTGAGCATTTCCATTTCAGGTTACTGAAGGATATTAGGATATTATCATTTGCACGAGGTCTAGAAATTGGTCTCACACTGTGCTTTTAATGACAAGGGAATATCATGATTTGGAAATCTAAGCAACTCATCAGGAGGCTGGGATCTTAAATGACATTTAAATTGAACGGTGGGTAAGATGTTCTCCAGAGCATCCTCTATCAGCTTTATGTTTTGAATTTTGGCAATCTCAGGGTAAAAACTATAATTAATTTCTCCTTTTCAAACCTTTAAATTATAATTAAAGACAACATACATAATAAGAAAGTTTTCTCTTGGTATTACATGCAATGTCGGAGTTAATTATTATAATTTTAGCTTGGGGTTTTTATCAGTCAGAATGTTAATCTCACTGTTACACTGCAAGATTAAGGAAAACTGGACAAAGATTCTGTAATATTTTTTTTCCAAAAAAAAATGCTTCTGTGCACAACTTGAACATAGCATGCATCTAATTTTGACCAAAATATTTAATCGGGAATGACTGCAAAATAAACTTTGTTCTTGTTCTCAAGAGGTTTCTGCCCTGCAAGAATTATTTTTGGTAATTAAACAAAGGTGAAAGCATATCATACACAAAATTGAATATGTTTATTAACCGGGATGTTGTACAGATTCAAATGGATACAGCTTTGCTGGAGTTTAGCCTTAACGGCTCATCTCCACAAGCGTTAATGCTCCCTCTGCAGCTTTGTACAAGGGAATAGTCCTGCCGAAGTCAGAGAGGCTATGTGGGAGGCTCAAGTTAAACAAATTTTCAAGTTCTGCAGGATCAGGGCCATGGTTTGTCTCTGGGAGCCACTAAATCAGTGTAATGCTGCACTGCACTTTCATTACCCGTGCTGTTTCCTATTGCTTTCAAAACTGTTTGGTGCAGTGTTGCTAGCACCCTGGCAGAGGCTGCCTTACCAATAAAATTGTTGTGTTTATTGTTACGCTATCAAGCAGCTCAGGAGGGTTTGTAGTGCCACTGCTTATTGTGGGACTGGGTCGAAAGGCTTGGATTCAAATCTTGACTCTGTCATCAAGGCAATACGTGGCCACAAACAAGCTCCTGAACGTAAACTGCCCAGCCTGCTGCCCTCCCCTTCTCCCCCCGCTCCCAGAAGGCAGCCTGTATTTTGGTCCAGCAGCACAGGTAGGATGGCAGGATGCATCAGAGCATCTGCAGCAGCTCAGTCTGGCCAACCCAGGTAACAGCAGTGACTCAAGAGGAGCAGCCCAGGTTTTGCCCTGTTAGCAACCTCAACATGGACCCCGAGCCCCTGAGGATTTTTAGTGCCTGCATTTTGTTCTGTATTTCTGGAGAGGAGACAGACGCAGCTGCGATGCTGATGGGGCTGGAGGGGAGATGAAAGAGCCTCACTCCTGCTCTGCATTGGGAACTCAAATCCCAGACTGGGAGGGTGCGCAACAGCCTTTTTCTCCCCTGTAAACCCATGCATCTTGCTGACTGACCTGAATTGGCTCTGCCTGCACCAGAGGAGCCGTGAGCACGCACGGACTCGGACTTGGCATGGTGATAACGTCCCCACAGCTCTGGTCAGCTCTGAGCTGACAGAGTAAACTCCTGTGTGCCAGCAAAGAGCAGGCAGAGGTACTCAGTGCTGCCAGCTGTGCCAGGTAGTGCTCCTGCGCTTTTGTCAAGTGCAGCGGTGTTCACAGAGGAAATTATAAAAGCACAGGATAGTCACAACCCGTCCTTGGAGGAACAGCTTGTTTCTCCATTGTGTTACACACATTGTCATTTACAAGCCAGGAAACCTATCACCAAGCCAGGAACAAATCCCATATGTGTGTTTTATTCTAGCATAAAATATTATTCAGCATAGCTTGTTTCCCTTTCAACATGAATATACCTTTGCCAGGAAAAAACTGTTGCAGTATTTATGGTGTGACTGTCCTCACTAACACGGGTTGTGGGAAGTAAGTTATACTGCTGCACAGTTTAAATTCACAACTTAGAGATCTATTTTTAAGACCCTCACATGTAGAAAAGGTAAAGCTTTTCCAGGCAGAGCGAGAAACTTTTGCTACCATCACACTGGCCAAAACACAAGCAGCAAGGACTTAAATCTTCACACATACTCAAGTTTCACAGTCTCCTGAACGTGAACCTGAACCAAAAGGATGGATATCAAGATCTGATGGGAAGACATGAGAGATAACATTTAGGAAAGAGAAAAATTTTTTGAAAAGTGAACACTGAAATATTATGTTGAACATGAGAGAACAAGGACTTGCAAATCAAACCGATCCTGATTACTTTTTCTAGCACTGAAGGTGAAATTGGCTTTGCAGCCCGTAACACTAAGTTGACTGACATGGTCTAGTGTTTGATGGACATAACGTAGACCAAGGTTCTCTTTTCTTAAAGCAGGTAACTATAAATCTACACAAATACACATACACAGCTCTATTTTATCCTATCCAAAAAATCTTTTCACTAGAGAAAGAAAGAAGGAGCACATGAGTTCGCGGCTGCCATATATATTTACACCTTTGTTCCAGAAAAAAGCCTGTCTGAACTGTATTGGGATTTGTGCAGAAAAACAGGTTCTCTTAGATTTTTGGACTGAGCATGTACTCAGAGGAAAACTTATTTACAGTCTTTGGCCACCTGTTGAACCACCGTCTAAGCTACCTGTTAACCTGCCATTGCCACATCAAAACTGAGGCTGTGACACAGCAAACCTTAGTACATGACATAAGTTACTGAAAGAGATTTGCCGACAGGCTTTTTGGCTGATGCTGATCAAGCTGCTTCCATGTTTGGGTCCTCCGCTGGCCGAGTTATTTCAAGCTGCAACAGCCTGCAGGAGTTAACCAAAACAGCAGAGATTAGCTGTGCCACAAAGCTAATTCCCACCCAAACTTTCTCCACTAATGCAGAAGTTCTCGATTCAGATTTTGCAGCACGGTAATGCATACACAGCTTGGCTCCTGGCCACCACCCTGAACTATCAGGATATAGGATTTGAGCCTTTCTCTAAGGCCAGGCTGGACGGGGCTCTGAGCAACCTGATCTAGTCGAAGGTGTCCCTGCTCACCGCAGGGGGGTTGGACTAGATGGCCTTTGATGGTCCCTTCCAACCCAGGCCGTTCTATGATTCTATTTTAAGTCCTGCAGGAATACTTCCTACCTGACCTTCCTCTGCGTATGCCACGAACAGTTAGAGCGGCCCATCATCCAGCGCAGCCATACATCCCACGGCAAAGAATGGTCCATCAGAGGAGGGAAGTACAGCACAGGTTTAGCAAACAGATTATGCCCTTCACGTGGAAGCACAGAACAGCCACCTCCCAGCCTCAGGTCAGCAAAGCCTGTCCCCCCTCAAATTCTGAAAATCCAAGTTTCCCTAAAACCAGAATTGCAGCCTTCCCTTCTAACCTGATGAAGTAAAAAAGCACCTTTGAGGTCTTTTTTCACCTCCTTCAGCTCCCAGGGTCACACAGCCCACTCTTGACAGTCCTTATTTAGTGTATCCTCTGGCATACGTGCCTCTGAAGACAGAAAGGACAATGTTTCAGACCACCACACGGTCTGTTTAGGGGACAGTCCCTCTCTGTAGCACCCTGGAGCACCTTGTCTTTCCCTGAACTGAGCTTCCCACCTCCACGCACAACATTTATGAAGCATCCTGGTTTACCCGTCAGAGAAAAAATGTTTGATGCAGTGCCTCCAAACTGAATGATTTGTCAAGGAAACTGCAACAGGAGGACATAGCATCACTAAAAGCTAATGTATTACTGTCCTGATAGGTTCATGTTGTTAAATTGATGGCTGACATTGCTGGACCTCTCATTGGAGAAACTACCTGGGCCATCAAAAATGCCATGTTAAAGATACTAGTATTTATTGCTTACAGGGTGCTTTATAGCCTTGGAGCTATTTATAAAAATTAACCAGCAGATCTCCTCCACTTTCCATGCTGGTTAGTCTGGATAACAAACATTACTCTCATCTCACAGAAGGGGAAATTTGAAGACGTCATGAACTCAATTTCCAGCACCGGCTGAGCACCCCACAGATCTGCCTGAACACTGTAAGAGTAACAAGAAAAGTGCACCTGAGACATAAACCTATAAACACTGGGCCACAATGAAAAGATCAGTCACAAATTACATTAAATTCTGTTCTCTCCCAAAGGAATATGGAAAATGCCCTTTGTTTTTAGAGATGGGATAACATATCTCTATATTAGAGACAAAGGAGGAATTCCAAATTGTCGAGGTTTCACCTGGTCTCATAAACCAAATACCATTTCTGATGTCCCATTGACCTCTCTGCTTATTAGTATCAGATGTTGCAGCAATTCAGTCAGCTTCCCAATAGGAAAGAAAAATACAAGCAATGCAGTATCTGGGTATTATTTAAAGTTCACTTTTTTTGTAACCTTTGTGTCAGTCCCAGAACTTCACAACAGACCAGGCGAGACAATCCCTTCCTCCAGAAACCTCCCCATCAATGTTTGCAAGTAGCAAGCCTATTTTGAGAGTAGATTAAAAACAAACACCCTGGCAAAGCCCAACCTCCCTTGACTGCCCAGTGACTCCTTCTATGCAGAAAAACAAAAAACGCGTTCTCTGTTGTAGGCTATCAAAACACAGGCAGCCCTGCAAGGCTGTTTGTAAGTGTTCCTCTCCAACACCCAGCTGCAAAGCTGTGTTGGGCTCCTGGGAGCTCCCACACACCAGTACAAGTGCTGTTTGTATTACTTAGAAAAATAATGAGGTAATTTCTCCTTCACCTTGTCCTTCCAGGTGCCACTACTGCACGCTTCTGACTGCAGAGGCCGCTCCCTCCAGCCTCTGTGGTGTTCCTTGCTATTCACAGGTGCTACCAAAATAGCTCTGGGAGCAGACATTATCACCGCCTGGCATTTTCCTTTGCTGTTTTGCATTTTCAGATTGCTGTATTCCTAATAAAGGTGAGACTTTCAAAGCAGGCAAAGGGGACACCGTACTACAGTCCAAAAGGTCTTCAAAATGGGAATTAATAACCTAAAACTCCATCTGTGCTTTTGATAAACTTCTGCTCCCCAAATGCAGATAAGTAGTGCAGTATTTTTGACATCTGCAAAGCAAACTACTGAATGGCCCAACCTTCCCTACCTTTAGTGTTAATACCAACTTCCCTTAATCCCCGCTCTTGAAAAATGCATCAGGCATATGTCTCTGTTTGCAGAGGACAAAACCCAAACCAGTCAGCTCAGAATAGCTTTGATCTTATTTATTGAAGTTGTCTTTGTGAAATATGTTCCTTTTAAAAGTCAGTTATTAGAAGTTCAGAATAATGAGACCATTAAAATAACTTAGCACAGGCTGGGATCAATTAAAATAAATGGGCAGGAATAAGGACTGTAAGAACAAGTTGCTTCATCAGGGAATTCAACACTCAGCTGTGTCTACCTTGGTTTCAGTATATACTGCATGTATATTCATAGCGCCTTGACTCAGAGTTGTATACAGCTGAATGCCACAGTTATTGAATCAACTAAAATGTACTATATTATCTTTTTAAGGTAGAAAGATGGTTTTTAAAAAACACAGTGTGTGCCAGTATATTGTCAATGAATCTTTAGTGGTCTCCTCTTCTACAGCAGGATGGGATTGCTGTACCAGCTCTCCAGGTATATAAGCCCGTGCTTAAGTTTATTTTGATCCAGTAAATCAGGTATTTAAGGCTAGAATATTCACAGAGCTGAATGACTTTCAGCAGGATTTGGGGAGTTTAACCTCCCTTTGTTGAAAATTGCTGCCAAAGTACTTAACTGAATAGGGATGAATAAGCTTAACTGGAGTTTTTTAGCTCACTAGATCTGCTGCTTTCTTTGCAAACTAGAACTAAATCTAAAGAAGGGGGGATGTTGCTGAATATACCTTGCATAAAGAGAAATTTTTCTGATGAGACATAAGCCTAGATATGAAAGCAGTTACCAGCATGAAGAAGGGATCCAGAAAAAAATACAGCAGCAAGAGAAAAAACCTTGTAACAGGAAATAAGGCGCACAGTGTCTCTCATGGATTGCAAGTAGGTAGAAGTCCTTTCTTTCTTGGTTATATTAGAAATAGTAGAATAATTTTGCAGGAGCACTTCAAGATCTGAATAATACTTTCAAGTCTAAGACCCAGCATATCTTTCCAATCTAGAAAAGCAATCTAGGAAAATGAAATTAAAGCCCCATACGGGGACACGGGAGAGCCCAGTAAGACTTGAGATCAGCCACTGATTCTTAGCGCAAGGGGTCAAACCACCAGTCTGTCCCCCAGGTTTTTTTGTCCGTTTCCTGTGACCTTTTGGTCTGTCTTTTGCTATAATCCCATTGTCCCATGGTTGCCTTTCCATGCAGTGACGAAGATGATGTACGTTATGGGAGAATGAAATTTATTCCGTGGTGTAGCTGGTGAAAGCAGAGAGGCAGCACTGGGAACAGATGCGCGGAGTTTTCACGGGCAGTTTTGCCTGCCCAGAGCCGCAGCGTGAGCGGCCGCTGGGGCGGGTCTGTCCGCAGGTGCTGGAGCCTGGGCTGGCACAGCCTCCCCAGAACAAGCCCTTCTGCGTGGGATACAGGTCCATACTGGAGCTGGAGTCAGGTTTCAGCCTTCCCAAAGAAAGGCAGAGAACGGGAGAGTAAGAAAAGCCACAGTTACTTTATCTCGATTGAAAGGAGAAAAGACAAGTGGGAGGGCAAGAGCTGCCAGGAGTAGGGGAAAACTGGAAAAGTGATGGGACATGACACTTTCCTGTGCATTTTTAAGAAGGAACATTTGGTTTTAGTGTACTTCAGCTTAATCTTAGAAAGCCATTGCTTTCCACTAGTCTCTAATTGTCCATCTATACCTTGCTTAGTTGAAAGGGTTTCCAACCTCACTAGTTTTCCTTCAGATTGTTTTCAGTAACTCTGTCTACACATGAACGTCATCTGAGTAGGAACTTTGCACCACGAGAAATTGCATCTCAACAAAAAGCTTTCAGCAAGCAGCAGTTCTCCAAGGCACTGAGTTATTAATGTATTTGAGCATGCTAGTTAAGCAAGGTAATTAATATATCTCTGAACATTAGGTATGCATGGCCAACTCTGATAGCTGTCAGCAAAACATAATCTAGGTAATTTCTAGCATATAAATTGAATGTATTCTTGAAAACCCATTTCTAATTATGAAGACTAATTAATTTTGGGGAAAAGCTCGCTTTTGTTTAACTGGAACAATAAATTTAATTATGATAACAAACACCCAGTGGACAAACAGTTCTGAAGAACATCATCTCTGTCCACAAATAATCAGTTTTCTTTTATTTAAAACCTGATCCTGTTATGTTACCAAGAAAAAAATACCTGCTTATTGCAAACACAAACATGATTTCCTGTGTTATATTTAGGGATACATCTGGCATTAAACACACTTGCAATGGTGCCAACTGAATATGCATACGCAGCTAGGTGTCACAACCTGCCTGATGCTCAAAAGTGTGGGTAAGACATTTGATACCACAGGCAATTGATAAAAAACAAGTAACTGGAACAGAAGGTGTTTTTTTATTATCAACTTCCAGAAGCCTGGGTAGTGAATAGAAATTAGTGGAACAAAACCAGGGAAAAAAGTTGAGCATGCCAGGCTTTCTATTTTTCTCCTCAGGACAGCAGTCACCTTTAAAAACCAGCAAGGTGTGAATCAGACCCTATCCTCCTTTGTCCGGGTTACATTCGGCAATGCTCTGGTCAGATGCACCCTCTCACGGCTGGGACAAAGCAAGTATTGCAGTGGTCCCAGTGCCAGCCCCTTGAGCAGAAGTCGCCGGGGAGCCCATTTCAAATAAAGCTGAGAGTCTGTAATTGTCAGCCTCTCAGCTTTCCCAGCGCTTCCCCATTCTGCCTGTTTTCTTCTCTTCCCTGCGCAAGGCGTGGTCTGTTTGGTGTAGGAGATTCAGTCCTTCAGCATCACAACACACAGGCTTGCACACAGCAAATACTCTGCTGAGCCTATGAAGGTTGGGCCGTGCAGGCTAAGGGGAGGCTGATGGAAAAAAAACTGCTTCCATGGTTGGGGAACAAGCTACACGAGCGTCGTGGTATCATCAAGCACCCTTTGGCAAAACAGAAGAAACCCTGGCTCTGTGCAGGAAAGCAACACTGGCAGCCTCCGCTCCTGCAGCTGCCTTCGAGCTGACGCTGCGCCGCTGTGCCATGCAGGACCATTGCCACCACAGGGGAGGGACCAGGCTCTCCTGCACCTCCCGTCACCAGTCTTCAAGCATCGGAAGGTGGCCGCATTTTCACACCACCACCTCTGTGCAAGCTGGGTGTGCTGTCAGGGAAGGAAGATCCTACCAGCAGGGTTTTTGTTGCTCGCCTCTTTCCTCCTGTCTGGAAGGTGCTCGCCACATGGCAGAGTTGCACTGTGATGGTCATGAGGCAGTTTTCAAAATAAAATATCCTTCTTTCGCCCATGGCAGATAGCTGTTTTTATTTACTCTGAAGCGTTACACTCCGCCCTAGTTCACATGGGATTTGAGATTAGAAAGTGAAGTTCAAGCAGCCAGTTAAAATTGCCGAGATGTGGAAAGGGAACAGCACAAGAAGCATGGATTCCCCTGAAGAAGGACAACAAGCCTTTGAAGTCTTTTTCTGTTGCTCAGCCATCTCACTTGTGTGCAATTCATAGCCCCTGGGGTTAAGATTTGCATCCCAAAAGAAAGACTTGAAAAGTAGCTGGTTTGAGGCACTCGCACTTAGAATCCAGAGACTTCATAGGCTTCATGGATAGCTGCATCACATTTCTCCAAGGCCTCTATAACCTTGGTGCTAAGGAGTTACTCCTGTCAGAAACCCTTCATACAGCGCTGAGTCAGGTGAAACATCAGCAGGGAGGTGGCAAACTTGCTTACTCTTATTTTTCTTCATGATCATTGCTTTCCCTTGCTGAGTACTTGGCTTATCAGGGCAAGTTCTTCACAAAGGAGTGCTTCAGCAATGAGACATGCACTCCGATGACATAGGAAAGGCCACAAAACTATTAAAATAAAGGGAAAGAGAAAGGGGGACTTGGTCTGTCTGAAACCGCAAAAGGCAGCTTTGGAAGCACGTAGTGCCTTTAGAACATTTGGGATGAAATGCAGCCTTGACTTTGAAGTACTGTGTACGTGAGCTAAGGATCATCCTGATGGAAAGAGAAATACATCCTTCTTAGAATCACAGAACGGCTTGGGTTGGAAGGGAGCATCAAAGGCCATCTAGTCCAACCCCCTTGCGGTGAGCAGGGACACCTTCGACTAGATCAGGTTGCTCAGAGCCCCGTCCAGCCTGGCCTGGAATGTTCCCAGGGATGGGGCTTCTGCCACCTCTCTGGGCAACCTGGGCCAGTGTTTTACCAGCCTCATTGTAAAAAAAGTCTTCCTTATATCTAGTCTAAATCTGCCCTCTTTTAGTTTAAGTTCTTCCTCCCTCAAAAGCTCGCTCTTCTCACTTTTGCGGTTTTACCTCCTGCTACGTTAACCTTATCACAGCTGGAAGTTTCTGAGCTGTATTCCCAGGAATCACCACTTGTGAACTCGAGGAGAGTTGCCTGGTTTACCACACTCATGCACAGTTACAGGGGTAAAGTAGGGATTGGATTTGGGAAACACTGACTATTCATTCAGGCTCTTATTTGGTTTCAGGCAAGTCACCAACAGGTGGTGGTGTGAAAATCTCCCAGCAATTTGGAGTCCAGTTAAAATAAGAAATGAAACAGAGCTGATCAAACCAAGCAAAACTTGTTTGGTAAAAAAGAGAATGGGATCAGTGCATGACAAATCCAGCTGGGAAAGTCTGCTGCACCTTGGGGCTTCTGAAACAGTGACAAGTGAACCTGGAAGGACAGACTGGGCAATTTAAGGGAGAGCTGAGAAAAAACATGCATCATCACAGAGTAACCCCATTGTCAGACAAATCAGAGCACAGATAATTGCAGTTTTAAGACACATCTAACAGAGAAATACATTTGGAAAGAACTGAGAGCAAACGGAAAGGTAAAAAGAAAAATTCTGCAAACAGTTTGCATAAAACATCACCATCCTGATACCACAAGTGAGAGCAACAGGAGAGAGCAACTTTTCTGTCACTCTGCAGAATACAGTGCCCTACAGCTACCAGCATTTCTCGTGGGAGAAGGGAATCCCTGCAGAGGCACAAATAGCAGCATCTGGCTCTGGGTTGAATTCCCAAGGTCACTTTTAAGCAGAGCAAGAATTTGGCGGCTGCTGCTGAGACTTAAAATGCTGCACAAAGCACTACGCTGGGCTGGCAGAAGCGCACAGGTGATGTCCGTGCAGACCTCTGCAATACGAGGGGAGGCCTGTGCCACAGCCGCGTACACCCTCCTTCTCTCGTCACTGAAGCACTGTGGCACTTCACGTCCACAGCTCCAACTGAAAGGACCCTGTCCCCCACCCAAGTATATGCTGGGGGGTGGAAGCAGCTGAAGATTTTATCATTAAGGCTGCAGTTGCATTTAATAATTTCACGTCATAACCAAAGCAACTAGTGTTCAGGCCATCTGCCCTGCAGAGGATCTGCTGTACAGGAAGTGCCAAGACTCGACTGCTTTTGATGAAAGATCCCTGCAATTACAAGATTCCTGGAAAATGTTTGACTTCAAGAAAGCAGTGTTTTCTGGTTGGAAGTACAGTGCAGGGCAATTCCAGCCAGCACTAAAGATGATCTCTTTTCTGTAGAGCGGGGATCCAAGGCACAGCAGCTGATTTTCACTAGAGAGTCTACAGCAAAGAAAACTGCAGAAGAATCCTGACTGCAGTGTTTGCTTCAGGTACACAAGGGCAATCCTCATTAGCAAGAAAGTCATTATTTAACATAATCTTTATCTTCTCCTTGCAGAGAGAATTGGTATGTGACCAGAGGTTTTGTTTCCCCACCCATCAGCCTGGCCCCAAAGCCATCTTAAATTTTCTCATTAGCTTTCCTGCAGGAGTCCCCCACTACAGGATTTAGATGCTTCATAAAAAACAGTGAATTACCTTTGCCAGCAGCTCTACGATATCGGAAAGTATCACCCCCACTTTACAGAGTTTAAAGATGCAGACAACACTACAGACTTGTTTTGGATGCCCAGTGTGCGACATGCGAGCCTCATGGATTTCTAGGGTGCCTGATATTTTTATGCTCTGAGAGCATCTCCCAGAGAATTCTGTTAAAGACATGAGCATGAAACACCGGGAATATAGGAAAGGAAGATATGATTTATCCTCACCCTATCCAACTTCAGGCACCTAACAGAAGCTAAATTAGGCCTTTATTTGCTCTAACCTTCCTCTGTAGTCTCGGAAGAGAAATAAAGAAACTTGTGTCCGCCTGCCTGTGCAGTACCTACCTGAGGGCTCCTCTCTCCATCTGTCTTCCTCTTGGGCGTGGCATGTGTTTCCTCAAATGTAATAATTAGCATACATCCAGCAGATTTTGTGGTTCAGCTCCCTCTAACTCAGCACTACTTTGTTGCTCTTACGGAGTCAACAGTGTTTCCAAACGGGCTGGCTGCAATGCAGCGGTCCCCGGTGTTATTATTACGGTGCGCTTGTATACCTTTGCTTTTAATACTGCACAAGCCTACAATAAAATGCCAGTCTGTGCTCCAACAGATTGATAATTATGAAGGACCTTCTTATCCTCCTAATAAAAGAGTGATGATCAGAAGGACTGGTCTGTGATACTGTCCATTTATCACAACGATGTTAATTATGTTTTGTTAAATCTTTGATGGTCTGGCTATTTGCAAAGGAGGGCTGTTACTGTTTCTGGCCACGAGTGTAAGGTGTGGTCTCTAGCAAGGAGGAAGGAGTACTTTTGTCCTGAATATGCATTTTTTTTTTTAAGCCAGTAAACGTGCATATGCTGAGCCTTGGTTTGCAAAAGCACATGAGGGCAGCAAGTGCTTGTGTGACTGGAATCATTACCCAGGTTGCAGATGCAAGAAACTCAGCATGCAAAACAAACGCATCTAACAGTCCCCCCTTCTTCCCTGGAAAGGCAGGCCCAAGGAGCCGCTTGCAAAATAGAGCGTTTGATCCTCAGCTGCTCGCAGCTGCAGTCTGCAGACTGAGGTTTTCAAAATGCAATAAAAGTATAATTTGAACAGGAGGGAAAGAGTGTGATATGTGCTTTATAGCTAAATAATTAACAAAATGAATTGAAAGGACTGAAATATTCATAGCTTTAAATATTTATAAATTAATTTTAAAAGTCACTATACAGTATTGAATTATCTTTAAAAGTCTGCCAATCTAGGACCTCTCAGTTTCATTTCTGCTTGCTATTACAGTTATTAATGCTCAAAAAATGACAGGTGTTTGGCAAGAGATGAAACGCAGCTTCCAAAACAGCAACGGTAGCTAATGCTTCTGCACTAGCACAGGGTCAGCTACCCTGCCTGGAGTCACTGGAGGAAAACCAGGTTCCATTTTTTCCTCCCCTGAGTGACCATGTTCAGAGATGTGCCGCACTAACCTGTGCCAATAACCCCCCCCAAACACTGATTCCTGGCCCCAGTAGAGCTGCTGACTGTCTGATAAAGGGGCAAATGACAAGATCTCTCTGCCTGGGGTCCTTGCTGGACAACTTCACAGGTATGGTGTGCCTCTGCAAAAGACTATCGGTGACTAGGAAAAAACAGTTCAACAGAGTCCATTGGCTGAATCTGTATCTCATTCCTCCTTGTCCCCACAATAGCCTGCACTTTCTAGCAGGATTTTCACTTGTCTTTATTTGACCTGAGAAAAATTAAAAACATGAATAATGTGGTTGGTGACATTCCACCTGGCACCACGTTACCCCACAAGAGGAGACCCCTATCTGCTCTCCTACCGTCACTGCCTGAAAACATTCACCGTGGAAAACAGTCCTTTTGCGGGATATGCAATTAGACACATAGTTCCTTCGTACTCACAAACGCCACAGACACCAGAGCACCTCGGTTGCTCTTGTGGTCGCCCCTTGCAAACACAAGGCAGCAATTGCACAAGAGCACTGAACGTTTTTCAATAACCTTGCATTATGTAGCTCCTTCACCTCCCTTTGATACTTATTTCTGATAAATACTCTGTATTCATGTAGCAGCAGGAGACCATTACCCTTTGACAAGACTCTGTTTTCATTGACATTACCTCTAAAGTATTCTTCTTTGATGGGACTCAGATGGGTTACATTTAAAGAGGCTTTACGTGGCAGTGCTTAGAACAACAGAAGTTGTCAGACTACTTTTTTTTTATATCAGCTAAGGAAATCAAATAATTAGTTTAAAAAAAAAAAAGTAATTTCTGTATTGTGTGTGAACAGAGCTTAAATCTTTCCAGAAGAACAAGAATTAAAGGTCAGTTTATGACTTACACAAGAAATAGTTTAATCTAATTTGATTAGAAGGTTTAACAGTTTAATCTAGAGCACTGCTTTAATCATGGTTTAGGACTATATCTCAAATAGAGCTGAATATCATTGTAGAATGGATAATCACATATATGAACAGAGCACTTCCAAAATGGGACAGAATGAGATATAACCAGTGAATAGGATAGCTTTGTAAAGGTACTTCTCAAGCCAGGAGATCATTCCTCTGAAAAGCCATCATATTTTTAACGGGTTTGTTTTCTGTTGTGTGTTTGTGGAAGGGGTCTTGTGCTCCTGTAGCCCCTGCTCCTGAGCAGTTCTGGTCCATCACAGCCCAGCTAAGGGGAGATAAGCACTTAAGAGATGCAGATCACCGTCTGTCTGGTGATATAGATTACCTGAACTTCTCTGCTTTTCTGGCAATTTTCTGTCTTGACTTAATCTTTAAAAATGAACTCATTTAAATAATGATCCTTCTCTGACAGTCGATTGCTTTCTCCAAGTGAGCTGATGTAAATTGAGTAGGTGGCTTGCCATCATACCACAGAAACATCAGAGCGATGCAGCAAACTTCAGCAGGCTGCAATTAGTATTTTCAGAGCAATTTATGTGGTTCATTTGCTAGTGCCTCTGCTGGTTGCTCCTACAAAGTGAGGGTTTCTCTTCATGATTACAGATGTTACTCAGAACAGTTTTAATACTTTTTCTTCCTTTAGAATCACTCTATTTATGGGATTATTTATGACATGTATGGGCAACTGAATAAATCAGAAATAATTTGGAAGGCAAAATGTACCCTTTTCCAGTTCAGAAAGTGCCTGTGTACAGAATACCATCCTCTCAGACATGCTATATGAAATTATTTGTTAACTTCTAAGAAAAATGACAGCCTTGCAGCTTGTTAGCGAGCAGGCTATAGCAAGGACTTGGTATTTGAAGTCTGACCTTTGAACGGGAAACAACAGTTGGAGCAGTTATTTCTTGTCTGAATAAATTTAAGTAATCCTTAGACCTAGGACTGCAGTTTGGATTCTCAAGAGCCCCAAAAGGCCTTTCTGCAAGTCTCCCCTTAAAGTTTTTACCACAGCAAACACTGGTTGAATAATTGCCTGTAGTTATTTTTTAACTTCTGTTGCAACAGAGTGGAACCAGAAATGGGGCAGACAGTCCCTGGAAGCGGCTGATGCAGCAGACAGCCTCGGGAATGCCGAGCAGAGGTACAGACACCCTCCCAGTCCCAGCCAGGTCATCAGCAGCCACACTGACAGCAAACACCTGGCTGGGACTCCCAGCATGAGGCCCCAGCAAGCATCCTTCTGTCTCTTCCCCTCGAAGGCATCTCTGGGAGTGTGATTTCTTCCCACATTATGACTGAGGAGGTTTTGATGCAAGAAGCAATCAAAAGAGATAGTTTAGATGTTGGGAGGATAATCCTCATCTATCTGCTTTAAAAGGGAAGTAAATAAAGATGTTCTCTTTACGTCACAGAGCCACTTGGGTTTATTTGGCTAAAAAGCGCCAAGGCACTCGCTCCTAGATCTGAAGGCAGAGGGAAATGGCAGTAGTAACCTGCAGGGATAGTAGCTACAGCGAGGACTAGTGACATTAAAATCTGCAGTGCCAGCATCCTTCTACTGCAAAGCAAGCCTAGACTTTAGATCCCCCCCTTTCCTCTTCAGTATTTCTAAATACTTCTCCAGGCAGCTACTTTTGTGCTGAGGTCGGAGGACCACTGATCAGTGTCTCAGCTGTGAATGTTTTACAGAGAAACTGCTCATCAGGACCACTTACCAAGGAGTATCTCATAAAATAGTCACCTAACAGCATATATTAGCAAGGGGAACATGTGACCATGGGCTATTCAATTTTGCTGAATACTTAAGCTGGATTTGGGGTGAGACACCCATCTGCATGATCAGAAGTCAAAGAAATAATAAGATCCAGTTGCTGTCACTGAAGAAAGAAAAATTCAGGCTGAAACGAGATGCAGATGTTTAAAGAGTTCAGGGAAATAACCATGGGAACAGAGCATCTGGGGAGTCTGTGAGCAGGAACTGCATAGCTTTATAAAAAACACAAGCTAGTTCAAACAAAAGTTTAGTTTAAAAAAAAAAAGTTATGAGCTTGAGGAAGGTAAAAATAATTCTAAGGTTTCTCCTGCCTTTGTTTTGCAGGTCAGACCACATGGCTAATCCTTGGATTTCTTTGATAACGATATCCTTGGTTGGGATAAAATGTTAGAGAGGTCACTTGTCATTAGCATGTTAGAGGTGCCTCAGAGGATATGATCGCTGCCTTGTCTGTGGCTCTGCCCATCTCAGGGCTGGATTGGAGGGTGCTGGAGAGGCTCAAGATGACACACCTGCAGCCCTGCCCCAAAAGCCTCTGCAATGGAGAAAGCAACCTGTCCATGCTCCTGGTGCTCAGTGTGAGCCGCTGCACACCAGGGGCCTGTGGGGACTTTGTGCTCAGTGGTATTAAAGGCTGCAGAGTCACCAGCATCCAGCAAGCCTATTCCATCTGCCACTGCCTCAAAGCATGTCCAGAGCAGGTACTGCTGCAGATCAAGGACATCTGAGGACACAAAGTCCTGGATTTGCCACCACACCAAACCTCGTCTGACGTTTTCACCTGTGCAAAATATTATGCATAAAATCCTGCCTTTCTGGTTACCTAACACTGCACAGGAGTGTGATACTTTCTCTAGATGACGAGGAGACAGCAAGGGAATGTTCTTCTAAACTAAGACTCTGAAAGTGAGAAATTCAGACCCTTCCATCAGTAAATCCATTGAAGATGAGGCCTTCAAATCTTCCTCTCCTTTCTCCGGGAAGGAGGAACCAAAGGGTTTCATCTTTGTGAGCACCTTTATAAGTGCCTCTAGATTTCAGAAGTTTAAAGAGCCAATTTCTTACTGTTTTGCAGGACATTAAGACAAAGCCTTCAAATGACCCCGGACATTCCTAACTCCCAAAGTATTACTCATGCTCTAAATAAATTCTTATGAAAGTTTTGCATCCAATGTCCATTCTGTCCTGATGAAAAGCAGATACAATATTTATTTACTTATGTAAGATTGTCCCCTCTGGGCACTGGGCCCAAGTATA
This sequence comes from Sagittarius serpentarius, assembly GCA_034782735.1. Classification (NCBI taxonomy): domain Eukaryota; kingdom Metazoa; phylum Chordata; class Aves; order Accipitriformes; family Sagittariidae; genus Sagittarius; species Sagittarius serpentarius. The sequence continues at coordinate 29,236,079 of JAVKLA010000084.1, forward strand.
ACAATCATCCTCTAGTGAGAGGATGGCTTTGAACCAAGCCATCTTGATGAAGTATTTCTCACAGTCTCATTTACAGCTGTGTATTAGCCAAAAAAGCCAGCCACAAACAGAAACTCCAGCAGGAATTGATTAAGAACCCTGGTACTTTGGAATCCAGGTTTGGCAGAAGAATAAAACATGAAGAGATATCCTTTGTGCTGTAATTTCAAGCCATGTAACACACATGAATGGCTATTGATAATGCAGACAAGTCAAATTAAACAAGCTAACTAGTATTAGAAACAAAGGCATCCATGGCTGTATTTCTTGTTACTCCAGCCATCTAGGCGGAATATCTAAGTCACGCCAGAGCTGGAGGAGAAATCAGTATTATTGTTATTATTTACTTATTTTTAACTCTTACAGCAAAGTTGTTATTAGAATGAGAGACACGTATTTTCTAGAGTTTTTTGTTAATATTAGTCATAGAATTTATTTGAATAAGAAGCCCCCCCATTTTCTTCAATAACATTTTAGGTTTTTAAATTAAGCAAAAATCTCTTTTAAAACAATACCTGGTTTTGTTTTTCTTCAAAAATGGAAATTTTCTCGCATTTTTTAGCGAGCAGACACTGACAAAGGTTTAGGCATTCTTTTAGTTGGTTGTGGCTCTTCGGCTGCACTGCTTGGCAGATTCCTTGGGAACCTCATACCACACAGCCTGCTGAGACCCAGCAAGCGTGCTTGAAATTTGGGACACAGGACTGCTTTCCACCTCACTGTATTCCACCTTATGTCAAGCACATACCGTTCCCTATGTCAAATGTGGGGTTTTATGGAAGAAAACCAGAGCCCACAGGCAATATTACACAGACCCGCCCAGGTAACTGATTTGGACTAACAGGAGGCCAGTACCTTACCCCTGCAGAATACCTCTTTGACAGCTCAGGTGTAACCTAAAAGACATCTGTAATTCACAACAGCACACACCTGCTCTAATGCTAAGCATTTCCAGAGAGAAGCCTTGAAAGCAAAGTAAAGGAGGAATTTCGGTGAGGATAAAGGTGAAAGGCTAAGAGTAAGACCACGGAGAAGAACCCTTGCGTGGGTGCTGGGTCCCAAAGCTCCAGCTCCTCTGACAGACGCTGCACTCGTGCTTCCCCAGCTGTCCCTTGCTCATGCTCAGCCGCCTGCCCTCCTTGTTCAGACCCTCTTCCCTGGGAGCTAAAAGCACAATCAGAGCAGCACCAGGTGGGGCCCTTTTCCAGCCCCCTTTGCGGGAGCAGCCCTACCTGGCCATAGCATGGTAGGGAAGAGGGAGTGGGCTGCTGCCCACCGGCTTGCTCCACCAAAATCCCTCTGGTTTGTTTAGCAGCACAGCAGCAGGTAGCATTGGCAGTGTCACCCATGATGAGGATAGATGTTACTCATCAAGTGCTGGTGCCCGAGCTGATACAAACTGTTCTGGGTTTCTGTGAAGAGCAGAGAGGAGAGTTTCTTAAATTGCTTTATACCTTCAAGGACACCAGTCCACACTCAAAGGTCAGGAGCACTGAAAAGCAACACATTCCTGATGCAACCAGCTTGAAAAGATGCAGAAAGGATTAAGCCACGGTGCCTGGCACTGACAGGCAGGGGAGGGGCAGGGTTGGGTAAATGTTTGCTGAGATGTGGCAAATGCAAAATTGATTTTCTTCTTCATTTAACACGTTTTTCACTCTCTTACCTCCTTCTCCTCCCCTTTATGATTAGATTTAAAAACAACAGTGACTTCAAGATGCAAACACTCTTAAAAGTTGAGAGGAGAGGCATGAGGAGAGGGGTTTGAGAGAGGAAAAAGTTGCATATCCAGCACTGTGAAACTCCTGAATTAGGAAAACTTCAGGGATACAGAAATGATATGAAAAAAGATTCCCTGGGGAAAGAGGAAGAAGATGCTCTTGGTTTCAGCACACTCTGTAGGATGTGAACTCCTGACTCCTGTGAGAGAAGCATGACACGAACATGGATGACAAGTCATGAGGGACCATGCTCATGGTTTAGTTTTAACTTGCACAGGCCTTTCTCATGTTCACTTTGCTTCAGATATAACAAGCAGAGATGGATTAGACATCTTCTGGAAGAGGAAAAATGCACCATGGATTTTAAATTGCCTTTAACAGACTTTTCAACTGTTTTTCACTTGGCAAAAGGCTAGGAGTATTTTGAAGATCTGTAACATTACCCTCATTTATTGCACAGCAGGAATGTCCTTAGGGGGATGAAATGGGATGGGAATACTTAAAATTGCAGCTCTGAAAGTGTTTCTTCAAACATCACAACACACTTTCCAACTTTCCTAATTCAACCAGAGCTGGTCGGGCCTGCAAACCAGAATGAGAACAAACAGGATGGACCTTCAAAGTTTTCAGCTTAATTTTTGAGTTTTTAATTACTTACACTGTTACTGATCAAAGCATCTGGAGAAAAGGAGAAGCTGGAAAGTGACGTTCAGCAGCAAGTCTGCAAAGGAGAAACATCTCTTTCCTTTGCATTCAACTACTGCAGTACTGGAAACAGTATGTTTTTAAAGCTTTCCTTAAACTCATGTTTCCACTCCCTTTGTCTCCTTTGCAGCAGTTTTACCATCTCAGCTCTGCCAAAGCTTTTTGTTTGGAGTAGCTCTAGATACCCTCGCTCTTATGGCACATGAGCCCCTTGGCCTGTGCCATAAGTTTTTATCAGTGCTTCTTTCCACACTTGGCATCCCTGGAGATGCTTGGTTTAATCCAGTGCAGGTTTTTCCCAGCCATCCAAATTAGCCCATAGCAGACAACTTATGTGGTGCTTATTAGTCATCTGAATGCACACGCACACTGCTAGTGCCAAGCTGAAAATCTCACCTATAAGGATGGCAAGAAACAATTTAGAAGGAAAGGGAGGTGACCTGAACTGTCATTCAGACTGAACAGCTTGTCTCAGGTCAGTTCTGACTGGCCAGGCATGCAGCACTCCCTTAGACCCAGCTTAACACATGTCTACCATTAGTATGTCCTCACAAAACAATTACTTATTTTAAATCATGCTGGCTGGGGTAGAGTCCCCTATTGGTTTTGGCTCTGCAAATCTTCTAACAAATGAATGTCACAGCAAGGTTTTTCATGGGAACAGCAAAACAGAGGTGATTATTACAAAAGCCCCATTTCCCACACATTTAGCACAGTGCTGCCTGGTTTTCAACTCCAGCATAACACACAAACCCTCAAAACTCACATTTCCTTTGTCCAGCTGTGGCTCAGAAACAATATTTCCAAAGGCCCCTGCACGAAAACTCAGGGAAAGCAGAGTGCTACTCGACACGTATGTGGTCCTGGGAGCCCCAGGACACAGCACCATGTCAGCCGCAGCAGTCCTGGTGGCTTGGTTCCTCCCTGTAGTCCTCCCTCTCTTTTTCTTGTCACAAGTATTTGAAATCATCTGCAACCTGGCAATAGGAAAATGATGCAATCAGCTATTTGTGTGTAGCATCATTCCATGCTTAACATCCTATAATATCTTGTGCGAGAACCAAGGTAAGGTCAACTTCCAAGCCTTTCTTACCCTGTAGGACATAGAAGTAAAATTATGTCAGTGAAAATCTGGATATAGCAAGATATCACTCCATACAACGTACTCCACTGAGCCTGGTGGGGATTATGAAGCTAATCATGTGCTACATCCAAATCCGGATAAAGCTGAAGAGGTTTGCTGTCAGTACATGTATAGCCTGAACTGGACCTGTCCATCCCACAGGCCTGTAGTGGACTAAGCTGCACTGGATTTTCCAAGTTCTGTTTTAAAAAAATACTGCATGTCATAAAGCTTCCTGAGAAAAACTGTTTTCCGCACTGCACAAATTGTGGCAGTGCAGTTGCAAAGTTCAAACTCTGCTCTCTTCTCCAGCTTGAATTTATGAATACAGACCAGCTCAGAGCTTGTCCTTAGGCTTGGCTCTGCCTCAGGATCTTCCTTCGGGACCACTCTGCCCATATGCTCCCTCTTCTTTTCCCTTGAAAGCTGGGAGTACACAGGAGACAGCAACCTGCTCCAGTGAGCCAGCAAAATCCAAATCCAGCAAGAAGGTGGGATGTTTCTGGCAAAGAAGAGCCATCCCAAAGCACCCTCCAACATCTCCCTGCCAAAAAAGAATTTTGGTACCACTCTCCTTGCTCTGTGCTGATTTTTTTTCTGCAGCAAGGGGAGTTTTCTGTGTGCTTATTAACTATGTCCAGGAGGCCTTTGGCAAATTAAGTTGCCACCTTTCTCCTTGAATGCATCATTGAAATCTGTATTCCTGTCACCTGCCCCCACCTCTCGCAGTGGCAGCTACTCTGTTCAGCTGTTCTTCCGCTCTGCATTCCTATTAGACTAGCGATATCTGCATAATATCTTGGGGGGAAAAAAGCTTTTGAAATACAGCTTTTGTTTTAATGACAGAACAGCATATGCTGTCACTCCTCCAAGCGTTTTCTAAGTGGTGATAATGCTCCCAACTTATTTAAGTACAGTATTTTTCCACCAAGGCTCTTTGTGAAACGATGCTCCCACCTCATTATCTTTCAGTAGCGGTGCTAGCAAACAAGGCACATGGAAGCCAAAACGATACAGATTGCAACTCAGGGAAAAACTAGTAAGGCATGGTAACAGACCTACAAAGCTGGACCTGAAAATAAACCAGGGGAATCTGATGTTAGGACTCTTTGGAACAGTTACAAAGACAAACAGATCCTGGTCTCGCTGTCCTTTTGCATTTGGTGCACAAGAAATGCCTTGGTTAAAGGATGCTGTTTGCAGCAAACCACTGAAGCTGCACAACCGTCTTCTGTGCCATGTGGTGGCTGGATATGAAAGTGCCTACAGATACCGGGCAGGCTCCCACCGCCAGCTCGCCATATGCTTCCTGCCCAGCCCACAGTCAAACCGAGATGCTCTGATCCGCAGACCCGCCTGTGGCACCCTGCCCAGTGGCTGCCTGCCTCTGCTGCCAGCACATGGAATTACTTCCAAAAGTCAAGCAGTAGAGGTGTCCGTGGGTGAAGTTAAAGGCTGTGACATCTACCCTGCTGGTTGTCCATACAAGAAGAAAGACCTGTGCTTAGGTTTGTACCGCTGACAAGGGGACCACTGTCACCTCCTGCCTGCAGGCTTGTCAGGTGCATGCAGGGACCGGCGCCTGTGACCTGGAACGTGACACCCGCAGCACAGAGAGCAAAGGGCAGAGGGCTGGTCACAAGATGGAAAAGCTAAGAAGCCACCTCCACAGTGCTGCCCAAAGAGCTTCCCATGGCTCACTTGCGCACCTCTCCCGTTTGACAGCATCTTTCTACCTCTTCTGGCTGTGAGAGCACCTGTGATTCCAGATGGTATCTGCTCCCATGCGAGTCCCACTCAGCGTGCTCGCACACATGTTTTGAATAGTTTTGTTTAGATTCGCAATATCATCCCTGGCTGGACAAATGCAAAGTGACTCATTGGCAAAGATTTTTTTTCTTTAATTATTGAATTATTTACTTACTTTAATACAGACAGGAACCTGCTCATTAGCTTTGATTACTTGTGACTGTGGTTGATTTAAATCAAACTTGCCCTTTGAATTCAAAACACAAACAGAAATGACAGCAACAACAAGCCCAGCAACAATGTTTGTCAGTCCTAGGCCTGACGAAAGGAGCACAGGGCATGAGCGAGCTTTTCTGCAGAGGAAGAGGGATCGCTTGGAGCTTTCCCTTCCTGTGTGGGCAGCAAATGTTTTGTTTGTTTCCCCATTGATTCCAGAAGTGAACAGGTAGAGCACGTGCAACAGCTCTAGGAAATCCTATTATAACATAGACACAAAAATATCAGGCATCAGAGAGAAGGATATTTCTGCATTCCTGTAAAATAAAGCCAAGGAATACCCATAACCTACCATGCATACTTACATTCCCAGATTTGTTTCTAAATGAAGGTGGACGGCACCAGTTCTAACAAACTACAAATACCCGAGCTCTGCTCCAGTGTGCGGGTGACACCCCCTCTCAGACATGCAGCTGGCTCTAGGGCTTTCATGTATTTCAGAAAACAGTTGAAGTATGAAAGTGAAGATAGAGACTGGAGAAGTTCCAAAGGGCTCAAAATGTCACCCTTGTTATTAAAGCAAAAAGAGAGTATGTAGGGAACAGGCTGAGAAAAGGACAAAAGGTTTTTATGAAGGAATCAAATTGCTTTTGCCTTCAGCTTTGTTGATGCTTCTACTAATAAAATGTGAGGAACATGATGGATGTACCCTGAAGCAAACCTGCCTGTTGGGAAGACGGGATTTCCTCCCGCTGATGTCCTCGTAAGGAAACTTTCTCACCCAGTGGTTGCTTTTAGGATGTGCAGCCCACATCAAAGAGGAAGGTGTGTAGTGACTGGAGGTGGTGCTGGGGTTGCCACCTCCTTTGCAGGCAGCTGTAGGCTGATGAGGAAGAAACAGCCACATCCATGCCCACAGGGGTGATCAGAGAGGCAGTTCCTCCGCTTAGACGAACACCCAGCTTGGATCTGACAGCCAGAAGTAGCAGTTTGTGACACTAGAAAAAATTCCACGCTCTGGAAAGGATTTGGCTCAGACTGGTACTGGCAGAGCTGCAAGACCCAGAGATGAAGCAGACAGGCAGTGCAGGGGAACTGGCTGAAGGCGGGAAAAGATGTTCTGAGTACGCGCTCGAATGGGGTCACTCAGAGTTAGCTTTTCCCATTTGCTCCGCGCATGCCCTTCTAGGCTTTGTCTCCTTCAAGGAGTTCGCAGACAGATAACAGAGGAAGGTATAAGCCTTGCAAAGAAGTCTGACCTGTTTGTCCAGACCATCCTAAAAAGGATGCTTGATTTTTTCTTATTTATTTACAGTACACCTCCTGCCAGGTAGGAAGTCTCCTCCCCAGCTGACTAACGCTCAGGCAGGACTCAGAGGTGAAGGAGATGGAGGAGATGGGCTCCTTTCCTCTCCTGCAAGCTCCCTCGGCCGACAGCAGCACTGACTCCCTGTGTGGGAGGCACAGTGCCAGCAGGGCCTGGAGATGCCACAAGTCTGCATGGGCTCACTCCAGGGTTTTACAGCACAGAACTAAACAAAATAAGTAAACCATGCTGTGATGGAAGCTAAAGCTTCCTAATGGCAGATGGAGTTTAGCTTTAATCTGACGGTAATGCCCGCAGGTGCAGTCCCCCAAACCCACACTGAACTGCCCCTTTCCAACCAGCCCTGCCAGGAGAGAGCTTTCTGCTCCTTTAGCTGAATCACTGAACTACTCCGAGCGATACAAATACCAAAGACTATTTCTCCTGTTCTTCCAGCAATACTCCTGGGCAAATCCCAGACCTGAAAACCCTCCCCAGCAGCCAGACACCCCTGAAGCCAACTTCTGCGTAGGTAGCTGGTACCTCACACAAGGCTGGCCCCTACGTATGCCCACAGTTCAGGCCACCACACGACACACTGAGGAAGATTATAGACACTTCATCTAGGTAATTCCTGTCTTGCTGCAGACCTATTCCAGATCTATGGTCACAAGCAATCCCCAAGCAGAAGGAGAGGGGTGCCAGAACACCTGCCAGTTTCCAAGATCCATTTAAAAGTCCTACGTGTAAGTTTTAAAATGCATCTAAAACAGCCTGCACATAAAATACCCTTGTTGCCTTGAATCTATCCCAAACTAGACTCAGTGACGGAGTCCTGGATATTATATGTAAATTATGACTCATCATCATAACACTCAAATGCAGCAGTTTCAATTTAGGATTGCACAGTCTGTCTGGACAGTTGAAACCAGATCCAGTCCCTTCCCTGCAGCACAAGATGCCATAGTGGCTCTGACCAGTTCCGCCTGTGTACATTTGAGGATGTACCTGTCCGGAGGACTGTGGTCTTCATCCATCTGTGCACATACACTGATTCCTTCCTCCTTAACCGACAAGCTGAACTGTATGTATGGGAGATGCTTTAGCGGTTGTAGCCATAAAAGTCAGAGAAAATTTAATGCCGCTTTTTCAGATACCGGAAAGCGATCCTTGTTTTCCCAACACAGAGATCTGTGGCTCTGGGACTGTGCTTCTTGGATTCCTCCTCCTCAACCACACGTTGAAGCTGCGAGCAAGCTGTGTAGTAGGTGAGCTCATGTGCTGCTCTGCTCAGGAGGGAGCTGCAGGAGCATCTCCGCGCCGAGGTCGATGTCGGGCGGTAGGAGTCTGACGGGTCCCCGACCTCTGTGCTGCTAAGCGGCACAAACTCGTGTTGCGCTTGGGTTGGTTCTGTGACAGAGGGAGAACAGGTTTGTGCGAGGCACTTACATTGAGAACAAGTCACCTTTGTTTGCTCAGCCCCTGGGAAACTGTCACCCGGGCAGGTGGCTCTCTTGTACCAAAGCAGGCAGCAGACAAGGGCCTCTTATTAACACCTTCCCATTCCCTCCTTCAAGTGGTCCTTGCTGGTTCAGAACAAAAGCAGCTGAACAAGCAACCACACATCCCTGCCCAAAAGGCAAAAAGATAAATGCCTCTCAACTTGATTTCATCTCACTTTTTTCAGTAGGCAAGAGCAGCAATTCCATGTGAAATCGCAATGTGACACTGTGAAGGGTATCAGGGGAGCTCCTTTTGTTTTTAAAGCGGAAAAAAAAAAAAAAAGCCAGACCTTAACGGCAGCTTATCCTTCTGCACAGACAGACAAATGAGGCAGAGCCTGAGCAGAGCAGAGGAACTCGCAGCCAGTCCCACATCATGAATAGATCAAACTCCCCTACCTTGCTGGGACTCCTCTGCATGGACTGGGTCTCATTTCCCAGCTCCTGCAGTGGAGACTGATGGCCCTCCATCACCCTCATCTTACAGTAGGACACTGAGGCATGAAAAGACCAACTTTTTTTTGTTATGCCTACAAGTCTGAAGAAAGAGCTGGATTCTGCACCAGGATTCAATTTTCACACCTACCTCCTAGCCCTGCCACAGTTCTCCTGCAGAACGTCACCTCAGACCATCCCCATCCATGGGGAGTCAAGAACCGGACTTTGCACTCCAAGCAACTTTCCTGGGAACGTGGGTGGGATAAAAGTTTTAAAAGGTGAATTAGCCACCTTCCTGAATCACACTAATCTCCTTTTCCTATGGAAGGCACCTGAGGCTTTTTCCATCCCTTTCTTTTTCTCCCTCTTGCAACTCCTGAAAAACCAGGAACATTCATTCAGACAGACAATTGGAGGAACAGCAAGTCCCCGCTAGGTTATGTGACAATTTGCCAGGGTCCTGAGGCCCCTAGGAAATGGTGCAGGGATGATGGATGAAGGTGTAAAACAGAATTGTCACTCCACAGCTGAGACATTAATCAACTGTCAGGATGGCTGAAGAGTGTGGCAGGCAAGCCTAGAAAACGGGGCACCACGCTGCAAGTGAGGCCCCCGCTTCTGGCACCTCCTGGGGAAGGAAAACACTCTGAGAGCAACTTCAGCTGTGCATAAGAAGCAAATGGTCCTGACAATTCCCTGGGCAGTTAATCTTAGAGAAAGAACTCGTTCTTGCACTGTAGAGAAATTTGTTCGCAAGCCCTGCTGTGCTTCCCAGAGTCCATTACCAGTTGCAGCCAGTGACTCCAGCTCTGTCAGTGGGAGAGCTCACAAGCAAACCCACAGCACTCACGCCACCCTCCTTTTTGTTAGAAGTTTTTATTGTAGTTTGCTTTAAATTGCATTTTGAAGTTAAGTTCCTTTTAAAATTATTTTTTTAATCTATGTAATTTTTTACATTTAAAAAACCATGTTGCAGCATAAATAACCTTTTTCCTCTTTAAAAAATAGAGATTAAATGTTTGTCACTTGAAAAAAACCTCCTTTTATTTTGTAGTGAAATTATTCAGCAAGAGCTAATTTCACAAAGAGTTTTGTTCCTTTCAAAACTCAGCTGTTAGTTGAAATCCCTACATCTCAAAAATATTAGCGCATATAGAACAAAACCTGTACAAGGCAAGCTCAAGACAACTTCTGTGGCCAAGGAGGTGGCTTCCCAGATCACTATTAAGCTGCTCTTTTCTGTTTCTGCCTCACTCCCTCCTCCCTACCATTCATTTCCATCTTTTCCCCAAGTTCGTACATCTGTAGCTGTCCTCAGAGAAACGGATGTAGCGTTCCTACTAGGCTGTGGACTTAGATCTATGGTACACTAAAACAACATAGGCTGTGATGGACATAGTATTTGAAAAAAATTTTAAGACAGACTTATGTTCAAAATTCCCCCTTGAAGAACGGGAGGGAGAAAACCTCAGTACATGTCAACATCAAATTCCAGCTTTTGTTTGGAGAATTTAACCCAGATTGTTAACTCGTCTAGTATCCGCTGCTGCAGGCTCAGCCTTGCTCCCTTGATGTTAACAGGACTTCAGTGTGTGATTTCAGCAGGACCATAGGAACAGATGTCTGCTGCATATTTTTTATAATATTAAGCAGTCCTCTTTGCACGTACATTAATAACAAGAAATTGCCAGATCAAAAGCCGGGAGTCACGTTGCTGAAGTTCTGAGTTTCACAGCACATCTGATATCTCTGAGCTAAGAGAACAAGCTTGACAACCCCTCATCCAGAGATATTAAATTTTCCTGCCGGGCCCCAAAAGAGATTTGAAGCATCAGATCACCACAGCTGACAGGTTTAAGTCATAAACATCTGCTGAGCACAGCCCAGAAGGGATAGTGTCAAAAGAGAGAGATTAGCAGCATCTTCTGCTTTCTGGCCTGGAGTGGTTCTTATTTGGTGCAGAAATGCTCTGGTCTCAGACACACTCCGAGGGCTGCATTTTCTCTTTCTCGACTGTGTTTCGGCGGAGATCTGCAGCCCAGTAAATGAGTTTCAATAGCCTGACGGGAGTGAGGAAGGGCAGCCCCATCAGACACAAGCGCACAGCCTGCCCCTCATTTGTATCATGCTGGTCAGACAAACCTGAACTCCAGAATAATTTGGAAAATTTTAAAAGCCCTTTAAGGGGCAGCTTCTGCAGTGTCAGTGTCCAGACAAAGTTAAAGCCCAGCCTCAGTAAAAATGCTGCGAGGAAGGCACAGAGGGTGGAAATCCTTTCCCAAAGGCTCAACATGGTCTCATAAAAGTATTCCAAGGCAAAAGGGACATGATTAATGATGTGAGTCATGACAAACAGAGCAAAATCATGAAACTTGCAGACTACAGTGGGAGACAAGTTCCAATTCGGTGCTCAACAAATTCCCCCAATGAGAAACTTCAATCAAAACTCTATGGTTTGCATTTTGCCTTCATCATGTGGCTGTGAAGGAAGTAGATCAGGGTATACATTTTGCATGTATAATGCAACCTATCAGGAATAGTCCCAACAGTCCTGGTTCGGTTGTGTGCAGCTCTGTCAGTGGAAGTCTGTAATGCTGCTGAAGGGTACGAGCTTCATGGAGTCAGGCTTATTGGGTAACTAGATGAGAGATGGAAAACCCATGTGCCAAATAAATGGATTGCATAGTCTTAGGCCAGCCTGGAATAGCTGGAAGGTAAAGGAGGGATAGTGGATATTATAAAGCTGCCAACAATGTTTTCTGAGAGATATGTAAAATCAAAGATAAAAATGTGGAGCTGAGACAGTAAGGGGAGCTCCCAGATTTCCACGCGGGACATGCAAAATATGATAGCTATGACCAGTTCTTTCTACCTCCATCTTCAACAATTACTTGCATACTATTCAGCATAGAGGTCTGCTCCTTCTCTCTTCTTTGCTCCCAGTCTTGCTATTAAATACAATTCTTAAGCTCCAGGGTGAGAAACAGCTGCAACAGAAGTTTCCCTTGTTAAAGTACCTTTCCACACCACACAGAGACAAAGGAAGTGTCTGTCTGAAGGAATTATCACAGCAAGCAAAAGACTAATGGGGCCATTCATTATCTTTAATTATATTCATCATCTTCTGGTGATTAGAACACACTCCTAAATTAAGATACATTTAAATCTGGTACATTTGAATGAACTGGATATCCTTTGAATATCTTATGGGAAGTGAATTTGTTAGGAGTAACGATGCTGTCACCTTGACAGGGCAGAAAGGATACTTCTGTGTGTCAGGGAGCTCAGAGGGCCTCGTGGCACAATAACAGCAGAACTAGGAGAGGAAAGGATCAGTCTTTGCTTTGGTTTCTCTCATGTTTGAAGCTCCCGAGAGCTCAAACTCCCAGATTTTCAGCAGTTTCTCAAGTACTGAAACAAAGAGCACAGCACTTTGTACTTCTGGAATATCTTAATTTTTGTTGTTCTCAACACAGGGGGTGCAGGATGGGACTCTGTCCATGGAAGTAGCTCCTCTTGTGTCCACAGGGTGATGAATTCACACATAGGTGTATACTCAGGTAAGAGTTGCAGACTTGGAGATGTTAATACGCTAAACTCACATACTGTAGGAAGGGGAATCCGCATTAAGGCCCAGCCTTCTAAATCCCTCACATATTAATGGTTGCACCGTAAATCAATTCAGTGGGAAGGATTAAGAGTTTGTGGCTTGAGCTGGACCTTCCTGGGGGATGAGAGGGCACATTCTTCCCCAGCTTTTATCACAGAATCATAGAACGGCTTGGGTTGGAAGGGACCTTAAAGATCATCTAGTCCACCCCCCCTGCCGTGGGCCACCCACTAGATCAGGCTGCCCAGGGCCTCATCCAGCCTGGCCTTGAACACCTCCAGGGACGGGGCATCCACAGCCTCTCTGGGCAACCTGTTCCAGTGCCTCACCACCCTCTCACCACTTCCACTTTTACGCACCTCTAGGTCTTCAGAGAAAACTTAAGCAAGCTACTTCCCAGAAAGAAAATCACAGGCACAATTGTTGTGCTTCTCCCACATTCTTGCAGTCCTCCAGTCACTAACTAGCAGAGCTCAGCTAACACGAGCAGAGAGCTGTGGTGCTTCCTGCAACCTCACCCAGGGTGTCAGAGAACCATGCCTATGCTGACCGCTTTTGTACAAGGCTCAAAGACAAACTAATACACCCGCACCTTGGCATGCTCAGTTTCACTCTGGCATCTTAGAGAAAACCTGCAGAGATTGTAAAAGATGACCCCATTTGCCATTAGAGAGCAGGTCTACAGCATTATCAGCTGTGCATTGCATAGAACTTGGCCAAGTGTAAACATTGCTGGGTTTTAATGTAGATTAAGGCACACAGATAAGGTATGTCAGCTTAACAAAACACTGATATCAGCTGATCGTCAGCAATATCAGTGTGCCTGGTTGTAACTCAAATGCATCACGTTACCCTGTATTTGCTGTGGACAAAGAACATGCGGCCAGCAAGTCCCTGTGGCTTGGTCAGTCTTGTTTTGCGGAAAAGGGACCTGCTTCTGTCACACACAGGCTGTCCCAACCAAGAACAAATGGCCCTGCGGGTAACCAAAAGCTCTACTGTTATTTGTTCCTGAATACAATTTTTGTTGTTCAACCCCAGGAGCACCACAGTGCTTTACAGCATAACAAGAGTGTACATCAATGTATCATACTCCATACATCAACAGCCAAACAAATCATTGCTGTTAAACGATCCACCCCTGCCAACACAAACACCTCATCACTGGCAGCAAAGAAATACCCTCTTTCCAGATTTGGATTTAGCTACACGCCAGAATTTGTCCATGATCAAATTATTCTGAGCTGCTTTAACTGTGTTTCCATTTTCATTAGGAAAAATAGATAGTAAAAGCTTAGCCAGCTTAAAAAAACCTACATGAAAAGTGATAGCTGGTACATTACTTCAGAGAGAGAAAATGTTCAATCTGACTGGAACTTTTATCTGTGAATGCATCTGCAGGGCCAGGATTACTTTGAAACAGGAGGATTTCAGAGGAGATGCAGTGCTCAGTCTTAGCAGCTTCTAAGATATTGTTGAGTGCGTTTAAAATCTCATTTATTCCCACCACTGTCAAGATAGGTCCAGTGCAGGTTGCACACATAAAAGCTCATAATGCAATGAGCAGAAGCCAAATAGCAATATTGACTCTGAATTTAAATTATTTCACACAATTAAATGAAAAACACAGAATAAACAAAGCCAGCCTGAAGCAGAAGTAAAAAAAGAAATACATAGAACCAGTATAGGTCATTCTCACTTGTTACTCAGTAACATAATATGCACTAAAATAAAAACAAAATAAAATACAACCAGAAGAATATGATCTTAATAAGAAAATTACTCCAACACATTTCCTAATAAAAGTATTTGCAATCAATAAACTCCTTCAGAGCAAACGCATACTGCTTTCTGTGCTGATTTATGCGGTGCGCATCCAGCTTTATCTGATATTTCACATTTTGTTCCCAGAGTTTCACTGCCAACCTAAGTGACGCAAGACAGAAGAAGAGATTCCAGACTGTTGTAGGTAATGGGAAAAACATTAAGTCAAGACAACGTTTTAGTCCTTCAAAAGCCCCGAACAAGGCTGTACACTAGGCACTCTGCAGTAGGCTGTCTTGTGATTAACATTGGGCCTGGGTAATAAAGAATGCATTTAATTCCTCCTAGTTATATCTTTTCTATATATTTTAGGTTTATTTCTTTAGACTGATGTTTTCTGAAAGGAGCATTTAGCAGCTTCTAATGAACAATAAAATTACGTTTTAACACATATTAAATTGTTCCTAGAGGAGGCTTGCTCTTTGTTAATTTATGCGCTTTGCTTTACCCTAAGTCATGGAGTGGTGTCTAGTCCACATACTTTAAATTTAGTTTACGGAACAGAAGAAACAACAGCTTCTGGAGGGAAGAATGACATCCATTTACCTGAATAGGGTACCAGATCTAAATTCCTACCACTGACATTCAAATAGCAGCACCTTTCATTTGTCAGAAACAATTGACTCCTTGGAGCAAAGGAGGTAGAGTAGCCATAGTAAAATGTCATAACAGCGTGCTGTAAAATCCCCCCTTCTCCCCTCCTCCAGAAAAGATCTCCCACAGAGAGTGATTACACTGCTCTCTTATCCCATGAGCCCACATATGCTGGATTGTTTTCTGTAACTAAACTTGCCCAAGAAAGTCTGAAAAGCTATTGATTATTGAGCAGCTCTAGGTGATGACTCTCTTCACACTCACAACCAGAAAACACCACTTCATTTTCAATTCATACAAGTCGATCAAACCATAACGATGACCCAGTAATATCTGAAAATGAAACCATTCAGCTGATCAAGGCAAAAACTTCCTCCATCTTTGTTAAGGTTGAGAGCACGCCTCTATGTCTTTGTTATTAGCTATTTGAATAGTTTGGGGCTGTAGTTTGGACCTGAAAGTGCAATTTGAGATTAACAATGCATTTATACTTCCTATTACACATCCTACATGCATTTAGCCTCTGAATGTGATGGTATCCTTAGTTTTCTCTGTTGCATCTCATTGTTAGGCTGTTTAAATTCATTTGAAAAAGTCATTAGCTTTACATTAAGGATTGCTGTGGCATCTGGCAGATGATCTATAGAGGGAAATTGTGTTCATATGGAGTCCCATCATCAGTGCTCATAGATTGAGAAACATTATTTACAAGAAGGACTGAACTAATGGTATTTTGACACATAAATACACACCCGTGATTATCAATGAATCACACAGTGCATAATGTTCATAAGACCCCCATGGAGTACGCAAGCAGGATTACTGAGACTGCCGAGATGGGGAAATGAGGCATAGATACTGCAGAGAAGAAATTGGGTTACAAATAAGTAATACATCTAGACACACAAACAAAAAGGGAAATTAAAACAAATCTGTTTCTCATCTGCTGCTTGAAACACAAACCCATTCTGCTCCTTCATCCGTCTGGTATCTGAAGCGCCTGAACTGACATGGAGGTGACAAAATTTTAAGATTTTCTCAGCTCCAAGGTTTTAGCTTCATGTAGGCCCCCAAACAGCAAGGCATTTCAGCAGAGAAGAGTAACAGCCACCCTCGCCAAGGCGGAGGCCAGCAGAGCTATTACCCTCCTCTCCCCTGGCAGTAAGTCCGGAGCTAACTCTGAAGAACAAGTGCTGCTGACAAGGAGGCTATCAGCAGCACTGGACTGATGAGCCTTGTCATCTCCACCCATTACAGCTTTGATCAGGAAACAAAATCTGCATCCTCCAAGCCCGCAGACATACAGTGAGAAGACATAGATGAAGGTTGGCAAGAAAACATACACTTTTCCATTATGGGCTTTTTTAATGCCTATTTCTCTATTTTTATGAGCACTAGGAAGATAATACCCGACTACTTCATTCAACCATAGTTCTGTTTGTTACAAATATTTTATTAAGTCAGCAGAGCAAAGATTATAGGGAAAAATGAGACAGTTTAAATGCTTCATATTACAGAGAAAAATAAAAAAAAAAAATGTTTTAAGTTTCTTGGTTGTATAAAACACAATGGTCCATGTCTGCTCCTGAGAACAGCTTAAGCACATGGCACCCTATAAGATGCTTTACTTAATCATCCGTATTAGAAGTCCTGTTAGTATGATAAGGTTTACAGAAACATTTTGCATTAATGCTTGGTTTTACCTTCAGTTTGGGAAAGACACAACAATCTCTTAGAACTAGTAATACTTGTGCTAGTGGGTGTCACAGTCCCATGTCTCCAGCATAGCTGAAACAGGTCCTCCTCTTTGGAAATACTGCTCAGCTTTGTCCCAAAAGTTTGTTATCCAATCCACCTCTAAGGATGAGTCGCCCACTTTCACCAATGAGTAATCTCCGGGTTGTCACTACCACAGAATTATCTGTACATCATTTTCCACCGGGACAGGATTTTCCAGCAAGAAAGCCAGCAGGATACAAGAACCTGGAGCAAAAACCAGATCATGTGTATGCACATTCTGCCATGAGGTAGGAAGTTCTTTCCCCAATAAAAAGCTTCTCTCCATTTGTTCCACCATCCAGGTTTGAGATTCTTGGGAGTTAACATTAACTTCCAAAAAATGCCAATTCCTGATAGAAATCTTCTGCAGATGAACTGTAAACAAGTGATAACACCACTCCTCTGGGATTTCACCAATGGTTTCTGCAAAGGAAACCAACCATCCTCCTTTTCACCAGTGAAAAATATGGGCAATGAACTCCTCACCTACTAAAACTTCAGCTCACTGGGTTTGCAAGTATTGTCAACCTTGTCTCGTGTCTGAAGGCAGAGGATAGCTCTGCATCTCTTCAGGGCCCAGGCACCAAGCCTCTGCTTGAAATATTGCAGAGTGCTACAGCTTCATCTGGAAGCCACGAGCTCAGCAGACTGTTCTAGAAAGCTTGTGGTGCTCTAAACCTAGCCTGACATTAGGAGAGACTTTAAAAAAGTCAAAGCAAGAGTGTTTAGGTCGTCAAACAGCAGTTTGCCACTCTTGAAAAAAGAGACAGGATTGCGTATTATTGCTCAGCAGCATTTGGATCTGGCAGGCAGAGCCACGTCACACAGGTCATGCAAAATCCTGTTTGCATTCAGTTCAGCAGCATGGGATCTTAGGCCATACCTGTATAAAACAGGAAGCCAGAAAAGCCCACCCAGGATTAATATTCCCTCTTGACTAATGAGGTGGCATAAAAGAGACAAGACCTGATGGAAAGCCATCAATAGCCTGAGGCTGCCTCTTTCCTAACGGAGTCAAACATGACAATGCAAACCTTGGCATTGCATCACTGTCAAAAGAGGCAAAACAAAATGGGGAGGGTGAGCAAGCTCCCAGGTTAGCAATGGCTTTTGGAGAAGGGCAACAGGAATTAAACAAACAACAAGCAATGCTATAAAAATGCAGACACTGTCTTGGTATCAGTGTAAAGGAAAACACAGAGGACTGGAAAGGAGCTGAGGCAATGAAGGCTTTTCAGTCCGTGGCTGAGGGACACAGTTTATTAGCCTAGCAATAAACCTTATTTGTTGACCATTTGTTGATGAGATTCAAATTCAAACACACAGATAGTATACAGTGCGTACTGCTCCTGCTCAGCTTAAACACTGCAGCATGCTTAATTAATCCCATCTTTACTTGCTGTATATCCTACAAACAACTTTTACTAGCAATTACAAAACTTGATCGGACATTTGAACCCAAATTTTGGATGCACAAAATCCAAACTGCCCAACCAAGTTATTTATAGCAAGAAAGCAGGGAGAAGCTACAGATTTTTTTACCTTTTCCTTTAGATCAAGGTTTTTATTGCATGCACTGTGGTCATGTTTACATCATCCTTGTCTCCAAAGGGCTCTATGCAAGACTAACAAGCACCAGTTTCTTGCTGAAAATACTGTGCTAGGTGAGACCCTGTAGGGTACCCTGCCTAAAGGGGTAGCAAGGACCCTCCTTTTCACTACTACTTTTGCAGGGATTTTTGAGGTATGTGTGCTGCCTGCCTCATTGTGAGAGGGAAAACACTTGCTCCAGCAACAACAGATACTCTGCTGATGTTCTGGGTCCAGGGAGAAGCAGAGGTCAAGGAACACAACAAGAACAGATACCCAACATTGCATCCTTTCAACACTGTAATATGGAAGAATGTTACTCTCTGTTTTCATCCTTCCACCCCGACTCCTCTGCCTCCTCTCAGACGTGACACTAGAGCTGAGTCTTGCAGAGCAAAGGCCTTGCAGAGTGCCTCCAGTGTAACAACACAACAGATTACAGGAGAGACAGACAAAGGTTGGACAAGGCTGGTTTATGGGTATAATTCAGGGGTTTCTGGCAAGGGTAATTTCTACCAAGGTTACTTATATAATTCGCTAGTGCAAAAGACAAGCAAAAATTCAAGTTCTTGGAGGTCCAAGAGATCTTTTATTTTTTAACCTATTTTTTTTTTTTTTAATCTCTAAGGGATTGGAAAGAGGGTGTTTTAGCCCTGAACTACAAGGCTGACTTACAGCTGGTGGCTCAGTAATTGGTATTTATGGCTCAGAACGCATTGCTAGCACACAGGTTGAAGACTGATATTTTCATCACTTCTTGCTTTGCTCTCGGCTTTGCAGCGATTTCATGCACTCTGAGTTTGTCAATTACCTTCCTGAGCTGGGACGGCGTGATTTGTTTTTAATGCACATACAGTGAGTTTTAATAGCCTGTTTTATTTTTTGCATTTGCAATTTCATGGGGACAGATTTAGGGACAAATACACAGGGAAGACCAAGAGGACACAGTCTCGGTAGCACCACAAAGACTTCTTGGAGCTTCGTCTCACCTGAGTCTGTGAGGTATCCGTTCCCAAACTGGCTGCCAAAACCCCAGCTAGCACGGCTCCCTTTGGTCTGTGGCCTTTGTGCTTCTGGTGTCTGTTAATCTATTATGCGGTTCTCAGGCTATGAGCTTTGCCCTTCTGGGGAGTGGAAATGATGCTGAGGGGTGGTAAAAATACATTGCAATGCTGAAACCTGAAAACTGTAGGTTGGATGGAAGAAGATACTATTGAAAGAGTTCACAGGATGAGTGTGCTAAGTCAGTCCAGAAAATGATGCCTCAACAGAACCCTATGAACACAGGATGAGATCCCAGTATGAACCAGGAGGCATGAGGGCAGCTCTCATGAGACATGCTGCTAATTTTGTAGTCTGCAGCCCTAGATTTAGGATTTGTGAGGAAGTCAAATAGCATCTCATCTATAATTCAATCCTCTTTCACTTTGTTCTGGATTCCTAGACTCCCAATTTCCCCAAAAGATATAATATGTCCTGCCTGAGGGCATAGGTACCAATAAATTGAAAAGGTCACCATTTTGTCATATTTGTCACTTTTGGCAGCAGCATACTCAGAATAGGAAAAGAAAGTGAAAGGATCAAGTGCACAACCAGACAGAGCCCATAGCGTGTACAGAGGCTGGTTGGGATGATGCACATCTCTGGGTGAAATACCAATTCCCAAAGTCATTGAAACTAGTCAGAGTCAGATAGCGCAGATAAACTCGTAAAGACACAGTAAAATGTAAAAGACAGGCCCTATATTGATTTAATTAGTATGCCAGAAGTAGAGAAGAGGTACTGGAAAGCGAGATCCATCTGCATTCCTGAGATTTCTCGGTGTTAAGGATGGAAGAGGGAAGGCCCTGGTACAGGAAAGGTAGAACATACAGTATTTCAGCGAATACACACAAACTTTCCTGTAAATGGGCTGCTGGAATAACCCAGGCAGAATAAGCTTCAGTTTCAACTGAAGCATGAAAGTCAATAATCTTCTCTGTAACCTTTCTAAACTCTTTGCTTTTCTATCACATATACTGAGGCTGAAGGAAGTTAATCTAATTCAAGGTATGTGTGTGTCTATATTCATTATATACAGCAGAGTACTCGTTCAAAGAGAACTAGTTACTCAGCAGTCTGTCTCATGCTCAGCAGCAGTAATATTTAAGGAAAGTGTCATTTATGTTATTGAGAATTTTGCCAAAATCAGGAAAGGTGCAGTTGCCCTTCCTAAGAAAATGAGAGACTGGAGGGTGAAAAATGGTCCAAATTACTTTTTGCCCACCAATTATTTGTCTGTAAAGACTCTTAAAAATGAATTTCTCATATACCTATTGCAATTTTGTAAACTATTTTATAGCCATATGCACTGCACATTAAAAATGAAATTTGGAGTGTTTCTTCCTAAAAGCTATTTCTATACATGCCAAACTCGCCCATGCTGCCTTTGTCTTTTAAGTTTCTTAAGTGAAAAAGTGCCTGAGCAGAGCAGATCATCTCTTTCTCAGAGGGCTGTGTCTGGTTTCGAGTTGCACAGTTACTTTGGGCGAGTTGTTTTATCCCTGACAAACAGACCTCTTACAGTCCACGGAAGGTGCCTTTCCATATGGGCATCAATTAATAGATAATCCAGGCTAAGACTTGCAGTTTCAGGACTGCTCTAATTTTTACTTGCCAGTAATGAGACTGTCAGAATAAATTCTTACTGCAGTAGAAATAATCTCTCTCGATCAGTGCTACACAAAAGGTAAGACTGTCACTCACTGAGCTTCTCTCATACAAGGGCCAAACTGTTAGTGATAGAATCAAATAGGAAAAGCCATTAAGGGCAGGCAGGCTTGCCCCTATCAATGGAGGATTCTTTCTTAATAAATGGTGTCCAGACTGTTATTCATTCTTTTAGCTACCCATGACACAGGCACTTCTAGCTCTTCCTTAGAAAGGCTACTTCACAGAGGAATTTTCCAAGGAGCTAACAAGTCTGTCATATCCTCTCTCTCTCCCCCTCAATAAATTAGTACCCTGCTATATAAGACGTTCATGTTGGTCTTACAAAGGCAGCATGATTATATGCTCAGATTTATTCCAAAACAGAAGCACCCAGCTTAAGGTCCATATAGAAGAAAAACAGCAAAGCAAAAGTTATAGCCAGAGTGAATATCAGAACAAACCCCCAATCTCCTGGCTTTCTGGATAAAGAAATGATGAAATTGTGTTTCTGCTACAGAACAGAGATGTTTCCTCCCTCTCTAGAATACAGTGCGGATAAGTTCCTCACCTGTGGGAAACGCTCAGATGTCGTGGCAATAGGGTCTATGTGAAACAGGCAAGCGCATCTTGAGCTTATCAAGTTTATTGTGAATTATTAATTTTAAAGAAATTAGGTTTATGATAACCAATGACTGAAGTAGGAAAAGGTCACCATTGCGATACAGTACATGCACCCACGACCAAGCTGCATCAGCAATAAAAGGGAGGAGAAAACCCCTTCTGACTAGTCCTCACCTGGAAAGGCATTTATTTATGGTTAGGCACTACAGTATTTGAAGCTACTGATGCAGTGCACTGACAACACCCATCAACAGTGTTCACTGGCTAAACTACCATTTCTTCTGCCATGAGGACAGACATTGCAAGTTAAAAACAAATTAAAAAAAATTGTTCAGGCATATGTCTGGTAATATATTAAATCAATTATTTCAAGACTGGGGCAGGAGGAGGGAAGAAAGGAGGGATAAGTTGACTGCTGCTGAAAAATGATTTGCACAAGAAGCATTGATGGCAAATAGCCCAGTTTCAGTGGTTTAAGCTGTAGTCTATAGATAAATATAGATTAAAAATGCAACTGCACGTACCATCAGATTTACAAAATAACAAGATCAAACTTGTAAATGACAAAGCGTCCGTTTCTTTCTTTGTTGACAAGTACAAAAATGCTGCACACAACCACGTTCTTCGTTCTTTAAGCCAGTACTTTTTAAACATCGATACTACATAGGAAACAAACAGGGAAAGTAGGGCTTTGACCCCCTCCTCCCCCCTTAAGGAAGCCACACTTTCCACTGATAACCTAGCATAAAATACACATAAATGTGTACAGTAGAGGGTACAACGTGTGACATACTGACCTAGAAGACCATTGCCATAACTACCTCATTATACATCTCTGTGATGCAAGACAGATAAAAGAGGCAGGGGAGAAACACACTCCTGAAATCCAAAACCAGCCAAGAAATATGCAGTTGCCTCTTGTCTAATACATGAAACCACAGCATGTAAGCTCCACAGCTGGAGCACTGCTAGCCTGGACCTAGCTCCTTTTCCCTGACCTCACCTCCAAAATCTATGTATAAAGGTTTTTTGGACATTTAGAGCCTGATCCAAAGACAGCTGAACTCAGTAGGGGCCCATAGCAACTGCAGCCAGGTTTGGGACGGACTGCAAAGAGAAAAGCATTTCTGTGCCCAGTGCCACGCACCCCAGTCCCAGACAGGTGTAGAGTCTATACCCAATTCTCTGCTCTATAACACCAATATAATTGCCAGTGCAATACCTGTGTGACGCAGCAGACAGAGCCCTCAAAGTGACAAATAAACTTGTAAGTGATAACTCTGATATACAGCTTAAACTGCTCAACCACTTTTTTTTCAGCTTACTGGTAAATTGCTCATCAGGCTGTTCTTGCTGGGGTTTTGCCTGATTCAGTTTCCTCTAGTGAGGAGACAAATTAAAACAAGGAGAAACTGAAAATAATGAAAAACACTCCCCTCAGTTTCCCATCTGATGACTTTCACCCTGTTTTACCAAGTACATTATAGATGATGACATATTAATTGCACTGCATGCAGGACAGCACAAAGCAATTAACACGTCTCATGTGCTTCATGGCTGCTCTCTGTGCTGTTTCCAGGGGGAGTTATGATGTGAAATCTCATGACTATCATGAAACCAACTGTAGTCATCGCTGAATTTATATTTTTCCATGTCTGCCTAACACCCTGTTCAGTGCCTCCTGGGCTTTCTCTTATAGGCAATCTGGCAGCCTGAAACAGCAGACCTAATTTCTACAGAAGTGGCATAAGACCAAAGTCACCCAGCTTCTGGCAGAACTGGGGATTTAGAGGAAACCAGAAAATGTTCAGTAACTTACCAAAACAAGGGGGAAGGAAGGAAAAAGTTCCAGTCCTGGTTCCTGGCTTTGGACAACTCATTTCATCCCCCCCCCAAACCAGGAATAGCCATGCATCCATCTCCTATGCTGCTTCCAACCCTTCACTTCTCTGGCCTCAGTGCCCTTTGATTATAGGGCCCATCTGCATATCTACCGTGCATCCAGCCTGCCCTTTGCCCGTGTGCTAAACCCGCCTGTGTCACTGATGTGTCTGTGTAAAACTAGCTGGAAGTATATACAGCACCTAACACAACAGTATCCCGAGTTTCACTTTAGGACTGCAACATTACTGGGGTGCAAATAACACAACAGCATTCTTAGGATGAAAGACATTTGTAAGCTAAAGCATAGAAACTACAGGGAGGGCTGAGCTCTTCTCAGATCTCCAAATCTGGAGCTCTCAGCATTACTAACAATTTGATTTTATTAAAAGCAATAAATATGGGCATTAAATCAGAGTTTTTGTCTGTAACTTGCCATTAGCTTTCAGCAGAATCCCCCGCTGGAATTGCTTCAAAACTGCAAGAATGACCTTGCTCCCATAATCGATCCCATCACTGTTAATGTTTGGTTTTAGGCATTGCAGCTCTTCCCCCGCCAGGTCTCCTTTCAGCCTGTCGTTCTTTGCTACCTCCTACTCCTCCCTCACAGGCTGGCACCAGGACTGAAGGTTCCAGCCACAGGCAAAGGCGATGTCAATTAACTGGCTGATGGGTTCATTTCATTCATTGCTCCAAGGCCCCCGTGGTCACCGTGCTCTGCTTTTAACTGTGAATAGTGCCTGTGTGGTGCTAACCAAAATCCTTCCAACTACGCTGGACTGTTTGTTGCAGATGCTTATTCTCAACTTGCGAGGTGGGAAGGATGAAGATGGATGTATATGTTAATCTGTCACTTTGCTTAGAATAATTTAGGCACTACCGAAGTCCTGGCTAATCCCAACAGAAGTGAAAGGAAAATTCCATTCAAGTTTGACAGAGGATTTAGCAAACACGGGCACTATTTCCAGCCTCACCACATGGCTCTTAGCAAGCCAGGGACTTGCAGGTAACTCGGGATGTTTAAAAAAGCATTTAGAGAACCTTCCTAATACGCAGCCCTAAGGCTGCAGTCCAGGGTGACTGTGAGGTGGTGAACTTCCTCAGGAGGGACAAACACGTGGCTGATCTGACCTGCCACGCATGCCTAAATCAGTAAGGGTTTCATCATCGCTTGTGTAGGTGTATCCTTTACTTAGCATCCTAATTCTGTAGAAAACAAGTTACCTCAGCACTGGGATTCTGATTGGCAAGATTTGTGAAATTATAAGAAGGGACCATACTCTTGGGGTCCTTCCCTTTCAAGATATATTTCAGTTCTAGAAGCTGCAAAGCATTAAAAACAAGACCCAGAAATGTATCTTTTTGTCTCTGGTTTTACTGCTCTGCTTTGCTCTAAGTTAATTGGCAAAATCCTTTTATTTGCATATCTCAGCTGGGCTTTTATAATTCTTTGCACAAAATTTGATTTAGAAAGGAAAGCCTGAGAGCCTTTTAAGCCGAGCAGTTGGCAGAGGCATAGGACTGTATATAATGTATGCCTATACCATAAAGACATACATCAGTAGTGGGTGGACTATATATCTCCCTATGCACTTATTTCTATTTTACAGTACTTTAAAATAAGAAATACCATTTAAAGGAGCTGATTGCCTCAGGCTGGCAAAAATTTACAAGGCTCACTTGAAATGTTTTTGCTTAACAGCAAAAAAAACCCCAAAAAACCAAAAAACCCCCCACGCATTTGAAAGTGAAAATTTCAATCATCCCAATCCTGGTGACCTCCTCTGGGTATTGAGATGCTATTGGCAGACAGCCAACATCAAAAGATAAATCTTGGCTTTCCACAGCAGCAGAATGGCATTTGTTTTCATGTCAGGAGTAATGGCACTTCTGAGGGACATATTGATTTCATATAGATTTTCGAGAAAATAACAGCTGGCCACACACATCAGCGATGCCAGAACACCCAAGTACGAGCGCCCTGAAGGGGAGGGAAGCAAGCATGTTAGTCTCAGGGCTATGCCTTGGATCTGGGGACAGAAGGCATCCTGGGTCTCGGCCAGAAAGCAGTGAGCTGCAGGCATACAGAGATGCTACGGGATGTATTTTGACCCGTCTTGGAGGGTTGTCTGAGTTTTGGACACATCAAAAAGGGTCAACACAGAGCCCTGACACTTGCACTGGGGCTGCAAGGTAGAAACTGAACATCTGCATCCCTCCCCCCACCCAGACAGGTCCTTTACTTCATAAGGATGGGAGAGGCAAGCTTTACCTCTGGGAACATGCATCAAAGAAATATTTTCTTGGAGGTGGACAAAGAGTTCTAGGAATGCAAAATCAGCCACCTGGGAGGACAGAGACTGAAATCCTCCTATCTGTTCTCCTGAGACGAGAGCTGGCTCTGAGAGACTTTAAGAATGAAGAAATATAGAAATCATATCTCCGGGCCACTATGAAGCCACTGGGCTGGGGGGGATTCCATTAAATTGAGGTTTGAAGCCACTGGGGTGGGGGGTGGATTCCATTAAATTGGGGTTGGAACAGTGCCCTGAGCTCCAATTCATGAACATCTCCCAGTTCTTTATTAAAACCAAACCTCACTAGGAGCCTCCTGGGTTTGGCAGTGCAGCCTGAGCCACTTGTTTTCCCTTCTGAATCAAGGCCACCTAACCCCAAGTCTCAGCGCTGGAAAAGCCAGGTATCACCCTGCCTCCGCAGATCATCTTGCTTACTGACCGGTAGCTGCTGTGGCAGAAGGATGAGCAAAGGCTCTCTGGTGGCCAACGCAAGATGCTCATGGGAGAGCAGCTGGTTTCAGCTCCTGTTCCGCAATCCTGTATTTATATACAGGATGGTTTTGCGATATTAACACAGATGGGTTTTCCAAGCATGACTGCTTCTTTTGGGGATAATAATGCCATTAATAGCATCCAGAAAGGAGGCACAGCTAACCAGCACTGAGGGGTCCACTTCAAGAGGAAGCAGACTTCATGCAGAAACAAGCCCAAACCTATTTGTAATGTTGCCCGAGTTTTAGCACCATCCCCTTCCCAATCCAATTTTATTAACGAATATGATGACTGGGCAAATATTGGTATTAGTTGGCCAGCTGGTCTGAGTATCTGTTTCTGAAAACATCTTAATCTTCTGGAAAAGCTCACAATTTTTAATGCAGTTGGCAACACAGTCTTTTAGAAATTGGTACAAACACAGGCTTAAGGGTTTTTTTAATACTATTCTTCTCTTTCATTTCAGATCAGAAAAGTAGAATTACTGAGGTTTTTAAACATGACATGTATTTGCTTTTAAAGAATGAAACTAAAACAGGACAAAAAAACCACCTTACATACTTATTAATGCCTTTTTTTTTTTTTTTTTTTTTTACACACTGCAAATTGTGCAAACAAAACAAAACATCCAGGACTCCACTGCATTCCAGATGAGATCATTAGCTGTGAGCCCTATGTCATACTTTGGAGGCATTTTTACTGGTAAAAGGTTTTCTTCAGGTTTGCAAATCTTGGACCAGAAAAATAAATATTTGTTGTGTACCTTGGTGAGAGTGCTTTACTGATAACACCATATCACATTCTTATTCACACTGTTTTACCAAATCTATCAAATTCCACAGCTTCACTATTGCTGAAATGAGCCCTTAATTTTAAGGGAGAGCAGTTACACTAGTTGTTTGGGGCCTTGACTGTAGGAGTGTTTTATTAAGCTCCGGTAGGAGTAGCCCAAGGGAGAGGAGTATCCCAGAGTTTTGCCATCAACCTGAAGCACACACTGCACAGGTTTGAACGTGTTTACAAGGCTGTAAAAATTCCCAAGGACTTTCTCTGGGGCAAAAAGAGCAAGCACTCCACTTTTCAGCCACTCAGTATAGAAGCCACCATCTCCACATATCCCAACCACTGGTCTTAAACTGGTACCAGTCCCCTTCACTCAAGTGAATTTAACTCCTATTGTCAGGGTTCAAGAGGATAGTTCAGTCTCTCATTTACTGATATTAATGCAATTTCCAGTTAAGACCTCACCAACTGTGTTTGCCAGCTTTAGATGGGCATGCTTAGGACTGATTTGATATCAGTGCAATCTCAGAATAAACACACTGCTGACCTTTCAGCTCCTGATCTCCTGCAGGACAGAGTTGGCATAAGGAAAGCAATTGCTATGACCCATACTTCCCTTGCCGCTCTTATCTCATGCACTTGAAACATATCTCCTAGCGACAGATGAAAGAACAGAGCTGGCTCAAAATGTTGCTGTTTTTAGAACAAGGGAAAAAAAGCAACAATAACAAAATAAAAAGAATGCCAATTTTTGTCATTTGTTAAAATGTCACAAAAATCAGATTTTTTGGAAGTAAAACCAGAAAACAGACTTCTAAAGCAGTCTGTAAGAGCAAACATGATAGTTTCGTTAAAAAAGAAAATTTTCTCAGAGAGCTTGCACTCTGTATTCAGCCTTGGACAAACCACAGAGCCCAGTGCTCCTGGCACCCCCAGCTTCATGTCAAACCTTAGTGATAGCCAAAGGACCTCAAAAGCAGAGTATTTATTTCACCTTATTTTCATGGAAACTAAACCCAAGGCAAGTCCCATTGAAATAAAGCACGTTCTAGGGAGATAGGTGAGGACAACCCTGATGCTTCATCCCTCTTTGCATCACGTGCTGCCTAGGAGAGTCTTCAGAGCCCTGTTCCAGAGCTGGATGCTCTGGTATTACTGCCTGTCAGCATTGTAGCATTGCCTCTGTTTATGTCAGAGCATAAAAGAGGCCATGTAGAGGAACCGATTTAGGATGAGAATCAATATAATTTGGCTTCAAGGCATGAAGCCAAGATGTTTTTCACTCATCACTAAACAGCAGAAGTTTTTCCAGCTTCTGAAATAGCCCAGGGGTGCTGATCTACAGATTATACTGCAAGGCCCAGCTTTTTGTGTGTGGTGACTGAAAAAGGTGAGGAACCACTTGGTTACCCGTAACAGAGCTTTGCCTGTAGTGGTGGGGTTAGGCGAGACTGGCACTTGGCAGAGGAGAGAGGACGATGCCTGGGGCAAGGAGCTGCAATTCACTTCTGCTTTTCAGAATTACTGTTAGTAGCACTGAGATTGGACCCAAGAGCCTGCCTGTTGGTCAGGACTTGACCATGCTTAGCAGCGTGCAAACACAAAATAAAATTGCATTCTCTGAAGAGTCATTTTCACGCTTTTAAATAAAGTCACTAAAGTCATAGCTGAATTCCTTTGAATCTCATTTATAAATCAAAATAATTATTTTAGCAAGTGATGACAGATAATAAGTGGCAGACTCTCTTGTCTTTTTCACTGCAAGATGAGCCACTCTCCCCGAATTACAGGATGATTTCCCTGTTACTCCACTCCATCCCACACTCACTCTTTCCTCTCAATCTAAAGATGCACTGCCCTTCTTCCCTCCTCCTGCATCCAGCGCTGGGAATGCCAGCTGAGTACTGGACCAAAGAACTTGTGAAGGCAAGGATTATGTTATCTACAGAGCAGTGAAGGTTTTCCTCACTGTCTATACCCCGTGGAGGGGAAGAAAGAAAAAAAAAAAAAAAAAAGAAAAAGATCTCATTTGCTGCATCGCACAGATACAGCCTTTACAGATACAGGCTAAGTGTCTGCCTGCACGCACTTCACAGCAAGGCATCCCACCAACCAAATACATAATCCTTGCATCTGAAACCACCCACGAAGGAGGCAAGTATTGAATCATTTTGGGGCCTGGCACAGGAGATCTGTATCTTGCTGGTTTCATTACCTTGAATAATAGCACAACAGATATGTAAGTCACATTTAAATCGATTTTAAATGAATCCAAACCCTAGATGTAAACATAACCAAAATGTTGGACGAGAGTCTGTGTTTTAACCCATTTTTAGATCGCTTGTGTTTCTGGGATAGCGAGGACTGAAAGCACAGATCTCAGATGAAGGTGGGCTTCAGCATCTGAGCCACGAGCACAATCTGAATTACAGAGGTGGTCCAGCCCTGGGGAAGGGAGAGGAGCCAAAATTCTGGATACAAACATCCAGGCATGGAGTACAGACCTTCCTTGGCATTTAAACTCTGACTGCATTTTAGGACTCCTTAGCACAACTTTATATATGTACACGCACACGCACACCACCAACTGACCCACAGTCTACTAAAGCTGTGCTAGTATAGGGACTGTTCACTGGCTGATGTTGGAATAAGGCACCCATGTGGTGTGCGGTTTTGAGATTTAAATAATATGTAACACTGTTCTTCCCTTGTTCCTGCCCCTTGTATACCAGACAGACATAAAATGCAACATATTCCTGTCTGTCGTTGACAGAGAAACAAGGTTCAGGTTAACCTCGATATCCAAGAAACGATGACGCTGGTTGCAAGAGCTCTTCAAAGTGTCTGTGGTGGGGTATAGGATGGCTCAGAGTTAAAAAATGTTTTTCCAAGGAGGTTAAAGCTGAATTTGACTGGTAAGTACTAAGCTACAGTTGTTTCTCAACTTTGAGAGTTTTACACCTGCAAAATTAGAAAAAAAAATATAATCACAGTAAATAAATATTTTGTAAAGAGGTCTCCTTCAACAGTCCTCCAAGTCATTAATACCAGCTGACAGAAACAATGAGGAATGTCTAAACATCAGGCTTTTCCCCAACAATCTTTCTGAAACATTCAGGGTTTTTTTAGCCAAACCATTACTTTCCCTCCTTCCAAGACTAAACTCCTATGTGACAAGGCAGAGAAAACAAGTACAAGGCAAGAGCTGGAAGCAGCACATTTCCAGGTGGAGTAAAGGCTCGCATTCCTGAGAAATCCGCGTTTCCAAGTCTCAGCCGATCCCCCCCCCCGCCCTGGCCGGGAGGGCCGGAGCCCGGCAGCAGCCGGCAGCGGACGCGCCCGCGGAGTTCCTCCCCTGCTGCCCGCATCGGGGGGGGGGGGGGGGAATTTCCGCAAAACAAATTTAAAAGCCTTAGTGCTACAGATGACACAACACTTGAAAGACACCTTCTCCGTGTCACTCTGGAGCTACCTATTTCCAGTAAAGCACTGGGCTGTCTCACCGCAGATGCTTACTTGTGGTGCTGGCTATTGCCTGCACCACAAAATAATACTGCTTAAAAGAAGAGGGCGGGGGGGGGGGGGGGGGGG
>JAVKLA010000084.1:29266704-29282520 GCA_034782735.1 Sagittarius serpentarius
GGGCCACCCAACGCAAACCCGGGCATCCCTCCTCCAGACTGCCTCCCCGCTCGCAGGGGAAGCCAGTTACAATTCTTTGTAATAACTGGAGGTAGGATATTTCTCCAGCTTGTGGGGTTCCCCTCCGTGCAAGACAAAAGAAAAGCAAAAAAAGATTTAAGGCGGAGATCTCCGCAGCTCGGGGGAGTCGTTCCAAAGATGAAATCAGTGCTCAGGCATCAGCTGAGCTTAGCACCTTTCAGCTGGCGCAGTCACTTAACCCCGTGGCTGCCGCAGCCCGAGCGCTGGGGTGACAGGCGCTTCCCAAACAGCAACCCCCCCGGCTGGGATTTGGAACAGCACCGCCCTTCAGAGAGCACCCTGTGTTGCTCCCAAGACTGTCTGCAGCATTCTGCAAATGCCAGGGTGCTCCCTCTCACGCTTGCAGGCAAGTCTGCACAAGATGCAGCACATCGGAGAGGTAGGAGAGACTCAGGGAGGCGTAAGCTTAACCCAGGGCCTGGCTGGCAACAGGGCTCGCAGTAAATGCAAGTGCTGGAGGCGTTGCAGGACTGGCAATCTGCACGCCTCTGTAGGAAAAGACCGGCAGACACCCTGCCTGCTGCTACAAAACTGCGGGCAGGCAGCGGGGTCTGCCCAAACTTCGGGCAGGCAGTGGGGTCTGCCCGCTTACACCAGCGCCAAGCAAGGCGCATGCAGCTAACTGGGGAGATACTGGGGTGTTGTTGCGAAGGGCAGCTGTGAGGAGAAGCCGCTGCCGCTTAGCCGTGCTGGTTACCGTCACAGGACTAACCATCACCAGTTTCGAACATCATTGTGCCATGAAAGCAGAGTTCAAGTCTCTTCCCTTTAGTTAGATTTGGGACCACATGTCTTCACACTTTAGCAACAAAGTCTGGGGTGTTTGGGGTTTTTACGTGATTTTTTTTTTCATTTTGCTTTTAAATCCCTGAGTAGCTGAAGGTATGTGCAAAACCTCCTGCAAGGCTGTCCTCTCACTGATGCACTCTCAGGCTTGCCTGTTTAGGCAAGAAGTTCCTTTCAAGTTTGGGAAGTCAGTGAGTTTTCGGTAGGTTTTTTGTTTGATTTTTTTTTCCTCTTTAATCCAAAAAAATTACTGTAGCAGTCATGGTAATTTTTCATGTATATTCCTTTTCCACAGCACAAACAAGCCTTTATATAGGGTGTTGTACTACTTTATGGCTCATTTCCTTTACTTCACAAGAAGAAGGGTGCTTTACAATAGAGTTTTCCCCTCATCCTCTCCAAAGGAGTGTTTTTAAATAAGTACGAACTCATTTATTTCTTTTAATGGTGGCCACTTATTTCTTTAAGACAGGGCCATCCACAGAAATTGCACTTTCTACCAAGATCGTAAATACATTTAGGTAGAGAAGCAAGATAGCTCTCCCTGGAAAATAATACTAATATTATAATAATAAAACATATGTTCAAGCAAGAGCAATAGACTGCCACCTGACTTGGAGCATCACTGGTTGTAAAATCCAAAAAAGAAGCATCAAAGAAAGGACAGGAGTTGAAGATTATTGCTTCATCACTCTGTTAACACAGGCTCGTTACAATCACGGGGAAGTCACCCATGTTGGCAGCACCTGTCTCCCTTGCTGGGGACAAGAAAAACAAGGCAGGCTGCAATATATCATTAACCTGGAGGATTTAAAACACAGACAAATATTTGCATGGGAGGGCTTAAATATTCTTGATCTTGCATTTGTGGCAGAAAAACTGATGAGATGGAGTTGGCGAGAGCGATTCCCATGAAATATGTCCTGTTACTTTGCTTCTGAGATCTGTTAGCAGTTCTGCCTTGACTTCCAGTGGATGAAAGTATGACACACAATTTTGGGAAGTGAAAGTAACTGCAAAATTTACATAGGTAATGATATAAATCACCTAAGTAAGCCAAAAGACTACTTGCTTAGATGAAAAATAAATCTTTGGACCAAATCAAATTTAAACGATCCCTCATACAAACGCACTACTAAATGTGTATATTTAAGAGGAGAAGAATTTCCCTTGGATACTTGTCCTGTTCCCATGCCAGCCTCGAGCCCCTGGCTCTGCACGCTAGGAGGGCCAGAAGGCAGGATGAGACAAGTCACTGGTCTAAATTGACCTGGCAGCTCGTGGTTCCTTCTCACTCTGGTACCCGCTGCAGTGTTTAGCCTGGCGTGTGTGCAGGCAGACGGCCAAGCAGCTTTCCATAGCATTGCACAAGTTGGAGAGGGGAAAAACCTGTGAGACATTTCTAGACTTTATAGCTGCCAGCGCAGGGACAGGGACATCTCCATGCACGCCGGCTTTTGCATCCATGAGACACATTGTGCTCCATGTCACAACTGGGAGCACTAAGAGAGTCACTTGTCCTCGACCCCGCTGCAGCACCAACAAGGAGCTCCAAACCTGGCATGTGGTGCGTCTTCAAGGCAATTAACTTCATCTCTTTGCTGGGCTGTGCAGCCTCTCACTTGCTCAAGCGAGCAGCTAAACTGAGCAGCAGCTTAGTACCAGCACAGAAAAACCACAGCTGTCTGGAGACAACCACTTAAGACTGATTTTATTATGTGGATAAAGCAGAGATCTCTCTTTGGTAATATGTCTGTTAGAATATTCTGAGAGAGACAAATGCATCAGTCTTCAGAGGGTGTTTGTTCTACTGGATGAGGTGCTAGTCTGGGACTGAGGAGACTCTGATCCTACCCCCAGCTGCTACTGGGGTGCTGGACAGCCTTGCCCAGGTAAGGTCACACCTCTACAGCCTCCCTTCCCTGCCTCCTCCATTCAGACTGCAGGAGTCTACAGGGAAAGCTCTGTAGGGAAGCATTTCTATGCTTCATCAGGTGTTTATTCAGAGTTTAAACAAAACCTGTTGCTCCAAAGATAACAATAACTTCTGACATACTCCAAACTGAATCAGCCTAAGCAATACTGGGTTAAAAATCTCTGAATGTTTTATTCTGATCTTATACCCAGTTCTTCCCAAGACATTTCTTGGGTCAACTGAATTACTCCTGATTTACAACAAGGAAAACATACTGAAATGCTGCCATGCACAATCCTCATCAACACATGGAAGACAACCTGATTTTGCCGAGAAAGCTAAGACATGGGCACACTACCCAGAAAGCCTTTCACTTCAATAGATGCTGAGAACAGTGGGCTCAGGGCCAACGTTGCATTTTTCAGATTAGGTGTTCACTGTCTCCTTCCCTCCACTTCTCACTAGAAAGATTTTATTTCAGATCAATACTTACAATACATTTACTACTACAGTGAGTTCCTATTTCAAACATGAAAATAATAAATAAAAAGACCTCATATACCTTTCCTGCTAGAGTTTAAATCTGCCTGGAAGAAATGCAAGTGGATGACACCTTTCCATTACCAAATCACTCCCTGAATATCTGCTGGACTTGCAGCACATGCTGTGTTTGTGGGCACAGCCTAACACTGTTTAAAAAAAAAAATTTTCCTTGAGGCCTCTCTCCTAAAGATCAGCAGCTAGGTCCTGATAAGATGAATGAACACACAGCATTTCTTGAGCTGCAGGTATGGAAACAATTCCTACATGCTGGAGATTAATCACCCCACTTAACTCAGTGAAAGTTTTAGTTTTCTTGACACAGAAAACAGGGAAAAACCACATGTATAAAAAGTGAAATAGCTGTCAAAGACTGATTAAAAGCAATCTCCAATCTCTCTGAAGAGTTAGTAAATGAAGTATGGTGTTACTTGGCTCCTGTCATTTCATTTCTTTCTTTCTTAAAATAAACAAGCACTGTTGCTTATTTCCATCCTTTCTATCATCCTTTCTCTTCATAATGCAAATCTCACCCTGTCCTTTATGTTCAAGCACAGGCCCAGAAGCAGAGATCAGCCCTGAGCTCCTGCGTCGGTGAGCACATAGCCGTTAGCTCCCGGGTGCTGCTGGACAAGGTCCCTCACTTCTCTTATATGAGGAGAGCAGCAAAGCTTTAGATAGAGACCACAAGTGTTGGAGCACCTAATGTGGCTTTAGGTGAACTGTTCTAATGCTTGACTCATTGGCAATCTATATTTTATTTCTAGCTCAAGTGCCAGCTTCCAGCCTTTTGACTAAAAGACATTAGTTAGATCTGCTACCCTCTTGCATTCTCTTCTGCACAGGAGTTTGTAAACTATGATCCACCCTTAATTTGCTCTTGAACAAAAGAAAAAAAAAACACACAAAAAAACCACAGTTTCTTAAATCACTTTTGGAGACTCTTCATCTTGAGATCACCTGAATAGCACATTTCAAGATGTTTTCCAGCTCCTCAGGATCCTTTGGAAACACAGACACCAGAACCAGAAACAACCATGGACTTGCAGCACCCTACCGAGACAATTTTGCTCAACATTCCCAAGACCACACATCCACAGACTCGCACCAGAAGGATAACCTTACTCAATACCCAATTCGTAACTTCAAGACTTTTTTTCCAGCGTCACCATTTCTGAAGGCAGTCTCCCACTTAGCAAACATGACCTACATACGTTTTTCCCCCAAATATTTGGCCTTTCTTTTGGCATCTCTCAGGTATGCTATTTAGATGACCACACTTTGCCAAGAAGGAAAAATCGCTGTCTCTGTCTAATCTGTCAGGTAATTTTACCCCATTCTTCTGGAGCTCCTAGAAAGTTTTGCTGGTGACACTTCCCTTATTTTAATCCTCAGCCCTCCATACTTCACTGAGGGTTTCTTTACATACAAAGCCTTAACTCCACAGCAAACAATCCTGTCAGCCACCACTGATCCACAGCTGAGCAGGACTGGAGCACTCGGGAGGATGAAGCAGGGCAGCACCAATTAACTGGCCATAGCTATTTTCTTCCAGGGATTTAGGACTTCTTTGACAACAGTTTCATCCACTCATGATGTGCAGTGAGGCAAGTCACAAAGTCCTTTATTCTTTTTTTCCCTGAAAGACTAAAAAGTTTTGCTTAGTTTTAACCCTCGAGAATAATAAATAATCGGGGGGCGATGCACTCATTTGCCACATCCCTTGGTTCGCATGCAGCTTGGGTATCGGCAGGAACAGCAGACTTCCCCAGAACATATGTGCAAATATTCAAGAATCGCAAACGACAACCATAAACATAGTTGGACCAAACAGCTTCACTGAATAGAAGTGAATGTTTGCAAATGCTGCTTTCCAGTACTTGACCTGCACCAATGGGCCCTCTGTATTCAATAACCTGGTCTTCCATGCAAAAAACACCAAAAAACCCAAACCCCCCCCCAAAAAAAAAAAACCCCACAAAAAAACCACCCCACACCTTTCTGATGAAGGGCATGCACCTCTAGCTTCCCTGTGGGGCTTAAAAAGGGGTTTCTGAATGAGCGTCTCAGAGACAACACCAGGTTATTTTTTTATATATATTGCATATAATTCCCCAAAGCAACCAGCTTAAACATGTATCCTTGATGAGAACTCGTATTTACTAATTAACATCATTCATCAAATGAATCTACTGAGCCTTAATGCTGTGTTAGCATTAGAATTTGACATTGAACTATATGTTTTTTAACTTTCATAATTTGAACCTGGTCTGACTAATATATATTAATGATGTGTCCCTAGGATGATCCACTGGAATCTGTGTCAGTTGAAGAATGCTAGTAATTTTGGAGGGGGGCAATTCCATATTTTCCAAAAGTAAGCAAGAAAATTAAATATTAAGATTCTGCAAGAAAAAGTCCCTACAGCCAGCATTAGAAATTTACCTTCAGTGAAAGAATAATATTTATCTGGAGGAGCAGTGGCTCAGAACAGATGCTGCCAAGATGAATGATTAATGCACATTAATTGTGGTAAGGAGTTTTCAATTTCAAGTGTTTTCAAATGAAAACTAGGAGATTTGATAAAAATAAAAAACCCTACTTTTTTCATTCATGTGCCTTTTAAATCTTTCTTTGCCTTCCAAAAAAACCCCGAAAGAATTCGCTTCTAAGCGACATTTTTAGTAAAACACATGGTTCACTGAACTGGAGCCAACTTCTGACTTCTCAGTTGCCAATTTAACCCCCTCCAATTAAAAACAAACAAACAAAAAAAACCCAAAAAAACCCCACACAACCAAAAAAGAGTCAAGGAAAGGGAAATGTGAAGGATACAGTCTAGGAAGAACAGCTTCCAGCCAGCTCTAGCATTCTAATAAACAGATGAAGCAACCCAGAAAGACTTTCCTCTTTGGTAATACTGGTTTGAGCAACATCAACAACAGTTGCCAAGAAATGAAAGCAACATCTGGTACAGGAAGTTTGGAACCGAGTTTCATTCATTTTCAGCTTTAGACTAATGCTGGTCACAAAACTGTTTTAGTTTGCATTTTTCTTTATCCTCCTGTAGAGTTGCAGTTGGGGAAGGGACTTTAGTACAGAAAATAAGAGTCAAATACCAAAAACCAGCTGTTCTCCCTGTACAGATTCACACAGAATACAGAGACAAGCTCGCGTCCCAGCGTGCCCTGCCAGCTGTTGTACAGCCGTAACCAACACGCGTCGCTGAATGCTGCTGCCTGCCTGGAGGAACAATGTGGGACTCGTGCATCACTGGTTTGTGTGCAAGGCACATCATTCCCAGAATTGCGTCGAGCGCCACGAGTAACATTACACACGTGCTATAACCACCCAGCTCTCCCTGGAAGAGACCATTCACTTGGGCAGCACTCACACACAAAATCCAAAACAAAACACCAAACAGGAGGCATCCTCCTTTTCTGCCTTTCAAGAATCCTCTCAACTCAGACATGAGAAGACTACCTCATTTATCCATGAGAGCACTGAAATTTTTACCTCAGCCTCTCCTTTTCTTTGATTTTACTTCAACAAGTCTCTTTTGTATCAAGTGCTTCATCAGATAGTCACACAAAATGCCGCATAAAAACAACCTAAATGCATCTTAGAGCTCCTTCAATTTATCAGCCTCCGTTTTTGTTCTAGCTGTTGTTTCTTAACACCCTGCTGAGATGCAACTTGCTTGCTCAAGCAGGGAATTCCTCAATTTCACTTGGCTGACACTGTTTCTTCCCTTGGGACAAGTGAGTGTTTCCTGACAGAAAATAAAATAGAACAAGGAGTTTTGGGGGAAGTTAGCTAGTGACATCCTTTTTCTCTCTGCAAACTGAGCACAAGGTCAGAGAAGACATTTCTGTTTTGATTTAGGCATCAGCCCCTTCACTGTGAAGGTGTTAGGAGATTTTTTTAGGTCATTGATACTCAAATCCACCCCCAGAATCTGAAGGCAAGATCCTACCATTATAACCAATTAATCCAAACCCCCAGTTCAATGGGGAGTGGGGAACACAGGTGTAAGTGTGATGTTACCAGCTCCACTCAGAATATGCCATAAGACGACTGAAGCAGGTTGGCACACTTTGCTTCCGCAGGCCAAACTTTGGTGGGGAGGAAGGCTGACCCTGTTGCCAGAGGAATCCAGATTTGTTTCATGCCCAACACATTGCCCATCATTTCCTTAGTAAAGAGGATATTGCCTTACTAAGGCTTTTACATCGCCTCTGTCTGTAAGCTTTTCCTATTCATTCATTCACAAGGCAACGGATGAGAATCAAACTGCCTATAGAGACAGCAATAAAGCCTCAGACAAAGGAAGAGTCACAATTACAACTATCAATCTCCATGAAAGATACCAGGTGTCAGCATCAACGAGAACATCTCAACAGCCTTGACAGGACCACAGGAAGACAGTGTCCCCATTCTCAATGCTAAATTTAATCAAGATACAATGTACCACGCAAAGCCTGGCCAAAGATTATATACAGCTGAATCTGCCAAGTCACCTGGTATGAATTGTGAACAGTTAAATGAAGAAAACTTGAATTTACTTTGATATCGGTAGCAAGTGTTCCCTGAATAAGGTACAAAAGCTGAAATTGCCCCAGATTTCATATATTTTGTTTCCATAGAGACCCTTCATATCTCTGCACAAACCACAATGCTACTTCCTCAGCACAGCCTGTGAAGCAAACTGTTGTTCAATATAAAGGAAGACAGGGCCCTGTTTAATTAGCTTAAGTCAGGAGAGCTCCCACTGATAATTGAGCTCTATGGTCCCCGGGCCCGAAAGTTACATCTGGGGCAAAAAAAAAGAAAAAAAAAAAATTAGCACAGAGCATCTGGAGTGTCCAGCACCTGAGTAACCCCTCCAAAACACTGCAGGAAAAAAGCGTACCAGAAGGAGCAGAGAGGTGGTTTGAGGCTGGGAAAATGAGACAACGCCTATGTAGAAGGCAAAGAAGCCGCAGCTGCTGGGTCAAAATGAAAGGGGATGGTTTGAAACAGAAAGATAAAGTTAATACAAAAGCTTAGCTCCAGCATGCACTATTTCCAGCTTGCCTAAATTTATCTCTTACTACTCAGTATTTCTCCATAATTATATGGCTAGATATAAGGCCTGCTGAAAACAGAGGAGCCTGAAATCAGGGTTCTAAGTATCTACTACAATTCAGAGCAGGGAACAGTATTACTCAGTTAATTGCACCAGGAAATCTCCTTCAAGGGTGAAAACAAACAGGCACAGCTGAAAAACCTAATCAAGTTGGGAGGTGAACCCTGTTTCACATTTTTATCAAGGAACATATTTGAGCAAACAATCTTTTCTATCATTTTCCTTAGTTGTTTCCTTTCAGTAACAGCAACCAAATAAAGGGGACCGAGTATGTGACATACAACTAGCGGCATTCCTTATGGAGCAGCAGCAGACCTGGGAAGATGATGTCAGAGAGGAAACAAGGATGTTTTGTCCAAAGTGTCAGCACCAGACCTTGCCTGATTTTTCAAATTAGTATTTTCAAGTTAAATCTTCAAAGAATATATGCAGACTATTTATTGAAAGTGTTACTCAAAGCCTATTGTTTCTTGAAAACAGATTCAGTTAAACAGAGGGCAATAAACAGACCAAGTGAACATTTTATTAGAAAGACAGAACCAGAAACCAGAATGAAACCAGAGAAAAATAAATCTAAAAGACTTAAGGAAAACCCATTAAACTCCATTTTCATAATAATCTTTTATTTTCAAAGCAATGTTGCTTTCTTCAGGAAGAGATGATCATTCTTTGGACCCATCTCTACAGGAGCACACCCCCTAAACCTGTCACAGACCTTAACACACATGACCCATCTAGGGACCATTTCCTAGTTCTAAAGAGACCAAGGCCAACGCTCTCACCCTCCCCTGCGTTGGCCCTACCCACAGGGGAATGTCTTGAGGGGTTATACCAATACGGTTGTACGTTGGTTACCTCTCTCTGTCCTTAGGACTGCATTCCTGGTATGTTGCAAGAGTTTCATTTAAACTTCCCTCCTGTGTCTTAGCTAACATATTGGTTTAGAGCCAGAGCTTTACCAGCCCTAAATGGTATCGCTGGGAAAGAAGTAAAAGATGAGTAAGGAGAAGAACCAATAACTCCTCTTTATGCACTACAGCTGAGCTAGAGGTGCATAAATGTGGAAGACTAAATTGATAAAAAAAATTTCCTTTAGTGGAACGTACAAGAATAATTTGTGATATTCTTAAAGTCTGAGGACCCTGAGTTAAGCCTGGGCTTTTAAAGCTCTCTGAGCAAGAGGAATCAATACTCAATTTCACGAAGACTTCATTCTCCCCAGGCTCTTCTCTTCCAAAGCCCCCGGGCACTGCACTTCACCCAAGCACATCAATAATCCCACACGCGCTAACGTGTGGCTATCAGGCCTGAGTTGCAACATGTCACTGTCAGACCCCAGGCGTGGCTGAACCCTGGAGTTACAGGAGTCACCCTGCACGGCTGGCCCTGCAGGGATGGCACACAACAGCAGGACCAGCCTGTACCACTTTTCCATGCACCTTTGCACACCTGTGGGCACACCAGAGGGTTAAAGGAGGAGCAGCTGAGTGCATTTAGGGTGCCAGCTGACTTGCACCAGGCAAGAGATACACAGTGGTTCTGTTGTTAGCAGCTTGCCTTCACAAAGAGAACAGATCAGATTCACAAGGCTAGGTGAAAGCAGATACATATTTTCATGCACTTCCCTCAAGCAAGAGATCTTCAATGCAGAGCAGCCAGCCATTCAGTGAAGTCTTTCTGACCTTTTGCATATGGGACTATTCAATTTCAGTTCTCATTTATATGTAAAACCTCCTTAACAGAAAAAGTTGCCAAGTCCAGAACATTTTTAACTGGATTTCACCCTGGACAGAATAAAGCAGTTGAAGTGATGTTGATTTATTTAAGCTCAGAGCACACAGGTTAGGACCTGAAGAGATTAGAAGATCATCTCAGAAATGCACTTTGCTTTGGATAAGTCTTACTTCGACGTCTTTTTTTAAAGGTGTGAATAAAAGAATTATTCTTAATAAAAGCTTTGTTATTCAAATTAAAGGTTTTAAATCCATATATGGTTGGATACCAAGGAGAAAAGAATATTGTAAACACAGCCTGACCATGCAAAGCACATGAAAAAGGTAATGGGTGGCAGAGGGGGTGCAATGAAATTACTACAGCTGAAATGGCTGTAAAAAAAAAAAAAAAAAAAACCAAAAAAACCCCTTAATATTCTAGTGCCATAGGACAGCCATCCCTCCTGAAAACAGCGGCAGAAAAAGATGCAGATCTTGTAACAACAGCTTTCAATATTTCCTGAGTTTGCAGACATAACCTTGTAGCTGTAGAAGAACGTCTATATTTAAGAAACTAAGAGGAAAATCACACTAATCTATGTGGCAAGAGATCTGTTAGTCTAACTTCAACAGCCTTCAAGTCTTTAGAAGAGGTTTTGAAGCAAAGTATATTGTGAGTGAATGGAGACCACACTGAAACACCACCTGTTTTAACTACAGGGAGTTTGAATTTGACTGACCTGACATCCTTTGCTGTAAGGAGAGGCAAAGGAGATCTGGGCACTATAACCTTTACCAAAGGAGTAGGTTGCATTTGGAGCTATCACTTTCCAACCTAACTTCACAATTTCTTCCTAACAATGAGAACAGTTGTATGTAGCTGACATTTGCAAATGCCACCAACTTTGTTGGCTTTAACAGGACAGCAGAGAACTGCAGTATCATGCAGGTATGGATGGCATTGACTACTCAATAAACAGAAGTGGTATTTAAATTTAAAACCAGTACAGAAATAGAGTCATTTTGGGATAAAAACTGAATTTCTGTTATAAGCTACATGCTTGTAGTTGGAAATATTTGAGGAGGAAGAGATGTGTATCTTATGACAACTGATTTACCATAAGGAAGCCACAAAAAAGGTCACTGTGATCCCAGAATGCTTCAGAGGACATCCAGCCCCTGGAAGCGCAGTAATGCTAGATACCATGTACAAAGCACTTGAGGTATTTATCCAAGAAGATGTATGTAGTTCAAGCACAGTTTAAGCAAGTTTAGAAGAGATGAAATCATTTTAGAAGAGGGGAGGAGGAGTACCCTTAGCATGGTTTAAGTAATGGAAAGACTGCTTTATGAGAACTAAATGAGCTGGGTTGATTCAGCGTGTCAGAATGAAGGTTAAGAGGGGGAGCAATCCGTTTGCTTCAGGATTAAACAGTAAGAAGAGAAGAAGAACTATTGGAGTTAAAAGACAACGCTGTATGAAACAGCCACTGAATACACTTGGGCTGGAAGTCAGAAGGCAGGTTTTAGCTTTCAGAGGAAGAGAGCTCAGGAGTAACTATTTCCTAATAGGACAACTGAGGAAGGAAAATTCAACACGCCTGGCGACACAGCTTGCTCAATTGGCAAAGGGGCTTGTACCACTTGCCTGTGCTGGTAGGGGAACCTGCTTACAGGCCTCAGTTCCCAAAACCTCTTAAGAAAGAATATATTTGGAGAATGCACTAAACTTCTTAAGAGGACTACAAGACAGTTACTGAATTCCCCAGATAGCAATCTGCATCGCAGTCCTGCAGCCAGCATGGGCAGCCTTAGAAGTAATTTTCTTTTTCTTTTTTTTTTTTTTCTTTTGCAGCTTGCCTGAACATCCCATAAAAAGAGGAATTACTACGGTGAAAGAGAGAAATTGATTATGCAGATAGTACTGTCAAATGCAGGAGGAAAACAAACTAGAAAAAATAGAGCAGAATAAATTGTTTCTGCAATCTCAGTGAGTTACATTAAAAAAAAAAAAAATATGAAATAAAAACCAAGGAGATAAAAGCAAGAGAAGGGCAAGGTGGGTTTTTGTGGGTTGTGGTTTGGTTTTTTTTTTAAAGTTTCCACTGTCCTTTTATACCAAAGGACACACTTATATGATTATCTTTCTTCCTGCACAAACAGGAATATCCTGGGAAACCACAGGCAAATTAACCCAAGCAAGAAGAAAGCCGGAAAGACTGTTTAGATGAAGAACCAATCAATAAAACTGCTC
Source organism: Sagittarius serpentarius (assembly GCA_034782735.1). Lineage (NCBI taxonomy): Eukaryota > Metazoa > Chordata > Aves > Accipitriformes > Sagittariidae > Sagittarius > Sagittarius serpentarius. The sequence goes on from JAVKLA010000084.1 coordinate 29,279,121, forward strand.
AGAAGAAACACTTATCTGCATCCTGTTTGAGATTGACATGGGAGGTATTAATATTGTATGCGCTTGTCTAGTGGATAAGATAATCGAGCACCATCAAAATGCAAAGCAGCTCCTGCAACTTCTCCAGCAGCAAACCCCTGCTTTTCCATCTGAATTCCCTTTCTCCTGCAATGCCATCTAGAGGAAACCAGACAGATAAAAGGGAGGGCAGAGACAAAGGGAGGAGAAGGCGGCGGGTACCGGGTGAAGCCGAAGCTTCCCCCAGACCTAGCTAATGAAATGAATTAGGCTTTCCAGTTTACGAAGCCATTAGGGGAAGAGCAAGCCTTGGCTCCGACGCCTCGCATGTACTTGCATAACAAATCGCATTTGAACAGCGGGTGACTCAGCAAGAGGATTTCCCACGACACCTTTCTAAGAAAGGCGCTGTCTCTGTACTACGGCTCTCTGGCTGCTGGAGAAATCCTCATGAATTGCATCCCTTCTCCTATGATTTAAATCTGCAAACATATGAAAGAAAAATCCTTAAACATCCCGGATTTGACAGGGGGAAATAAAGGGGGGGGGGCGGGGAATCAGGAACAGTATTTGCAGCGAGTCACAGGTACCTCCAGGCAAACTAGCACAGTGACAGGAATTTGGTTAGGGAAGAGTTTAGACCCCAATTTGCACCCTCATCCATACAGTCTCCTTGCTGGGACCTCGGGTACTCACTTAAACTCTGTAATTCAGCTCCTTAATTTCTTCTCAGAGGGCTTGTAAGTGTTTGTGAGAGACTAGGACTTTGAGACACTCGGAAGACAGGCACTTCTGCACACTCAGTGTTACGTTTTTCACCATCAGCTTTAGTCTTTTGTACAGCAGCAGGGGCCACAGTCACCAGCTCGTAATTCCACAAGGAGTAACAGGATCAAGCAGTATTAAAGCTTCACAATAGATTTGCCACATGCAGTAGAGAATACTGTTAGAAATGCGTCGCTCTTACACAGAATTTAAACCATTCCTCTCCGATCACAGCTCCCAAATATTGCTAATGTAGATGTTTCTATCCGAGGGCTCAAGCTTTCTCCTCAGAGTTCCCCTGGCCTTTAAAAATTAATCACAGTCAAACTGGAGGTGGGGAAAAAAAAGAAAAAAAAAAATCTTCAAATGTTTTGGGGAATAGAACAGCTCAGAATATTTTGTTTTGACAGTCATGGGCTGTAGTTTTTTTCCTGAAAATTTAGCAGACATTTTTAAGCCATAAGTTTGATGAAACTAGCAATAAATAAGGCCATACTAACAAATCTGGACGCTTTTATTAAAAGGTCTGAGCAAAAGAAAAAAAGAAATGTTATTCAGCTCTGAACACTGCCTAATTTTTTCCACTAGCATAAACAACTTTAAAGGACCTTTTAAGCAGTGCACGTTTTAAGTGAATTTGCTTTTTTTAGCAAAAAGTTAATGAAAAGATAACTTCCTCTGGCAAAGGGAATAGAACAGAATGAGAACTCTGAATATACTGCTCAAACACAGATTCTTGTGACTGACAGAAATCTTTGTTCTGTATGAAATCTATTGTTTGAGGCTGGGCTTGCAGACAGCTTAAAAGCAGGAAAGTTTTACCTTGTGTTCAAGGGCAAGCATTACCCAGACATCAAGAACTGAGGGAATGAACAGCCCTAGTACAGCACATCCAGAGCACAGAAGGCTGCTGGGGTCTGTGGATGGCTATCGATTTTAGGAAGATCTATTACATCCATTTTTACAAGTATTTTCAGCACTTTTATAAAAATAATTCATGCTTTCTGCCAGTTAATGTTTTACTTTTTTTTTTTTTTTGGTGGAATGCATCAGTTGCCTGCAAGAAAGCAGCTCTTCCTAAGGTCTACTCCACAGCCACGCTTAGGCAAGACTCCATCATGGAGGTACTAGGATGAATGGGGTATTACAACTGAGATATAGTTATAAAAAAAAAATCATCTTTATAAACAAGACCTTACACAGCCTGTTGGGAAGTCTTGGTCTCTGCCAAAGGTGCGACAACCCAATTCCTAAGGCTCTACTTAGGAAAGACTGGTTTGTATTTCAGAAGGTAAATTGAAAGTCTGAGTCATCCTGAGCTGGCCCTACTTTTCAAGAACAGTATCCTGATCAGTATTTTTTAGTAACAGTCACAAAAATAACAGTCCCTTGTTTCTCCTCTTCCAGGTGAAACTTGAAACAGTTCAATTTATCAGTGCTGAAGAGGACTTCTGTACTTGCTGATTATGAGCACAAACATACTATTTCCCAATCTTTCTTACAACAGTCTCCAGAAACCTTTCCCTCTCCTAACATGGAAGTTCTGCAATTCTTACGGAAACAGCCATCAGGAATTTGAAAAAAATATATGAAGTGAGAAAGACTAGTCAACACCCTCTAATTTCTAAATTCATAGAGCAGTTCCTGGGTCACTTCCAGTTCCCCACCAAGCACACAAGAGGAACCCTCCGATGGCTCTCCCTCATCCTTCACCATTCAGCCTTTATTGACCAAGCTGCAATGAGAAGATGTCCACATACCAGCCACGCGCCAGCCCCATCAGCTTCCAGAAAGATGAACCCCATTGCGGGCTGGGTGCAGCAGCCGCGCACTCCCGCAGTGCACCAGACCCTGCTTAAGAGCACATCTTCCCTCTTCCTGCAGGGCTCACTGTATCGTATTTCTTCTCTCATACAGGCACCTCTATCTCCTCTTATTTATTTATCTTAATGTACTGGTGGATGTGGTGGGTTGACCCTGGCTGGATGCCAGGTGCCCACCCAAAGCCGCTCTATCATTCCCCCTCCTCGACTGGGCAGGAGAGAGAGAATATGACGAAAGGCTTGTAGGTCAAGATAAGAACAGGGAGAGATCACTCAACCAATTACCATCACTGGCAAAACAGACTCAACTTGAGGAAAATTAACTTAATTTATTGCCAATCAAACCAGGGTAAGGTAATGAGAAATAAAAACCAAATCTTAAAGCACCTTCCCCCTCCCCCCCTGCCTTTTTCCCAGGCACAGTTTCGCTCCCAAATTCTCTACCAACTCCCCCCGAGTGGCAAAGGGGACAGGGAATGGGGGTTACAGTCAGTTCATCACATGTGTCTGCCTCTCCTTGCTCCTCAGGGGCAGGACTCCTCACACTCCTCCCATGCTCCAGCATGGGGTCCTTCCCACAGGAGACAGTTCTCCATGAACTTCTCCAACGTGGGTTCTTCCCACGGGCCGCAGTTCTTCACAAACTGCTCCAGCGTGGGTCCCTCCTACGGGCTGCAGTCCCTCAGGCACAGACGGCTCCAGCGCGGGTTCCCCACAGGGTCACAACTCCTGACAGCAAACCTGCTCCGGCCTGGGCTCCTCTCTCCACGGGGCCACAGGTCCTGCCAGGAGCC
>JAVKLA010000084.1:29282620-29294910 GCA_034782735.1 Sagittarius serpentarius
GTCTTCCCCACGGGCTGCAGGGGAATCTCTGCTCCGGCGCCTGGAGCACCTCCTCCCCCTCCTTCTGCACTGACCTGAGGGTCTGCGGGGTTGTTTCTCTCGAGTGTTTTCACTCCTCTCTCCGGCTGCAGCTTCTGAGCCCCAGCAACTTTTGTTTCCCCTCTTAAATGTATTATCACAGAGCACTACCACTGTCACTGATGGGCTCAGCCTTGACCAGCAGTGAGTCTGTCTTAGAGCTGGCTGGCACTGGCTGTATCAGACATAGGGGAAGCTGCTAGCAGCTTTCCAAAGAAGCTGCCCCTTTAGCCCCTCCCCCGCTACAAATACCTTGCCGCATAAACCCAGTACAGTGGATGAAAACCCCAAGGAATTCAAAGAGAATTCCTAGGCATCAGCTGCTTTGGTAACCCTTACTAGTTTGCAGGATGATTGTTCCCCCTGCTCTCAGCTTGGCAACAACCTTGCCCCTACCTTCCTATCAAAAAAGCCAAGTCCTTTTGCCCTCTGCCTTGAAGCCAATTTGAACCAGTGGCGCAGAGACAGGCACCAGGACATCTGTAAGTGCAGTATAAAGACAGATAAATCCTCGTTCATGAAGCAGCTACTCTGCTGCACAGACCAGACCATGAGCTCTCCCAGCAAAGCCACCCCTACATGGAAGAAATCATCTCCTAATCTTGCTGCCCCAGGGACAGCGAAGGCTAGTTTCTGTAGTTATGCTCTGAAACTCAAAAATTACTTTAAAAAAAAAAAAGCACAACATAAGTAATTAATTTACAAAGAGAAAGAGATGATGCCTCATCCCTAAATAGCCTGAGCTCTCCCAAACTCATAGAGGAAAACAGTATACTTGCTGCCCGCACGTGAGTGACTCTGACCTACAGCTGCACACAGGTTAGGGGATTTTAAATCTACTGGGACCTGATCGTGTAGCTGCAGTTCATTCAAGCATGCGCTACAAACTAGTGCTGACAGCACTGTGGAGCCCTAAATATTTAGTAACACTAGTACATCATAGTGCACCATTCTCAGAATGAGCTTGAGCTGAGATCCTGTTTTAATTTGTTCTGTCACAAAACAAGGGAAGTGAAAATCAGAAACAACTGTAACGAGAACACACAAGAGCCACTGCTTAAAGTGGGTAAAACAGGATCTGATTTTTATCCTTTGTAGGGTGGTTCTCAATCAAGGTAATTCAGATTTTAGACTATACATGCCATGGGTTTATGATCTGTTCTACAAAACTTTCTATACATACAGGAGAGTTTCAGTAAATACAGCAGTTGGGTCAATGAAAGAGTGGCAACTGCTGCAAAGCAACAATTATCTCCCAAGGACTGCAGAGAGGTTAATTTGCCAGAGAGCTTATCAGAGGTAACTCCAGCTGCTAAGCCAGGGAAGGGTGGGCCTCTGTGACCACTGAGGCTTTGGGGTGGATTCAAAAGAAACAGATTCTCCAGAAAGAGAAATCAGAGGTTCAGCTGCAAGGGCTGGGAGCAGGTTTGCAGCTGGTTCTCAGCCAGATGGGCACAGGCACCAGGGGCAAGAAGCATGGCTGCACCGGTAGGCACCCACCTCCTCCTGGGTGGGAAAAGATTGGAGAGATGTCTTGACTCTGGGGACATTTTTTTGGTAATCCATTATCTACTAGATAAAGAGAAGGTTGTATTCCTTCATTGGGAGCAAGAGGGACAGCAAAGAAATGTGAGATAAATCATACCCGACACTATTCTTAACACATTCCTCTAAAAATATAGCTAGACCAAGAGATGTCCATGTACTAACCTTGATTGAGAGGTTATTTATGCCCAATATACTAAGAAAAAAAAAGATTCAAGAACAGATCATCCTTAAAAAAAAGAAAATATTACTTTTGTTAGGCTGCCAATATCAGAGCATGCTTTGGCTTTTAGCTAAGCCAGGACAGAGGCAAGAAGGTAGTTTAAGTAATGCAGAGCACAACTTCCTTTTGGAAAGTTACTTCTGAAATCAAAGGTCACAGTATTGTCCCAAGAAAAAACTTTCTTGTAACTTGTGCTCCGTTTTTATTCCATGAGCCTTTAGGCATGAGATTACTCTGGTGGCTTAAGCTATTCTCAGTACATCTCCAAACTTTCTAAACAATTCCCAAAGTAATTTTGGGGGAAAAATTAACTTTGAAGGATGCTGGCACCCAGCTTTCAATAATTGCTAGAAAAAAAGGTACTTTGCAGGGCACAAATGTCTCTGCAAATCTTTGCCTAGGCAATCCTTGATGGCAGAAAATATTGAATGAGACTTTGCAAAGTGAGTATAAAAGAGGACAGGGTATCACAAGTCACGGGTTTAGGGATTTCTTGCCTGCTATTAGCACTCTATTGTAAGGTGCCCTGGGGAAATCTCAGCACGTTTTCCAAGCATTTCTATTTCATCTTGAAAATGCTTTCCATTCCCCACACCATGTTAGGTTACAGAGAGACACTTGCATTTTAGTGCTGGAGAAAATGGAGCCAAGTGAGAAGAGCCATGTGTTTAAGAGCTGCCATAAAAAAAAAAAAAAAAAAAAAAAGAAATTCTAGGCAGTTTTCTCTTGAAGAATGATGGCTCAGCTACACTGTCCTGGGTGGATATCACTGTAAATCTTCCTCAGGGCTACTCTTTATATCAGCCCATATCCTAGTACCAAGGAACAGCAGCTGATGTAGCTATACTATCAAATTACTGGGGTTTACAGTGATGTGACTGGATGATAGCAGTAACAAAGGAAGTCCTGGTTTGGTCACCTCAGTGTACAGGGCTTTGTACCTATGCTTAGGGAACAGGAGTCAGCACAAGTATACCAATTCATGGTCACCAGTTACTTCAGAGGAGCCATAGGGCACACAGGTAAGGTAGGATGCTGGGGAATTTCTTAGATCATTTATTGGTATATAAAAAAAGCCAAACAAACCCCCAAAACTACAAGCACTGAAAAATGAGGTTCAGTGCAATGCCAGCTTCTCCAGCCCAATATCAACCCCAGAGCAATAGCCCAGATCCAACACTTAAGTTTTGTTATTTTTTAAGAACGTGTTAAAACCACAAAAAAAACGAGACAGGGTGTTTGTATCCATGGCTGTGAAATCCAAACACAAGTAGTTAGAAAAATGTCACAAACTGTAATGCCTTTGCAAACAGCCCCAAGGTTGATTTGTCACACAATGCTGGTCCAAAAGCAAGCTCTGTTCAGAAGACCTATTCCTTAGGGATTGCAATAAAATTTTTTAGCAGTCTCTGATTCAGTGCGCTTTGAATCCCACAGGAATGGCTGTCATTTCAGAAACTTGTAATAGATGAGAGGAGAGCCTATGCCCTATCTTTACAGGGGAGGAAAAAAACCCCACCAAAACCCAGGACTGTAATTCACTCAACATGGTTCATACTTTTAACATTCTACTTCACTGCACTTCATTATCATTGAGAAGGTTTTGAACATTTCCCTTGAACACCTCCTTCTAATAGTGATTGTTTTGGACACAAAATACATTTTCTTGTGGTCATAACATAGCAAACTGTTTCACCTCCAGTCCCTCAAAGCTCCCAAGCTATCCTGGGCATTCGATTGCGAGGAAGGGCAGTGTGTCCTTCAGCACAAAGAACAGGCAGCATGCAAATAAATAAAGCAGATGCAATATAGTTCCTATTCCAGGTAAAAGGTAGCAGCTGGCCATGTACACAGGGAACTCTTATTTTGGGGTCCCCTGAAACATTTCAAGACATAGCTGATGCTTCTCCATTACTATTTTACCTCAGAGAAGGGGTATGCTTTGGAAGCAAGTCTCCCACCCGTCCTTCCTTACCACACTTTGGTCTGTATCATGCAGCAGTCTTTAAGAGCAAGAACTGGTTTCCTTCCAAATGAAACCAGAAGGCAAGATGCTCTCCAGGGATGCACCAGTGTGCTTCACCTGCTTACGAGCATTCAGTCCCTAGGACTAGGTCAGAGCTAAGACAGAGCAACTGTTGCACACATGCTATGAAATGCGTACGATGTAGATATCAGCTCCTCAGCACCGTGGTGCTCTACAGATCTGCTCCCATCCGACTGCCTGCCAGGCAGAGGGCAAAGAGTCACTGTGATTAAGTTGAGCGCCTGTGAGGTTGGATACTGCTCCATGGGAAACTCCCACTAGCAAATGGCTGAAACCCCATCTACATATAATCACTTTGAGATCAGTGGAGATTATTCCCCCGAGCAATCTGTTCAGAGTTAAATTCCCTTCAAGATTATTCTTAAAGATGTGGGATAAAAAAAAAAAAAAATGCACTTGTACCATACACGTGCATCAGGATCCTGTGAAACACAAGTCTAGCAGGTTTGGAGCTCATGCCAGTGACTTTAAAAACTTTCAGTCCATGTCAGTCTGGTAGCTGCATATTGGGGTGTGTTTCAGTAAGAAAGCAGCTTTATAAATGAAGGAATGAGAGCTAACGTCTTCTAACTAGAGGCAACAGGACAAAACCCTTCAAATTACTGTTTATTATCAGTGCTCTCCACTATTAGAACAAATTGCCTATCGAAAGAGTCACACATACACACAGTTTTATCACTTACTAGCGTTAGTCAGAGGCTGTAGCTTCTGGTTTTGCCCTTATTAATGGGATATAAGGGTGCTTTAGGGCATGTCCTGCTGTTCAAACACAAGAATTAGCAGTTTGCAATAAGCTCCCATTACGAGAAGCCATAGTCTTTCTCTGCAGGACATCTCTCAATGAGGCTATATCTAGACTGAGCCCGAGAACTTCCCTGTGGGATAAGTGATCTTAAACCTGCTGACTCCAGGCAAAGCTGGGGACAATTCAGTGTCCCCAGATGTCTCACCTTTGCCACTGAGATGACTTCACTTGTCTGATGGGTGTGATTGTGCTGAAAGTTCCCTGGCTGGATTCTCCATGCAAAGCCTTTCACAAACAAACCTGGCCATTTACCTGCTTGATCAAAAAAATGGATCAGCAACAGATTCGCCAACAGAACAGGCAGGGACGTGGGAGAAGAGGACACAGCACAACAGCAGTGCTCAGCAAAGGACACACCACATCTTTCACCACAGGGGCAGAAACAGCCTGACTCCCTGGGGCAGACGGCTGCAAGATCTATGCACTACAGCCAGCTCCCAGATCTCGGCCATTTCACAGGGACTTGGCACGTAAGTCAAAATACTCAAGATGCCACCAGTCTAAAGTTCTAAAGGAATAAAACGCTCTTTCTTGTATTTGCCTATGCAATGATATTCTCTTGGTTTGCTTGACTCAGGAAAGGACATTAACATTATCTCTGAAGCATTCAGAAAAAATTAGTGGAGTACAAAAAGCTCAAGCAACCACCCTCAGCTGAGCTATGAAAGCAGCAATTTAGCTCAGCCTAAGGGTAGCATATATAATAAAAAGCAGACTTTTTCCTGTGATATAATTCAGATAGCCTTAATGGATTTTTTCTCCTTTTTAGTTTTAAACAGCTGCAGCAAAGTAACTTACAATTATCATCTCTTCAATTAAACACACTGTGGGACTTTTGGGGGATCTAGCATGCAAATGTTGTCTGGAAAAAAGAGAATTTACAAGCTGCTAAGAGTCAGTGGTAAGTTAATTAAGTGAAGATTGCCAGATTGCCACAAACTGGCACGGGATTCCTAGATTCTCCTCTCTAGATAAAAGTTCTCTAACTTATGATGAAGGTAACACAAAGGAGAAAAAAATCAAAAGCTGGTATACATGGAGAGCTCATGTCATATCAGGAGCTCTGTCAAATGAGCTGGTGCTCTTGATCTCCTGTTACATTTAGTAACGAGAAAGTTGTGCCCAGAACAAACAGCATATGTTGCAAGAGAAAGCAAAATGGAAGAATTTTGTGCAATCAACAATGAATTCCTGACCAATTCCTGCCCCCACAGTGGTGAAAATAGTGTCGATGCTTAAGCAGATAGAAATTTCTTTAATGATCAGTCCCTACAAGATCCTCTTTCTATAAACCACTTCATCTTGGCTAATCCAAAGAAAATGGTTGAATGCCTTACAATGGACTGCACTTGGTGACCACCACCTTTGAAGCCATAGCTGTCTCCTGAAGGCAGCAGCTTGTGAATAAATAAAGCAGCAAAGGGCTCATGAAACCTGCACATAAAGAAATCATCCTGCTTAAGACTGGGCTATTCCCATGTCAGTAATAACCCCCAAAACTCTAAATATGAAGAATCCCAGCTCTGCCATCTCTTAGGTTCTCAGTTTCCACTTTTTCTTCCCTCCTCCCACTCAATCAATTAAAAAGTATATTCTTTTCATTCAATTCAGTTTTGGATTCCTTGTTACACTCATGAGCTTGCAGGGTAGGGGCTTTCTGTATGTCCTGCACAGACAAGTCCCCTCCACCCTGGGCACTGGGGACAAGGTGGAAAAATGGGCTCCAGCATCTCCTCCTCTTCCCGGAGCTACCTAGAGGGAGTCCATGCAGCAGGAATTGCTCCTATTTAACGCTTGCTACACACGGAGGTTATGTAGTCTGCCTTGCATCTTTGGGCAAACCACCCCTTTAGAGGACGTGTGGGGACAGGTTTTATGCCAATGAAAACCAGTCCCCAGGGCAGTGCCCCACCTCCCCATTCCCCTTGAAAGCTCTGAGATTTCTTGAACACTGCAGTTGCTCAGCAAAAGTGTTTGGCTTTAATGAAAAACTAAGGGGAAAAAAAGGTATAAACCTGTCAAACAAACAAACTAGCTATCAAAGGGATCTAGCCAAAAGGAACAAGCCTATTAAAGGAATCGTTTTCTGCACCAATATGTCACTGCGCTATACTCTGTGCATAATTATTGCTTAAATCCAGCCATCCCATGCATTATTAATAGGACCAGCCAACCTCAAGTCCCCATGCAGCCTTAAAGCAGATATATTAAATATTCCCAACAGGAAATGGGCAACCATCCATCATCAGCAATAGACTACACAGCTAAGTCAATGCCTCTTTCAAGCAGGTTTTGTTTTGGTGTGATCAACAAGGCCGCTCTCCCTCATCCTCCAAACTGCCTTTACTGTCAGATCTGAGCAGCATTTCCTCATTTCTCCACGAAGCAGGCAAGTTTACCCATTATTGGGGGCAACAAAATCTTGTGTAGGTGCTAGAATGCTCTGGGAACAGAGAGCAACCTAAGCAAACCAACAGCAGAAAAACAAGAAGTAGTGGGGAATCGGGGCTAAAGGATTAAGGGATGGGAGAAGGGGGAGCAAGAACAATGCTCTCATTGCTGCTGAGGGCAAAGGAGACATTTGTATGCTGTTCACGCATCTGTCATGGCTATAAACTTGTTATTAAATACAGGCATATGCCAATCTACCACCTGACTGATGCTGAATTGTAAGATCTCGGCAACCATGGTGCTTGCCCCTCCTAAATTTGCTCTATACACATCTAGTCATTATTTCTAACTGCTTGTGCTCAGTTGTAGAGTAGTGGTTTTGTATAAGGCCACACCACCAGCAAAATCCATAAGTGAAATGCTGTTTATCCACAAGTGCGGTGTCCTTTGTTATGCAGGGGCATGGGCCAGAGCTAAGAAGCTCCAATTGTGGGGAAAGGAATTTCTTCCTCAAAAGAGGGTCTGGATCCAAACCCTCCCCTTCAGAAAACACACAGGTCTTACATGACAGGAGATAGTGCAAACTGTAGTGCTTCTTGCATACTCCTGTGCCCTGTCCTCTTTACAATTCCCCTATATTGTGAAGTGATTCAGTAGCATCCCATGCAAGGCGTGATTATGGAGTGATTCAAAATAGCAGGCCTGGAAGTTTAAAGGCTTCAGCAGCAGGCCAAGGAAATGCCCACAAATTATATGTTAGGAGAGTATTTGCTATGAAAATGTTTGGCTAGAGATTTACAGGGGGCAAGCAGTAATAGAAACTTGAATATGACTTGCTCTGGAAAAAAAAAAGTGAGGAAAGGGGGAAAAGTCTAAATAATAATGCCATGATATTTAAAAATGCACTTTTTTCACTATAGAGTACAAAGAGTGGAGAGAACAAGAAACACAGAAGAGATCCGTGCTGGAGAGCACTGGGAAGTTTACAGCCTCACTCAACTGACTGCCGTCAGAGGAGCAGCACGGTACGTTAGATGTGCACCGTGGTTTTTGTCTAACAGATACAACATGCCCGAAAGACAAAGATATCATGCCAGCTGGCTGTGAAGAGAGCCCCTTGGGCTCCTGTTTATTGCTGGGAAGCCTAGAGTATTTGACATTTCTTATCAGTAAAAATGAGCCCAAAATGTTTCCTGCTCATGGGGGAAGGCATGGCAAGCGGATGAGTAGATTCTCTGAGAGATGTTCTGTAACATATGGTTTGTTGGAGGAGTGAGACGCTTAATGTAATAGTTATCAATACCTGCATGAGTACTTAAAATAAGATAAAAGTTAATTAGTTCCAACTTCAGTCATTCCCTTCTGTTGATAATCCCTCTTTTTTTTAATCAGTCTGTAAATGACAGGCAAAAATCTAGCCCCAAAATCAGGCTGATTGAGAACCTGAAGTAATTCCCCCAGTGACACCCTCCACAAAGCAGCTACCTTGAACTCCTACTGTCATGTTCTTAATTTACAGCATGAAATGTAGTTTTCTGAACTCCTCTCCCACAGTATGACAAATAGCCTATTGCAATATTATAAGGGGGGCAGAGGAGGGGGGGGGGAAGCGATTCAAACCAGGCTGTTTTCAGTATCAACAATATAAAGGTGCTATTAGCAGATTACCTGAACAATATATTATTGCTGAACCAAGTTGTGTTAGAAAACACTGAGTCATGCCGCTGAATGAATGAAATTAGTTTGAAATTATAGATTTTCCAACTAAGCTCCAGCAGAGTTTGTGTTCTTTGTCAGTTGCTGTAATCTTCCATACCCATAGCTGGCATTACTCATCTTGTTCCTTGCGTGAACAAGGGGTAAAACCTGAAAGCTGGGGCTCACAGAGGGCAAGTTGTGGAAAAATAAACCAGCAAGTATCACAGTAATGTTAAGCCACATGCTTTCCTCACCCAAGATGATCCTTGTTCAAAGATCTGCTTTTTTGGGGTCTTAGTTCAAATTGTCACTGATGGCAGGGGCTTAACCAGCAGAAGGTTTAGAAGGTTGCTTGCCAGGATGCATAGTAAAATGGGCAAAATGAAACATCTCAAGGGAAGAGCTGCTTGTACAACTGAAATGAGCCAGTTCACAAGCATCTTGAAGTTTACTGCCGGGATCCGAGAGCTAATCTTACTTTTCAAAGTGTATTTCCAAACCTGAGAGTGTTAGACAAAACCAAAAAAGGCTATTTTGGTTCTGCTTTTATTTCTGTGGTTTGTTAGACATTGTGGGAGTACAGAGAGGTAAGATAAGCCAGTCTCAAAGCCACTTCTTTCTTATGTTTATATCCAGCCAGACCTGCTCCTTATCACTCTGCCATTTAACTCCCTCTCTATTAAGTAAAAAGAGAAGATGAGAGAAGAATTAGTCTGGCTGACCCCCGAACTCCTTTCTGAGGGGGATGTGGTGCAGACAGTGAGAAGAGGCGTTTGAGGGAGCACTGCTAGCTGAGCTATTTATCTAGGGTAGCCAAACCGTCGGAGGCTGAAGAGCAGGGCTGGTTATCACAAGAGTGCAGCCTGCCTACCTTTGTTTCTTTGTCTCTCTTTGGTTTAGCTCCTATTTTAGAGCCCCTGTCAATACTCAAAGGATGGTACACATTCTTGTTTTGATGATTATGATGATCCTGCTGTCTCAACATGAGGAAAAGGCATTTGGATCTCCGCATCTCTCTAGGTTGTCTTGTATTTTGGTTCAGGAGTGAGGTCTTGAACACAGAGGATGTCCCTGCCTGTGTACAGAAGGAACCACTCCTCTGGGAATGTTTCTCTGTATTTTGCTGTCCCAACAGCCTCTTGGCTGAATCTCAGCCATTTTGGGAAAGATGGAAAAGCTTTGGCACAAAGGCAGAGGCTGTTCTAGGAACAGCTTTGTCATGAAACACATCTACCTCTAGCACAGCTCAGACCTTGCATGGTGAATTAAAGTCTATCTCCCCGCCTCATGTCCCCACTCAAACAGAAAAAGAGGTGACCTTAATAACACAAAAGTGTAGTCTCTGACCTGAAGCTGTACTTTAACATTTCAGCCATGCTATTTAAAGGGTAACAAGCAGCAGGGAGGATGGTGGGCTGGATGCAGGTGGTGGGAAAGACTGACCAGATACTTTGATGAGTCCCAGTCAAGAAGTCTGTTTCTAAGAGAAAGATTTAAGTTAAAGGTCCTGCTCATTTGTCATAAGCACTGCAGAAATATACAAAAATTAACCTCAGTGGACAGAATGTGAGTGCAGAGAACTGAGCAGAAATGGTAGTAACCATTAACCTTGGTCCCCCTGTGATTATTGTCAACTAGCTCTGCAATGCGCTATCTGCTGCTCCCAGATTTGAAGATGGGCACAAATGAGGGAACAGGTTAGGGCCACCCTTTGGCTCAGGGCAAAGAATGGATATTTTTTTCAACACACATCGTTGCTCTTAAAGAATTCATGACATCCCCAGACGTAGCAGCTTGCTGCAAACATACTCTAGAGCTCCAGGTCTGATCCAGAGCCACACACCAGGGTGCAGAAGTTATGCTCCAGACTCGATTCCTGTTTTTTCAGATGGGCAGAATAATGAAGCCATCATTTTTGGGCACTGACACCAGCTGTATCTCTAGTACACCCACTGGAATTTGCCAGCATTTCTTCTTTCCCTGCTTTAGATTTTATTCCTCCCACAGTCTTTGGCTTCTGCATGAATCAAATCCCTGCTAGCAGTGCTGTGTTAGACTGCATCCCTTTCTGGGAAAGGCACGCTAGCATGGTGGACTGCATCTCCTGAAAAAGGGAGTTCTGGTAGTCCAGGGTCATTGCAACCAATTACACCATCCAGTTCTTCACTGATCCTGCCCTGGACACTGCAACAGTGACTGGCTTCATCCTCCTACACAGTCTCTCTATTCTACTTGGTTTTTCAGAGGCAAGAATGCATACAGCATCCCTATATTATAAAAACCTTTTTCATGCTGCACACACTGAGCTGCTCTAAGTTATTGTGGGTTTCCACCTAATCCAAATTACTGAGACACAGTCTGGGAAACGGTAAATGAGGCTGACAGAATTAAGAAAAACGCAGTCCAGGGAAAATATTGGCTCCAGCTTAACATTTCTAATTTCTCTTTTCACCTTAATGGGAGCAGTGGGAAAGAGGAGGCTCTTGCTTCTCACACCCTCTCCAATTATAATAATTTTCACACAGCACCTGAAAAAGTCTCAGGCTGTACTATTAGAAAAATCAAGCAAGGATGAGTACAACAGTTCCTAAAGTAGTCATCTCCGGTGAAGGTTGGTGTAGCAGCAGAAAATAAACCAACGGAGGAGAAGACATTTTAACCACACTGTTGAAGCACACACTTCCTTGTTAAATAACTGTCCAGAAATCACAAATGCCAGCTGAAAAAAGATCAGGACAACTGTCCACAGGCATGAAAACACATGGTAAAACCTGCTTGTGTCACAGGAGGAGAGAGCATTAAGTCAGCTGTGCCAGGACATACAGGCTGGGACCAAGGGCTGTGAGGATTTCTGCCTGAAGGCTTGAGCCCCTGTGTCTGCTTCTGGAGCACCCTCCAACCTCTCACCTGCCCTCACTCTTCTCATAGCAGTGGAGAAGACGGCCCGTGTCAACGGGCCAAGCGACTCATGGCTCTTGAACACTGCAAACAGCCTCCCAGGTTCAGAGAGAGAAAACATTTAACTCCGGGGCATATTAAGAAGAGGGAAAAGAATCGGCAGCAGGCTGTATCTTCGAGCACCTGACTGAGCTTTCTGCCCTTCTGAATGACCTCTTTTAAGATTTCTTTTGACTGGCAATCAGCCCTTCTGCCTTATTAGTACTTACTCTGGATCAAACAGCTTGTCACAGACTTTTACTTGGAGGGAAGCTTGAGGTGGAAGCATTTAGCACGTACTACAGCTGCTGAGTAGGGCTGGCTGGGGGCTATTTCTACTACACACTTCCAAGTGCAAGGTGCTACATAGCCACATGCGCTACCTACCCTGGCATCAAAGATTATTCATCTTCCACGCAGGAACCTCCCTGCAATTCCCAGCCTAAACATATTCACAGTTTTATACTAACACTGTCCCTCAGTACAAAGCACTTGGGGGGGGGGGGGGGGGGGGGGGGGGGGGGGGGGGGGGGGGGGGGGGGGGGGGGGGGGGGGGGGGGGGGGGG